>VXBA01003635.1:80877-441018 GCA_013399895.1 Serilophus lunatus | reverse complement strand
CCTCCATCGGCATTGGAGCCACACGAGCACAACTACAGGTTGAAAGCTTCCCCAAATAACATCCCGGGTTGTGGGGAGAACCTTTCACTGTGTTGTGTTCTGCAGAGATTCCAAGGGCTGGGAGTTGGCTACCACCAGAGAGGGAGAAGAAGTGGCTCTTCCTTTCCACTGCTTCTCTGCAGCCAGCTTGGCTGGCCTTTGAAAGCAGTTTCCTTATTCCTTTTTTCTTTGTTTTCCCTTTTTTTTGTAGTTTTTGTTGGGTGCTTGCTTTTTTTTTGTGTCGAGTCTGGGGTTCCCTTAAACTGTGTTTCCTTTGTTTTGAGCTCCAGACAAATAAAGTGTTTTGCTGTTGTCCCATTCTGTCATTCTTCTCATCACTATTAAGAGTGCCCTCTAGTTAATATTGTGGTGCTTAAAACCACCACAGCAGGTATTCAATGTGCAAAGTTATATGCACAGGAAGTGTTGCTGCTATTGAGTTTTGTTATCTTTGGAATAGATACCATTCTAGACCCATGAATTTTCACTTTTGCCTGCTCACCTGTAGCCCTTCTCTAACTGCCTCCAGAAGATATGGAATGATGGAGTAGTTCCACAAGTCAGTAAACCAAACTCTAGAACCATCTACGTCTATTGGACAGGAGAGGAAGAGCCGTGGACCTGGAGAGAGAAATTCAGATATTACGCTCAAATCACAATCATGATAAGCATCAAAAATAGGATCCATAACATCTAAAAGTAGGGTTTTAAAGAAACATTTTCTTACCTGATACAGCACAAAGCAGTTTACAAAAATGCACCCAACATACAAGGTAATCAAATACATTCATTCACATATCCCTGGGCATGTGGGCACAGCACTTACCAATAGTGACATCAGAGGAGCTGTGAGCCTCCAAGAATTTGTTCAGATGTTGCCAGACCTTGGGAATCCAATCAATAATTTTAACCAGCTCTGCATTCCTCATCCTGCCACTGATCTCTGTTTCAATGAGTTTTCTCCTCAAGAAACGTCCGAGAAAGCCTTTGACTGGCTCAGTGTGGTTTGCACATAGCACCCATCTGTGGCAGAACAGCAGAAATGGCCATGATTTCTCTTTCATGTTACTGAATGTAACATCTCTTGACTGAATTTCTCTTCTTGTTTCCAGATGATTATCAGGATGAAAACGCATTATTCCAGTCATATATATTTTTCAGCAAAAATTATTTTGGAACAGTTCATTAGATCAACCAATTTTTATTGTACATTGTTCCAGCTCATTTCCCATTAATCTGCTTTGCCTAAATATCGTCTTATTGAAAATTTGGTAGAAGATCAAATATCTTAACAATCCTCTGAAAAGTAAAAGTTTTTATGAACCCAGTTTCTTTAATAACAGCACCCTAACCAAGATGCACGTTAGGGCAGCACCTAGGAGCAAATGGTATTTCTCCCTCAGTTTACTATTTCAGCTGATAAGAACAATTTCAGATGACTCAGTAGCCATTACTCCTTTGCCAGTCCACAAACATAAATGAGAAACGTGAGTAAACAGTACCTGAAATTATGGTGAAGTTGAAGATTAGGTGTTGAGGAGGTGGCTTGGTTCATTGTGCCAATAATATATGGACTGTTAGGAAAAAAGCAAAGCAAGCTTGTAAATTTTGAAAAACAAGGTTTCAGTAAATCCCCAACATTAAAAAAAGTTATTCAAACCTCTTTTGTCAAAGAAGGTTTTGTAGTTACTTAGAACCAAATTCTCTACTGAGAGTCTGACTTCCGAAAACATCAAATTCTGAAAGCAAACCAGAAATCTCCAAACAGCACTCAAACCCTCTACTACATTTTACTACTGATTTGAGAAAAATGGATAATTTTATGAAGGACAAAGACCCCTCTGAAGCACTGTCCATATTATGGACAGACTGTCCATATCAGTTCACATTACAAAACTAATCTGGACTTTGTGAATGCATTTTGCAGCAGCAGTGTTCTGGCTGCAGTATTAATATGTGCAATGTTTTTGATATAATTTCTTTACCATTTGTGGTACTTGCAGTTTAGAAGTCCATTAAAGATCTCTCCTAGGGAGCTAACGTGATGCAAATTATCCAAAATGATTACAAGAGGCATATCCACAGCATTGTTTTCACTGTTACACTGGTCTGCCAGGTTGGACAGGTATTGGCGGAGCTCCTATAAAGCAGATATAAAGAAAAGAATGAAAAAAATAAAAATAACTTTCTTCATATTCCTTGAAAATCCAATTAAGACAAATAATCTTGGTAACAAATCCTAAACCGAAAGAGCCTGACATACTACAGATCAAATGTTTTTCATGAAAAAAAACCAAAATACTGTTTTCTTTCTCTTTTCTTTGTTATGCTGAAGAGTCAAAGACTGTAACAGAAATCCTGTGTGAGATAAGGGCTTAAAAAGGGATTTAAGATTTTGTAATTTGGTTTGTGTTTTTCATTCATGCTTTTCTAATCTCAGAACTAAGACACCTGAAATATATTCTTCTTTTCAGGAACTTGTTCAGCTCTCTCTATACTAAACCAAACTGCATTCCAGATAGATTTGTTGTATCATCTTGCAACTGTGTTTCTATCAAAATACAGCCAAAGCATCCCTTGTCAGATGACAAATTTGGATGCCTTTAGTAAGGCTATGAAAGAAGGATGAGTTTTTGGGGCTGCTGATGAGTGGCTGGGTGTGGTTGAAATGCTCTCAGGAACTTTAAAGCATGTCTCAAATCATAGCAGTGGCTTACAACCACAATTTCAACCATCCCTTTCCTCCATAGGAAAACAGGCCTGAGGCCATCAAATACACACCTTTTTTTTTTCCTTTCTTTAATCTAGATGATCACTGGAAGTATATTCAGTAAAACCAGGAGCACATAAAAAAAGCAGAGACATGCCTTACCAGCACTGGAATGTGTCTGGACAACAGTCCTTCCAACCCCAGCACACGATTACAACTCCTGATACTTGCAGCAGCAGAAACTCTTTACAGCCTAGAGATGCATTTGAGGGTTTTGGGAAAAATGCCCACATGCAATAGGGATTGCTTTAGTCTCTGGGAATTTTATGCAGGTGTTTAACTTCCTGGGCAGTTCTCAGGCTCCTAACCACTTGAAAATCATGACACCTTTGGGTGTTTAAATACACATCTGGAAGCCTGCCATTCCAGGCTCATAATCAGGTGAATCGGCAGTTCTGAAAACCTTAAATATTTCCTTCAGGATCAACACAATGCCTTAAAAAGAAAGGCAAGTTCACAATGAGTTTTTGATGGATTAATAAAGGAGGAATCTCTAATTTTGGACAAATTTGTGCAAGAGTGATTTCTGTGTCCTCACCTTACTGGATTTATGGTCCACATTGAAGGTTGCAATAATGCCATCAGCCAGCTCCCTGCCCTCTCTGAGGACCATGTACTCAGACAGACGGTTTGCCAAGTACGTTTTACCAGTGCCACTGGGGCCAGACAAGATAATCCTTCTGTGTTCCATCAAGAGAGAGACATAACGCTGCAGTATAGGTTTTGGGATCAGTGACTCAAACACCAGACCATCCAAACTGTTCTCACAGATACCTGCAACAGAAAAAGATTCTTCATTTATTGGGGTTCCCAATTTTTATCCAAATGACTTACATTTTTAAAACGTTAGTGGAGTTTGAACAAATCAAGATTTTGTGAATGCAACTGAGACCAATAACAGTAGGAGAAACCCCCCAAATAACACTTATGAACAGCATATTTAGAGCTGACCTGATCAAGCTGCTTCTCCCCTTCCCCAGTCTGATATCCCTTGTTGTTGAGAGAACATCTAAAGTTGGTAAAAACAAGTGCAGAAATGACTTGTGGGCTTAGCCTCCATCCTCCTTCTGCTTTTCTAAGTACTCAACTGCATCCCTAAGGCCACATTAAATGATTCCAGGCACCACTATTCACACTCAAACCATCCATTTTACAGCATTTCACCAGGCATTCATCCAGAATGTACCTGTTTACCTTTGGATCACTAGACAAAAAAACCCCAACAGCTATCATCAACTCCCCCTACTTTCCCAAATGCTTGTAATTAAAGTCCTTCTCTGTATGCTGATAGTTATCTCTTCTAACAGAAAACTCCTACTGATAAGCATTTATGCCATGTCAGCAGGCACTTTAGGCAGAATTGGCTCAGGGAGAATACACAGTGCTTCAAAATAAACGGCAGGAAGGGAAGTTGGCAGATCACCCAGAGAAATGTTTGCACCTCAGTGGTTACTTGGAATATTAAATATTTTTATAGGCAGCTTTATGTCTCAAAGGTATATGTAAGTGATTTTCCATAAATTGATTAAATACATTTCCATTTTATTGAAAACTGTTATCACATATGAGCCTTCAAGGCACAAGTCAAGCCAATGCAAGTTAAATATAAACTCAAATTGCAGGTTTATAGACCCATCTAGACCTTAAGCAGTATTTCAGTTAGGATTTACAAGTAGACAATGTATTTTATGTAAGTAGAATATCCCGAGTTCATGTCGAGCCTCAGTAAATTGGGATATTTCATGATTTATCTTGGTCTTCCTGCTCACTGACCTGCTACTCAAGGTAACTGGATTTTTATACCAATATTGGAAACTCAAACTCCTTTCAGTCAAACGCCACAGTCAAATTTCAAAGTCGATCTGCAGAATGTTTGGCAATGCTCTCAAATACCATTTGTATGCAGATCTGTGGTTGAAATTTCACTGGTGTAACTTTGAGCAAACATATATATGTTCAAAAATGCAGCAGTTGACGGTTTTCCCCTTAAAACTAGTTTCACAATAAAGTTTTCATATAAAAAGGTTTCCCTGAGAAACCACATGAGAAATCAGATGAGAAACCATTTGAGAAATATAATTATTAAATTTCTATCAGTATTATAGAATGAAATTGATAGGAATTCTGAAAACCATACATTTTGAAAAATCCAGATTTTAAGTGTCCCAGAAAAGTCGGCATCCCTCCTTCCTGGTACCTAAGGAGGGACTCTTTAGCAAGATCAATCAAGCAAGTAAATCAAGATTCTTTTTTTCCACTCTGCATGAATGAAGTAACAATTACAGCTGTTACAGAGAGGTAATGAGATTATGAGGCTTGATTCTTTTGGAAGGTGTTTTGCTGTTCAAACGACTCCATTATGTCCCTTGCAGTGTGAGGTGTTCTCCAGGGCAACTCTAGGCACCAGCTCAAGATCTGTGGAGAAAGCTGCTGCATGTGTAATTATTCTTACTGCTACAGATTGAAAACTTGCTGAAATTATAGATTTAGCATATTCTAAGTGCTGCCTTTATCTCAAATGAAAATAGAAGGAAGTAAATAAAAGGTGGGGACAAGAAAAAGCAGCACAATAAAAAAATTTCTACTCCTCCAAGTTTTATGACACAGCAAGTTTTGATAAACCTGTGATTAGTGAGAACTCCAACAGACAGGTCAAGCCTAATTACCTTTGATGGTAACTGAAATAGTGTTGTTTTCTCCAACTAGATAACCACAGGGCAACAGCTCAGGGGTCTCTGCACTATTAGTGCGTTTGATTTCTCCAATGCTGTAACCCAGAACACTGTCTGAATTCAGGCCCAGCTGGCTCACAGGATCCACATGGATGATATACTCCTAGGGGGAGAAAGGGACATGGGAAGTTAGGTGGTGAAAAAACAAGCTTTCATTGAAAGCCCTGTGAGTTTGTTCTATGCTATACAAGAACATATCACAGCAAGTCAAATACAGCTTGGTACCACCAAAATCTAATGGGAGAATTGGGGCTCACAGCAAATTGTACTCACTGACCTTGAACAACCGCCTTACAACTCCATCCAGAACATCCCACTTGGTCTTGCCACTGACTCCAATGCAGCCTATGAGGAAGGTGCGAGGCCTGGAATCCTAAAGGCAAAGAAATAACTGCATCACACAAGTATGTTTAGTGTAATTAAAATGCTGGTTTTCCCACCACCTCCCTCTTATTTTTAAATAATGGCGCATCTATGTGGTGGATTCTGAACGCTATATGAAAGATACTAAATATTTTCTACAGTGTTAAAGTGACAAATCTAAAGGGCACTTAAGTGGCTCTGATGTTATGTAAAAGGTGTCTGTTAATCAATCCACAAAACATTCGAACACCAGACAGAAAGACTTCCAGGAATACTCTAGACAGAAAAGTAGATGCTGTAATTTTACAATATATGAAATTTATTTGGGTATTTAGGATTCCTTCAATTACTTGTGAATGGAAAACATCTGAGAGATGTCATTTAAAACAGGATACTTGTACCAGAGAGGACAACTTAAACTAGAATGATAAGGTATAGATCTCCCAGTTCAGATTCATCAAGCTCTTTCAGAAGACTGGTGCTCCAGCATTTCATCTTCTATCCACAAGTTGGATCATATTCATTATTAGTTAAAATCTTAAGTTTAACAGAAAGGCCCAGAAGCTTTGCTGTTTCCTCCCAGGTTGCCCAGAGAAGCTGTGGCTGCTCCATCCCTGGAAGCGTTCAAGGCCAGGTTGGACGGAGTTTTGATCATCCTGGTCTAGTGGAAGGTGTCCCTGACCATGGCAGGAGGGTTAAAGCTGGATATTTAAGGTCTGTTCTAAGACAGACCAGTCTATCAATCTATAAGCTTTTAAGATATCAGTCTTAAATAGATGTCATCCCAAGGTACAGACTGGTCTGCTGACCCCCTTGATGCCTAAAGAGTGGCCTCATTTACAGAGATACTACTGAAAGGCTCAAATAGTGACATTACCACCTTCGCAAATTTGAATTCAGTGGCACATTCCACAGTCAGTTACATTTCAAAGCTGGAGATGAAACAGAACTCACCTCCTTCCATTTAATTTCATCCTGAAAGTTGACAACTATTTTGACGTGCCTGCCTCCTTCTTTCCGGGCAGAGCCATCTCCAGGGTCATCTAACAGCATGTCTGTGAACAGGAAACATCAACAGCTTCTCAGCTGGAGCTTAATAACAATGAAGACTATTCTGGTTTGTTGTAGTCAAACACAACACGTCTGGGCTTCACATGCCCCAAGGTAAAACAAAAGAATCGGGTTGACTGACTTCCCTACCAAACATTGCTCTTAAGAAGCAAAGGTCACTGAAAATTACTAGTCAGTTACTCTGTATTTTCCTCCCTGTGATATATCCTCTGGCAAATGTGCACCATTAAATGGCTTTAAACAGGACCTTTCACAGCTGAGGTCATAATTGGACACCTCTGACCAAGGGTGTAGCAGAACTATGACAATATTTAAAAGAAGGCTTTGTGCCAGCTCGTGACATATTTCGATACCTCAACTGTTAATAATTCTCATGCTGTCTTTTTTCCATGGCTAACGAGGAGTGCAGGATAAAACCTGCCTACCACCCCTCTCATTAAACTCACCGAGACTGGTTGACTCTGTGAGGTTCAAACTGTGTTGAGAGAGACCCACTGAATGTCTTGGAGAGGAGGAGATAGAAACCTGAGACTGAGCCCTGCTACAGCTGCCATGGTTTTCAGATTTCAGCCGATCATTTTCTGCTTTTAGTTTTTCGATCTCACTCTTGAAAAGACAAGTTAGATGTTAGAAGGCACAGTGAAAACACTCTTAAAAGAGAGCAACATAAGTGACTTAAGAATAAAAGATAGTTTAGCAGAAATGTAGTTTTCAAAATTTGTTTTAAGAAAATAAGGACTTTAATTATTACAACATCCCTTCCATGAAATTTATCAGAGTATCCTCGAATACACAAATATGTGGGAATTCACTAAACACTGAAATAAAATCACATTAAGGCAGAGAGAGTGGAAAGAGGTTGCTGACAGTCAACAAAATGCTCTCCCCACTTTGGGGAGAAAACAGTTACAGCTGCATTCTAGGGCAGCAAAATTCAGTTCTTCAAGATGGCTTTTAATAAAGGTACAAGGTTTAACACTGGCACAAAGCTAAAACCAACTTTCACTAAACATTCATAAACTTCAAATTTACCTTCTTTACCATGTGGCAGGTTGGCCAAACTTTAAGACATCAACACAGGCTGTAACATTTGGGAAGGCTCTCTCTTACCTGCATTCTGTTCATCGCCTCCCGAAGCTGGTCAAGCTGATGAGCAGAGCTAAGGGCTTCCAGGCGAATATCAGTCAACTTCATCTCCTTGTCTCTCAGCTCGTTCCGTAACTGCATGACAGTTTCAGCTTCACTGTCAGCGCACTCAGAGATACTGGAGGAGATGGAAAAATAGACATTGAATGAGACCATTTTCTGATAGTGCTTCTCCAGTGATACCATAAGTCAAATATTAAATAGGTCACGGAAATGTTAGAGAAAAATGTATCTGAGGGTTATTTTTCTTTAATCAGCATCTGAAATAGAATTCTGGAAATCACCTACTATTGGATAGTCTTAATTTTTTTCATGGTAGTTGCCATAAAGGAAAACCTCTAAAGCCAAAATCTAAATAAATTAAGAAGGTGTAGGCAGTTAACAGCAGTTAGTTGGAGATTGATGAGTTCATAGACAGATTTAAAGCTCACCAGGTGTGCACAGCTGGGTTTCCTGAACTGTTCTGGAGGGCTTTGGAACTCTGCACCTCTTCAAGCATGATAAATTCCTGCTCGCTTTAAAGAACTCATGCTTAAAAAATTTTTGGTGGCATTTTATTTCCCTCCTCCCATCAAGTAAAAAAAAAAGGTTTCTGAGTGAGTAACAACATTTCAGCACATTCAAAACCGTATCTGTACAAAGATCAACTGCACAGCTGCATGCTTTGAGGGAGACTTCATGTAACATGTCTCTCCCTAAATCAGGTTAATGAAAGATGTTCTCTCTACTAAAAAGCCAATAAGCCAAAATACTCAAGTATTACTTGTGCTCTATCCTTCCCTCAGTTCACATATTTACTCTTTTTCTCATGTTTACCCTTTTGGCTTTCATGTCAAAGTGAGATGTAGACACACAGCATTTTGACTGACGACAGACGGGATCATCATTTGACAGTTTTTCTGGCCTGAGAGTTCTAAAGCACAACTTGCTGAAGTCACCAGAAATGCACTGAGTTAGGCTCAGACTGAAGAAGGTTTAAAACAAAAATCATGGGGGATTATCTTCTGCTACTAACATTTCATCACTGTTATACAGCTGGAAACTATTGCTATTGTTTTCACCTCCTCATGTGAAAACAAGTGAAGGGAAATTACTCCAATACATTTGTTCTGAAATCGGACTCTTCAAGGTCAGAAGGCTGTCTGGTGATTACATGTTTCACAACACTGCCTGTTACAACTTTCTGTATTTATTTATCCTGCTCAAGTGACAAAGCTGCTGATAGAATTATCATAAAAGCTGTTTTACTAAGTTTTCCAAGCACATTCTAAAATGTGAGTTTAGACTCCAAACAGCCTGGTAAGGGGATTGTTTAACTTTATTTCACAGGTGGACAAGGAAAGGACCAGGCACAGGTGACTGGGGAGGTACAGAAGAGGAGTGGACCATCTCCCTTCATAAGGCACAAGCTGTTAGATAAGTTCATCTGTATCATAAAACAGTTGTTTGATTTCCTTGCCTTTATCTGGATTTGTCAATTTAATTGGGAACTCATCATGGCAGATTAAGACAGTATGTGCTCTCTTTAGACAACACAGAGACAAAATCCCAGATTGGACCTGGTTTGTTTAATTAACAGCAAGAGATCCAATTAATTTTGCACAGCAAGGTCTCCTCATTTATAAATACTCTTCATGCTCAGTATATTCTGCTGAGAGAGCCTCCCAGTGAAATATTAAATTACACTCCAATAATGACACAATGGTTTTTGGCTTCTTGGACACAAATGCAAAGGTACTGGGTTGGGAGTCAGCTTAAGTATCTTTAGTTCTCTGAATACACAAATTCGACATTTCTGTCCTCTGCCTGTAATCTCCCCTGACTACACAACATTCAGAATAGGCAATAGTTGAAAGTGAGATCTTTGCTTGTTCTCCTGCCAGTGTGACAGGGTTAAGGATTTTATCCAAAACACAACTCCCCTCTGGAAGATAACGTAAGGGATGCCTGGGAGAGGGAGAGATCACTGGCAACAGATCAGCCCTGATCTACAGGACAACCCTGTCTGGCTCAGTGTGTCTTCTGCTGAGGCCTCATGGTGAACAGCTGGTTTTAGCAGTGCATGTAGCTGAACATCTGTCAGATGCTTGTAGGGATCATTCAGATGTGCAGAATCTTACACAGAGGAAACAAAGGGGACCTTTTGCCACTGCTTGTTTCTGTACAGTGGCCTAGAGATGTTCTGTCAAGCTAGCATGGAAAACACTGGATCTCTCCAAAGCATGATTCATCTCCTTTCTGCTACCAATGCAGCAAGATGCCTTCCACTTCATTTTCTGTTTAAAACTTAAAAAAAATCACTTACAGAGAATTGGAATGGGAAGCTCTCAGCAATGGTGTTGAAACAGTGGTAGTGTGGTGTGGTAGCTTTGGTGAGGAAGGCAATGAAGAGTCAGTCATCTCCTCAATATCTGAATGAGAGGATGCTGACTTGGGAGATTTCTTCTTTCCAAAAGCTTGCTTGAAGGAACTGCGTAACTGAAAAAAAAGCAAGACCACAACAGCAGATACATCATTAGGAGTGAAACCAGGCAAAAAAAAATGCCACAGAGTAAAAACTCTGACATGCAAATACTCCAAGTGTTACAGCCATACATACATATTAAGATAGGTGAAAAATAAAAAAGCTTTTTTTCCTTAACTACTTTATGGTATTAATAAGGTCAATAGGAGTGGATATGAATGATTCCTATTTTTAAAAAACTATTTGACAGCAAATTCTCTTCAGTGCAACAAGCTTTACAGCAGTGTTGTAACAACTTGCAGCTATGCTGGCATGTGGCTCAGCCAAGGTTAATGATGCTGAAATGGTTAGTGATGTAAATGGATGGGTTAGCTTTGTATCTTGTAGTTTAAAGTAGTTCTTCCTTACCTCATTGACCTGCCGGAAGAAGTGCAAGCAAAAGGAAGTGGGGGAAGGAAAAAAGACATGTTTTAACAGATAAAGCCAGTGATAAGGGAAGTTTTGGATTTCTAAGACAAACACGACCAATGACCAACAAAGCCCAACAGTTACTTTAAAACTAGAACCCTGTGTTTTCCAAACCAGGTGTTTCAAACCACATATGGACATTTTTTGCATTACTTGAGGAAGACACCAGACCCCAAAATCTCTTAACTTTTTAAATTACATTTTGTCCTTAGCTCAGACAAAGTGCTTTGGCTAACAGCCAAGTTAATAATTCCTTGCAGGAGCAAGTATTTCATCATGTGAAAACACTGCATCTTTCTCTACCTACCTGCAACTAAAATAACCTTTTGCAATGTGATTGCCATTTTCCAAACAAGAAGAATAATTAATATTCACGTAATTAAGCTGATGTTACCCCAAAGTTACAATTCAACACTTAGTGTTCAAGAAGCATTTGGACAATGCTCATAGACGTGTGGTTTAACTTTTAGGTAGCCTTAAAAAGTTAAACCCTTGTGGAATCAGGGTTTGGACTCAATGATCCTCCTGGGTCCCCTCCCACTCAGGATACTCTATGAACACCTTTTAATGCTGTTGCAAATTACATGTTGCACACAGGCTGGCTTAATATGAGCTGAAAGCTCTTTTTAAATTAGACAAACACTCCTACAGTAAGAAATGTTGAAAATCTGGTGTTCCATCTCTGAATCAACAACTGCATTGCTTCTATATATAACACATAGATCCTGTCTGAGAACTTCCTCAGGATTTGTGGAATAAAGAATGTGTTAATCAGATTCAACTTAGACATTTTTATGAGTAAATTACTGCTTTAATTTCCAATCTCAGTTCACAGAAATAATGTACTTATTTTTAATAACATAAAAATACTGTCCTGTTTCTTCTACTTCATGAAAACTTTATTTATTTAACCTTCTTTAAAACTAGTTATCTGATGAATGAGAAATGTAGGCTGATGTAGGACCATATCCTAGGTTCCAATAACAAAGAACAGAAGCTAAAGTGAAAGTTTAAAAAGCGTTTATCTTTACAAAGGCTTAATGACTACAAAATGTGTCATAAACTAAATGTTTCTAGAAATTTAAAAGTTACAGCAATTTACTTTATTTAGTCTATAACTAATGCATAACCCATTACAAGAAGGATTTGGAGAAGATGTTGTTTCTATATTGTCAATTATTTAAGAGGCAGTGTGGAAATGCTGGCAGTACCATAGGATACCAAAAACCACTGGGATAAGACAAATAAAAACAAGAACCTGCTCAGGAATCTGTTTCTTACAGTTCAAGAGTTTCATCAACATATCTAATAGGATATTGTGCAAATTACAAATGAAGCTTTTTCCAGCTCTAATCACATTTTGTATCTATACAGATTTATGTGTACACCCAAGAGATCGTGGAAGGTTTAAATTCAGTGGGAAGAAAGGGGTGGATTGTTTTACTGGCTACAATAAAGGATCTAGGGACTTCAGTCCAAACTACAATCAGACTAGGTCACTAGGGCAGTTATGGTCTAATTGAAAATGGAGTTTAAGATAATGTACCTTTCCTCCAGTACAGGGTACCTTGCACATAGTACATGAGGAGCAAAGAAGGAAAAATGGGAAATGACAGGTAAGTATTGCAAAACCCTGCAAAAGAGACGTCCATCACAAAAAACTTTTTAGGGTTCTATTTTTTTGTTGTTGTAGAACTCCATAGTAATGCTCAAAACAGAGTTCTTAAAGAGTTTAATATGTTCACTTCTAAGAAAGCCCTACGAGCCAAAAAGAAAAAAACCCAAACAACAAATGCAACAATGATCTTTTCTTGTGGATTTGTTTTACTTTAATGACAAATGTCTCATTTTCCTTAAGGGGTTGGATATGGTATAACTTATAGCCAGAGCTGGTCTTTTGACAGCCATTTCTAATTTAAGACTGGCCTTTTGGCTGTTAAGCTTCAATCCTACGCAGAGTCAACACAAGGATATACATCACTTACGACTCAATTAAGCCTTCAAAAGAGAGTTTACATGGGATTTATGCTGTGCATAGTCCTGGAGCTGACCTGATACAGGAGGAGCTGGGCAGGTAGATTTCACTGTGCATGTTCTGACAATTCTATATAAACCTCACACAACCTGCTAAAACACACTCACCCAGTTCTTCCTCTTCTTTTTCTTTGAGTCACTCTCGATGTTGCTTCCCACACTGGAGTGACTGGTAGCACTGTTGATACTGGAGACACTGTCCGAGGAGTGCTGCCTCCGGATCCGCAGGTCTGTGGGCTGAGCAGCTCCAGGACCTGAATGTGAATGGAGGAGGTGTCGAAATTATGTAAGAAATTTGATATCCTGCAGAAACATTTAGCGAAATTAGCACTTTGACAGTCACTTGTTCCAATGGATGCACTGTGTATTTTCAAATTCCTGTTTCTCATGAAGGGGTTAAAATCTCAGACCCTTCAAACACTTCCTTCAGCAATTCACCCCAGTGTGAATTACAGGGTTACTCTGTTACTGGGTAACTGATGGTTACATCAGCTATTACCAAGAGGACTGAAGTCTCACCAGCCCTGTAATCTCTATAAGCGATGTTGTCTCTCACCTTTGCAGTTGAGCTCAGGTGTGTTGATGACTCCATTGATGGCAGCCTGAGCAGCAGCATTTTGTTTCTTCAGGAGTTCAATTGTCTTCCTTAACTCATTCAGTTCTGAGTCCTTGAATAAGGAAAAAAACCCATATGGTGATGCATGGGAAAACGTAGCTCCAAGGAAGCTGAATTTCAATCTAAATGTTGGTAGTTAATAGGGTGAATTCATGGAATATGTATGTAAAAGCAGGTGAAAATGAGGTTTGGGATACCTGGGGAAGCACACTCTCAGCAGAGTGCAAAACAGCTTGGGTATTCTGATTCAAAAACTGTACATACTCTGTTAAAGCAGAAATAATGTCTATTCAAGTGTACTGTCCAAAACCCCAATGCTGCCAGTCTTGCAAGGGTTTTTCTTGGTGTGACTCTTGAACATGCACATGTGTGGATGCATTGGGATAAAATATATTACAAATATATGCAATACTGAAGACTTGTGCCAAAAGCAACAAGTTACAGGAATAACTTTATTAGTTGCCACAATCTTGCAGTGCAGAAAACGAGTATTTTATGTAATTTCTTGACTACGTTTTACTCCATCACCACAGTTGTGTATGTAACTTCCCCCTCTCCCCCCAACCATAGTAGTAGCTTGAGCAACAATGCTGGAAACTGAAATTAACACTTCTGAAATGCTGTTCAAGCTTGCCTTTTGTTCAGCTGTCATTGTCAGGCTCTGCAGTCTGATTGTCATGTTCCCCAGGCTCTGCTCAAACGCTGCCACCAGGTGAGCCTGAAATTAGACCATATAGGAGAGGTTTGTTCTCTTCCCCCAAAGAAGAACATTTCTTAGGTATTTAACAAGTCGACCTTGTGCATCACACTGTTTGTTGTGTCAATGATATGGAGAAAATAACACTGATTAGAAAAAGTCGAATCAGTAGAGTACGTTATGGAAATGCTTGCCAACAAATTACCAGGAACCATTTAATTGTGGAAAATGAGAAATGCCAATGGTAACAAACCAATTTCCAAATTTTAGAAAATGACAGCACTTTAATGTAATACTTTTAGCTAGCAGTGCACTATAAATGATGCAGTTTTAGCCTATAAGCCATGCCCTGCTCAGCAGCAGCTGTCACCAAGCACTTCAGAAAACACAGATGTAGGAGTAATGCTGTGACCTGTCACATCTATAGGACATTTCCTGGAGGTGGCTCCTCAGTCAGCTGCTATCAAACAGGTCTTTCATACTATGATTTTGAACACCAGGACAGTTATCTAAGACATGCTCAAATTTCAGTTTGGAATTCTCATTTATTCTATAAAATATGCAATTCTAAGTCCAGAACACATCCAGAACAAAGAAACCTCCTGAGTTCCTTGGAGTTAAGGTCCTTTGAACAGTCTTATCTCAAACTAATCCAGTTTACTCATTTTTCTCAGTTGCTGAAAGCTGCTAGGATCTTGCAATAAATGGAAAAAACATTTTGCCACTTTGTTGAAAAAACACATATTAAATTCTTTTTTTTTCTTAAACATTTGGGGGATTAAGTAATAGGCTTTTAACTAGCCCTTTAGGGAATACAATTTGTCACCTGAAAATATTCCTAATACCAATGAGTTATGGAAGAATGTCACTGGCTGTCTAGGCATGTCCCCTGGCTATTGTTAGCAATGACGCAAGATAAAGTGTACAGAGGAAAAAGAGACAAATCCATCCATATTTCTGAGCATCTTCCGCTGTTTACTTCTTAAAACTTGACTTTTTATGTGGGCCATTATTACCATGGAGAAGGTTACTTAGTGACAGTTTTCAGGTACCCTCACAGAATTAAGGTAATTCTTGACACAGGCTTTCCTCATAACATTTAAATCTTAAATATTTTCCCAAAGATCATTAAAAAAAAAAAAAGCCAAACCATCACTCCCAAGCTGAAGAAGGACTCCCTAACAGGTAAAATAAAATATAAAGCAGTAAATAAATCATAAATCACATTTCTATATAGAGATGAGTATAGCAGAAAGTTTCCCCCAACTAAATTAGCATTTTCCTTATGGATATTTAAGGCAAAAAGATGCTAGAAGTCACAGACTACTACTCCAGCAGGAGAACAGATGCTTTATCAGCTGATATACCTGCAGCACACCCAAAGACTTCTCCAATATTTGAGAGCACCTTGCATGCAGCCAAGTTCAACATGCCCAAAATTCCTGGTGCTTGGCCAATTACCCCATTTTCTTTTCCCAAGAAGCACAGAGAATCCAGTGTCAATTATATGAAAGACATCAGGTAGGAATTGAAAATGACTGAGAAATAAAGGAAGGAAAAGTAGATTGAGAAGAGGGAAAAGAATTTGATAGAAGGAAACTGTGTTTCCAGTGCCAAGACACGGTGCTATTTTATGGATATACAGGGATATGAACATATAACTAAACACAAGCATAGTTCAATATATATTGGTCTCATTAGCCATATTAGTCTATACTAACCATAGAAGATATTTTATTTATCTATTAAAAATAATTCTATACACACAACAACAAGTAAAACTGTGTGAAATCTCTCCTAGTGGAAAAGGACACTTTCTCACCTATATATACACAGAATAGCAAAAGCTTTCACAGAACTATTCCAGACTTACTCAGCAGCAGCACACAGATGACTTATCCTAAATAACTGTTCTCACATTCATAATGAAAACAAACACGAGCAGTACAATAACATGGGGATGTGCAGCTCTCATTCCCATCAGCCCCAATGAAAATAAGCAGGGCTGAGACTGTGAGAAAATGGCAAAAAGTAATTTAAAACCTTGCACTACACATGTAGGAAAATCTAAATATTTATTTTAAAAACACAGAGTGCACAGCTTCTGTTAGGGAGGATGAACAGGGAACAACAAACCTGATATTCAGGAATCCTCAGCAATACTTTGTAAAAGCAAAAAAATAAATGGGCAAGCAGGACTGCATGGATTAATAACAGGATACAAACCTCTAATGCTTTGACCTGACCCTTAAAAAATAGCTGTTCTTTCAAAACTGGATCTTGATATCATTCCTATCTCAAAATTGTTCAGTGAACAGTAGGGAAAAAAAGTATCTTCACTTTCTAGTTAGAGCAAAATGTTTTAAAGTTGCCCTTGATGGCTCGAGAAGCATCAAAAGTTGGGAACTTCACCAAAAAAAAATTAAATATATTAATTTTAATTGTCTTAGTTAAAAGCATTTTAGCAAAGGAATAGTGTGTAAAGGAAATGTCAGCATCTTAATTAACAGCATTTAGTAGTAATTTTTTTGGGAACAGACCTTGCCCTTTACATGGAAAAAGAGCATGTTCTTGAAAAGTGGTGGCTGGAGACTGAAATTTATAATTAGGACAGTTATAACAACATCTCTGCAGTAGACAGTTGACAATTTATGGAAAAGTATGGAGCAGGCCCAAGTATAAGATGTTTAAAAAGCATGAATGAAACACTGAAAAAATTTAGGAAAGTGAATGAAGCAGAAATAGAATATTATCAAAAAAATAAATGATGCAAACTTTTTCTTTTTTTTGGGGGGGAGGGCCCACAACAAAAACACAAATGACCACAAATCAATCAAAAATGTACAGCAGCAGATGTTAAAAAGTAGTCTCTACGAAGAGAGTGGTAGTAACCACACACAAATCCTTGGGTAAATTAACAGCAGCTGGGCCAAGCAGTGAGTAGCCTGTGCTACCCACTACTGCTGGAAACAGGCCTGTGTTGAGTATCAGTCTCCTGACCCTGAACACTGTGTGAAGGGCAATGCAGTAAAGCCAAGGCTTTATATTGCCACGTGGGCTGCTCAGCTGACAAGCTCTTTGTTTGAAGGACACAAGCTGGGTTATTTAACATGGTTAAAAATGTATGCAAGAGAATCTGGTCCTGCTTTCTCAGGTGTAAGGAAGCTTCTTGATGAAACCAAAGTCATGTGTCCATTTGTATTTGAAAGGCAAATATAACATGTAATTTTTGGAAGACTTTTGAATTGTTTGCTTTTTCTCTTGGGACAGTGAGACTAAGCAGTTTCGCACAGTCAAAGTCCTTTTATTTGACTTCTCTATCAACTGTGTTCTTGGTTTTTCCATTCTGTTTTCAAGCTGAATGAAGCACTGTGAAGCCTGCAGTGAACAGCACAGTACATTTCCCCTTGACCCCTTCTTGTGATAGGTGTTGCTGCTCAGGTGAAACCTGTCCTTCACTGCCCTGAGTTTTGCATTCCATCTATTCAGAGAGCTGATGGACAGGAATGTCCTCTTCAGCAACATGTGTTCTGATGTTTATTCATTCCCACAAACCAAGATGTCAGAATGATCTGATCTGCTGACTCTTCATCTGCAGCTTATTTACTCTACAATTGCTTATTTTTCTTGCAAGCTTCTGTGTTGCAGATTTCTGCTATCTGTGACTACAGCCCAGAACACACAAATAAACTTGCTCAGGGTCATACAGCATTGCCTCAACACTTCTTGGCTTCCAAATATTTTTTTCCAAGTATCTTAAATTACTTATCCATCGAATTCCTCAAAGGAACAAGCAGAACTATTGTCTACAATGGCTAGAAGTCAGGTATGTCCACTCTTTAGGCTTAACTTTATATTAGTTGCCAGAGCCCCTTATGCCACTATTGCCTATCATGGCATTAATCCACATCTTTATGCAACAGAAAAATATAATGCATTTCAATCCAAGATTCTATTACTTTTTCTTTCTATCAATTATAATCTTTAACTGTATCTCATCCCATTCAAATGTCAAAGCAAGACTCTTAATAAAAAAAAAAATGCTGTCTTTAATGATTTTCTCAAGATCTAAAGATAGCTTACATATATATAAAGTCAAATTTATATTACATTTAAAGAAAGGCATAAGATAATTTAGTAGGACAGAGGATGTTATTTTTGGAAAGGTCCCACACATGCATGCAGCTATTTTTTCAAACACACTGGTAATGTGAACTGAATATTGTACACATGAAATCTTTTTGGTAGTGATTTGTGCATTAAAGGCATTCCACATTGATGTTTGTACTTGGAGTTGTACTCACATTGGCAGTCAACTGAGTTGTCAGAGCTGACACTTTTTCTTGGGATGCATCCAATTCCCTTCGTAGCTTGCGAATCTGTATGTTTTAAGAGAACACTTTACTGCATCATAATAATGAGAAATGAAATAGCAAGACACATGATGCAGTGTCTTGACAGAAAAATTATACTTGCCAAACAGGATATGCTCTTACCTCTGACTGGCACTTCTCTTCAGGCTGTAAAATAAAAGAAAGGAAATACATGAGGCTGTTACAACATAACCAGCCTGACAAATTGATGCAAATTTTCAATTATTTTTCTTTGCATTTCAAAAACACTAATGTGAGTTCCTCATTGCGGATTCCCACATCCATATTGAACCTAAGATAATCTCCTAATTTATTTACTCTTCCAGAAAAAGAAAACAGGCTGCTGATGTGGTACTTCCTCCTGCAGGAAGGAATTTGGGCTCCACCTCCCAGCCTGCTGACCAGGGCACCCCACAGCCTGAATCCTGGAATGGTGAAGTCCTGGCTCTGTACATAGGAGACTGCATGGGGCTCTGAAGAACCAGGACTGCCACAGAACATGGCTGATCCCAGGTAATTCCCTTCATCCCACACTCAGCTTTCCATGGGAAAGAGACCCCATTTTTGCATTCCAGAGGGATGTGAAAAAAAAAAAATAATCAAAAATTCCTCCCACTTGGGTGCTGCTTAGGCACTGTGAGGATGGATAAGTGAGGACACACAACTAGTTCTGAGAAGATGCCACAGGGATGCACTGACCACCCATTGCGACCTGAATGAGATAACTGTGGCTCCTGTGGCTTATTTCTAACCGAAGTCATCAGCTAAGAAAAGGATGGAGTAAGAAGTTACACTGTCCTCAAGCAAACATGCCCACTACCAGCCACCAGGAAAATTATACCCATCCAACCACACTATTAGAGGCCACTCGTGCCTGGCCAGCAAGCACAGAAAACAGAAGTTCTGAGTACTCTCCTTGTGACTCCCATGGTTATGAACAGCAGCCCACAGGAAATGGTCTGTTTTTCATCCTTCCAATCCCTTACCTGTTTTGGCTTTATATGGACCTTACCTGAGGCAAGGTCAATAATGAAAAGGGATATTTCCAATTTATTGTTGAGGTCTGAAGCCATGTTACACCTATGGCTCCTTATCAGTGAAACACATATGTAAAATAATACTAAATAACACTATGCTAGTTTGACAGACTTCATAGGCAGTCAGGAATGATCTTCCAAGAGCACGAT
Organism: Serilophus lunatus; assembly: GCA_013399895.1. Taxonomy (NCBI): domain Eukaryota; kingdom Metazoa; phylum Chordata; class Aves; order Passeriformes; family Eurylaimidae; genus Serilophus; species Serilophus lunatus. Next base: position 421,058 of record VXBA01003635.1, on the reverse strand, counting down.
CTCCCACATACTCTTGTATCATATATGCTCATATTCAGCTGTGGGTGCATGGTAAGTGTGAAGATGCTTGCCCAAGAACTTAAAACTGAAGAGTGTTCAATTGAGTGTTCAATTAACACTCATTTCAGGAGGAATTATTGTCCACTGGTTTTTAAAAGGGTTATGCTTTAAGAAACCACCAAAACTTCCAAGATTACATGAGCCATCATTATTAATTGGCTACTTGGATAGTAACAGCAGTGAAGCTACTAGGATTTAATCATCAGTGACAAATATTTCTGTAGAGTCTTGTGTGGGCTAGAACCCCCCAAGCCCCTGGGTTGCTGCACTGAAACCCCAACTAGGCAGGTAAGAATCAGGCAAGACAGTCTGGGTGTTGCAGCCTCACTTCCTCTCTATAGCGCAAGTACAGTTTTAAATCACAAGGTCTTTCGTAGCACACGTTTAAATGGAAAATCCTTCATGAGGCTATTAATAGAAAATAAGCAAATGAAACATGCATTTAAAAAAGTCCTGTATTTTCAAACTCCAGTAAGCCTTATTTTAGGATCAGATAACCTAAATGAATACATATTTGCGAAGGAAATATTACTAGCATAGTGAACAAATGGCCTCTTTAGAATTGTCTGTGCATTAAAAAATTAAGCCAAACTTCATTAGCAGCAAATCATTAATACAAGGATGGAATGACTTTATTCAGCAAATTTTGGGGTGCTTTAGGAAATGAGCTTCAAATCTCCTCAGATCTCCTGAGGTTCTTTGTAGCAAAACCTACTTAGCACAATGTAAAATACTGACTCAACAAATCAACAGCTGCTGTTAGGCCATTAAAGTCTGTGTTTAATGAGGATGCTGCTAAATATCCACAGGCATCTTTATGAACAAAAACATTTCTTTCCTAGCCAGCATTCAGAACACAGTCAAATGAAAAGTGCTTTTTTCCTCCTCCTTGAATAGCAAAATTAGCACAATAAGACCAGTCGACTCAATGATTTGGATTAATAAAAAAATAATTAAACAATCCACTCAATAATAAATAAATAAACTGTTCGTGTCATTATACTCACTGTTGAATAAATAGATGACGTACTGGAGACCAAAGAGAGAGAAGAACCATGCACTAAGAGAAAGAAAATAATCACAATTAATATAAATGCACTAACCATAGTGTGGAATCATCATAAATCACCCACTGTCAACCACCAACCTACTGAAGAAATACTTTCACAAATTTCATCATCCTTCACAAATTTAATTATATCACTGCACCAACAATGTATGGTTTGAACAATGCATGGCCAGGTGATACAATCCATAAACTTGGATTTGGTAAAGCTGTTTCAAAATTTTACCAATACTTGTCATTTTGGGGGGAAATGAGATGTGGTTGAGAAAGTTAAAAAGAGGTTTTGATGAAGAGTTGTTCAGAAATAAATATTTCTCTGGATAGTTTATTTTAAGGTTCTTGCAAAAGGGCTTAATCTAGATTTAAAAAAAAAGAAAAAGAAAACAAGAAATCAACTGAAACGCAGATGAGATTATTCTACTTCCCCCGAAGAATTTTTTGAAGCAATGACATTTCTTTAACAAGGCAAAATTTGAACTCTCATACAAAAATTAACAGAGTGAAAACATGGCTACAAAACTTTTCCTGGAAAAGAATTATTTTCAAGCAATATATACTCATGGACTAGATGATCTCCAGAGGTCCCTTCCAATTATAACTATTCTGTGATTCTCAAGGTTGTTACCATCACCCTGATGTCAGGATTTACATATAGCATGATTTAATTTTTGATTACACTACTAAAAAAAACCTACCTGAAGCTATTCTTTCTTCTACTGAAATACTTTTAGAAATAAAATCCATTTAACTGAAAGTTTCATTCAAAATTCAGGCAACTTCACAGAAATCATACAAAACGGTGTAAGATCTCTTTTTCTTTCATCTAAATCCTCCAGCCCAAAAAAAAAAAAAAGTTTCGAAAAGCTGCCATTTTGCTCTAATTACCTACTGCAATTCTACCTTCATAATAAATGGGTTCTGCTTTCCCATTGACATTATATCCTAAGGCAGTGCTGCAAAGAGAAGTAAACAAGGTCTAAGTTGGCTTCTGAAGGAATTTAAGACAATTTAAAAAGCCCACAAGAAAGTAAAAAACCTCACACCCATTCGCTTTCTCTGGTTAATCATATTTTCAATTAAAATTATCTTTCCAGTTAGATGTTACGGACTGTGCTGCACTAAGAACACAAAAATAACTGGTGTGAGTCAGACCCAAGGTTTGTGTAATCCTGTGCTCCAGCTCTGGCTGCAATCCCAGCCCTTGTTTATGGAAAAGAATGAAAGCAGGAGGTAGATACCTGGTGATTATTCCCCGGGTATGTCTTTGCACCTTCTGGGAATCAGCAGAGATGGAAACTGCAGTCAGACCATTATTTTGTCTAGTTGCTCTCTACCAGCAACTTGCTTAACTGCCTCTGAATCCACTGACACATTTTGTTTGTAATGAACAACTCCTCCTGTGTTTAGAAATGTATTTCTATGCAGTTGTTTTAGATCTGCTGCTGAATCAGTCAGTGAGTTCCTTGCATCTCCACCCTGTGATAGGAGAATGAATGGATAACCAACCTTTTCTAATGCACCAAATTACACACTATCACCTCCCTTCAGTCATTTTCCAAGATGAAGACTCCCATTTTTATTTTATTTGTATCACAGATGCTCTGCACTTAAAGCCTCCTTTGCATTTTTCTTTATCTGCATTTTCCCTTTAGGAGTGGCTTTTCCAAGATGGAAAGCCCAAAGTGAGGCAATATTGCACAAGGCCACTAACAGACTCATACAGGGAATATTATTTTCCGGTCTGCCTCTCTATATTCTTCCTCTGTTCATTTTTTTACTAGTAGAGATGTATCAAAAAAAAACAACCCCATACCAGCTGGCCAGAGAAGTAACAGAAGTCTTTATAATGGATTGGGTCACACACATTTTTGAGTTGGCATCAATTGGAATTTTTAAGATCACATTGGGATATTGAAGGAGCAAAGAAGACTCAAAATGAAAAAAAGGGAAAGAACACATAACTCTGAGAATTGTACTCCTGTCCTGTGAAACACCACCATCACATAGAATCATTTAGGCTGGAAAAGACCTCTAGTATCTTCCAGTCCAAGCATTAACCCAGCACTGCCAAGGCCACCACTAAATTATGTCCCCAGTGTTCCACATATACAAAATTCCATGTCTTTTAAACACCTCCGGGGACGGTGACTCAAGTGTACAACTTCAGGTTTCTTCTTTCAAGAACAACTAAGGAGTTAATATTTTTAAACAATTTCTTTTTAAAGTACCTGCAGATGGCTACTTGAAGGCTATTTAATTAGGAGCCTGAAGGCAGTTATGCTCTTGATGAGAGTCCTGTTTTTTGCAGTTAGCATGCATCTGCACGCAGCCTACAAACCCTAATTGGTTTGAAGCTATTATTTTAAAGCACTATAAATGCATATGCAAGCATGTATCATTTTCAATGTTAAAAAAGAAAGGGTCTCACCATGATCAACTTCCCAAAGAGCAGAAAGTTGCAGTCAGTAGCACAAAAAGGAACAAAAATTAATATTCCAATGACAATGATTTTAATTTTTTTTTTCTCTAAGTATCAGGGTGGAGGCAGTGGTAGCCCAGCTTCAGCAGAAGACTGTTGGCCAAGGAAGGGGGGGAAACTGGAGAGCCAAGATACCATTCAAGGTTTATGCTGTGTTTTTCCCCCTAAAGTTCAGGATATTTGGAAGTTTTTCCCACTGGCATCTCCACAGTCCTGAAATCCCTCCCAGCTAAAGTTATGTACTGCAAGGCTGACTACCATTTTGACCTACATGATGTGCTGTGAGAGAACATGACTGTACTTCAAACCACAGAGACAAAAGAAAAAAAGGCTTTTAAGAATAAATCTTGGCCCTGCTGAAGTTAATGAGACAAATGTCTTGTAATCTTATGTACTAAGAAATAATTCAGAAGTAAATTTGGAAGCTTTATTTAAAACCTGGATTTATGCTTCATTGACACCAGCCAATTGTATAAAATCAATTTGTTCATTAACAAATTTAATTTCTGTAATACTTTTCAATCTATTGTCTCAAGGTGGAGGTGAATCAGATCCACAGGTCTGAACACACAGAACATCATCTATGCCATATTCAAACCACTTGCTCACTCAGAATTTGTGATTCCCTGAGAAATAAGCAGCAGCTAATAAGCAGGTGACTCTTGTCTTCTGTACAGCCAGGGAAGTGACAGAAGACCACTCACCTGAAGACAAAATCACAGAGACTACACTTAAACATTCATTTCATTAGTAAAACATTACTAGACTTTTAGGTGCCAAAAACTGAGGAAAACCTCAGAGACTTCTTCAGCATGTCCACTGAAGGGTCAAATTCCTTCCTCGTACACAAAAATGGTATTTTCCAACTGCTTACAGATCATAACTTGGTCAATTTTTCTTGGGCTTCATTTTTATTACTTTTTTAAAATGAATGAAAAGCACTTAGTAGAATATTTCATCTAACTCTTCTCTTTAATTTTTTTTAAATGGTTCATCCTTAAACATGCAATGCTTACTAAATATTCATACAAACTAGCCTCTCTCTTGGGCAAGAATTTCTGAATTACAAGAGAGAGTTTAACCCGCAATGTGCCAAAATGGATTTGCTGCAATCTTGAGCACTCTTAAAAGATTAAGGTTGTACTTGTTTGGAGAATGTCCTTAATAAAACCTGAGTAAGTTTTGCAGTAGTAACTCTGTCATTAAATCATCGATGTGTAACACAGATGCAGTGACTTAAATTCCTTCACAGACTATATTAAGGAATAATTTAGTAAAAGCATGACTGTTCATCACAGTATGGAATTCAACTGACTAAGCAATCAGCAATCTTTCATTGTTCATGATTATCCAGCTTTATGAGAGCAAACAAAGGTTAATTCCTGCAACAACCCAGCATTATTCTAATAATTTTCAACCCCTAATGAAGATCATCAGCCAAGGACCTCTAAAATACAATTAAATGTAATCAAATTAGAGTGACTAAATTCAATGATTAATTAATTAATTAATCTTTCTAGAGACATATCCAATACACATTTTCTACCTCTCCCAATGGCGAAAATGATGGGATAACCAGTATTTCCAGGAAGGCACTTTGTGGCACTTAAAGGCCCCTACAAGCACTGAAGTGTGGCTCCCATGCCTGCCTGGCTCTCAAAGAGATACAACAGTGGGGCACTGGCATTAACACTGCTGCAGGTCTTCAGCAGCAAAGGAAAAGAGCCAGCAAAGGCTTGTGTGGCTTGTAGAATACAATCAAGCTACCAATCCTTGCCAGAAAGGAGATTTAAGGCTCAAAAGAGTTAATGTTGATAGAGCTTCCTATGAACCACACCCAGAGCTTACCCCACTCTTGCCTTCTCAAAGTGCAATGCTTGAGGATTTTAACATGTGCTCACAGCTACTCCTGCTACAGCCATAAGGTCACTTGATTAGCAGCAACCAGACTTAACACTGATTTATAGGTAAATCATTTTTTCTTATTATATTTACACAGGTTCCTTTTATCAGGTATGACTACATATTTGAAAGATGACAAGGCATTAAAAACACAAGCCATGACGTTCTGAAGAAGTGTTCGAGTCCTTTCTTTGGAAAATGTGTTGCATCAAGTCAGGACATTCAGCAGAAATAAAAAAGACAATTTGAATACAGATTAATTACTGGAAAAATGACTGGGATAGAAACAGTCGAGTATCTAATATCTACTACAGAAGTGTGGAGGTGCAAGGAGAATACCCCTACTGAAGGAACACTAATGTGCTGACTTCAAGCATGAACTAGAATAATTTTGAGATCCTTAAAAATGAAGCATATGATGTGTTTAAACAACATCTTGAACAGGTAAACATGCAGGTGCTTTCCTGTGTCTGGCCTGAACAATCACTGACTGAACATCATCATTCTGTGTGGTGACCAGTGACAGGACCTGAAGGAACACCATGAAACTGTGTCAGGGGAGGTTTAGGTTGGCTATTAGGAAGTAAAGGTTTTCTATTAACAGCGTGGTTGGACACTGAAACAGGTTCCCCAGGGAAGTGGGTCAAGCACCAAGCCTGACAGAGTTCAAGCAGTGTTTGGGCAATGCTCTCAGGCACATGGTATGATTTTTGGGGTGTCCTGTGCAGGGCCAGGAGTTGGACTTCGATGCTCCTGGTACCTCTCTTCCAATTTAGGATATTCTATGATTCTGTGATCAGAAAGACAATGACCAGAATTGAAGTTTTATCTAACAGTGTGAGCTCGATACAGAGCAAGCTGTGCTTTCAAATGACCTCTATGCTGAACTGAAAAGAGCATAAGCTTGTTTTACATAAAAATGCCATCTTCTGACCATTTCCAGCACCATCACATAGTTCACTGACCTTCTTCAAAGCCATCACGGAAGGAGCCAGAGCGGCTCATGGTCCTGCTCTTCTCATCCAGGGACATGGAGCTGTTCCTGAAACGTGTGTCACTGTAGGGGTCATAGGGACCATCTGCATTGGACAGGCTGTGGGTCCTCAGCATGGTTGGGTTTGACAGGCTCATCTGGGCTGCAGTCGTTGGGCTTGCTACAAAGGGAAGATTAAACATAAATTTATTTGCAGAACCACAAATTTTTATACCTAATTTTCATGCAGATTTCCTCTTTTTGTCCCCCTACTTTAAGACACAAATTTTTGATGTCATCCATCCTCTCCAGGCTTCATTATTTTTCTAAATTCAAATAAGGGGTTTGCAAACCAAGCTAGTGAAGATGATAACAAGTAAATAAGGTGGTATGTCTATGCTTCTACAAACAATCTGTCAACTCACTATCACCTTCCAGGCATGAACTGATCAATTTTATTTAATTTGGAACTGCCCTTCCTCAAAAACTAGTCTATACAGAACAGGACTTATCTTCCTCAAAGCCTTCAGGTTTTCAGAAAGTGACGTTTTTCTATGTATTTAAGTCACAAGTGCCAGAGTTTAGAGTACAAAATGACTACTCCAGTTTCACATTTTTAAAAGAACTTTTGTGCTAAAATTATGCCTGTTACTTACTATGACTCAGTTGACTTGTGAAAAAAAGAGAACAATAAAATCACTGTTCAGTATCTCCAGCACCTCCAAGCTATTTTCTTAAAGACACAGAAAAACAACATTTTTAAATATTTTTTTTTGCATTAATTGCTGTTTTTTAGCCAAATAGCTTTTGAAGCTAATTAAAAAAAATAATCTCCAAAATTCTGCATAAAGAGTTAAACTTCTGGGCCCATGACCAACACTTTTTTGTTATTTTCTTTGACTTTTATGAACCTTCCTGACAGTTTGTTAGCTGTTGGCAATGTAATTACACTATGTGTATATTCAGCTGAAATTTTGCTGTCAGTTTATTTAAAGCTGTTTATTGAATGTGTTTCTTTCTAGCATATTCAAAGAAAGGCTCTAAAATGTCATTAGTGCAACTCAAAATTGCTCTAGAAATAAGTGACTGTGCAAGCTGCTGCAAATACACACAACATAGGAATAATTATTATATATAAATTAGTTATTGTAAGTTATCAAAACCAATATACTTATTTTTAATAGGGCTTATGAAGGTCAAAAAGAAAGTGCCTGTTCAACACAGCACTTTCCAAATGTCATTAAAATATAGAGTTTAGGACTGATTTACATACCTAAACAAATTGCAAAGGCAACTAAGTCATACTTAATCAGCATGCCAGAGATGAGCGCCACTAATACTTTAAATTAGGTTATTTTAACTGCTGATGGGGTCAACTAAAATCTGCAATGCTTTATGGATCCTGTCAATCAACTTTCATTGTTTCCTTCATTTAAAAGATGTTTATCAATGTAACTAATGAAGGAATGGCATTTTTTCTGACTTAAAATTCCTCTGACTTTTATATGTTGTTTGAGATTGAGCTTTATGTAGTTTTCCAACAAGCCACCTGAAAAATGCAGATAAAGATGAAACATCAAACTGATGATACTGGCACATACAGAAGGTAATATGCTTGGATTTTACAGCATTGCTACTACACAGGTAAGCAACAACCTAGGTCCTTTAAGCACCTCAATGTATGATATTAACCACCAGCTCTTGTGAATAGCTCACAATTTACATTAAGGAATCTGATTACTCCCAGAGAAGTAGTTCCAAAGTTACTGCAAGTATGGCACCTTTGGGCATACGAGATAATAATGGCAATTAGTCACACTCATTTAAATGAAAGCACTTCCTGAGGTTGAATGTGGGACTTGGAGCTGCTGAAAGAAAATTATATTGTGCAACATGCTATTTTCAAGACATACAATTGTATTGCTATGATTATTCAAACAGATAATTATTCACCAAGCTGTGAGAAGTTGAATCTAGTTCCAGAGGGTGATGTTATGCTGGATCCAGATGAAAATGGAGAATTGCCAGCAGTATCCTGCAGTCCTCCTGCTGAATGGGACCGCAGCCATTCTTTTGCATCTTCTTGACTACGGAGTTGAGAGGATGGAGTATACCTGCAAAAATAAACATTTTTTTCACAATGAACTGTAATATTTATTTATTTATTCATTTTTTAAAAAACCCAAAACAAACAATCATGAAATGTCACAAGACTTGAGGCAGGAGAGAGGGAAAGAAAAATGGAAGAATCCTCATATGAAATTTAAGGATTAAAATTATATAAATCCAAGAGAATTCTTAATTAAGGAGCTGTTCCAAGCTGTTCCTAATTCATTTCACCTCTGTTTGGGAAAAAAACAAATCACAAACTTCTTTCCTATGGCTTCAGTAGTAGCATAACTAGAGCGAACTAAAAGTTACATGCAGATGTTATGCAGTGTAGCACGTCAGAATAAAATGTACTGTGTATTACATATGTATGATTTAAAAATACAACCATAACTTGGAAAATCTTTCCTTAGGCAATGCCAAAATCCTATCACTACTTTAGTATTTTGGTACATCGCCAAGCTTAGCTGACTTTTTGTGATACTATAACCAAATTCAAGTCAACAAAGCCATTATTACAATTTTTTCCAACAACCGGTAATTCATATTCCAGATATATTCATAAAAAGGTCTGTGGAGGTGTATCCTATTTAGTGCAAAACTAACAGCATTAAATCATCATTCAGGAGACTATATTCAGCCATTTCTGAAGGCAAAGAAAACAGCAGAAACATTGTCTATGCCAACATCAACGGCAAAACACCCGCTGGCTTCAGCTGAAGCAAAGCTTGCTTGATTTATTGTGTATATGCCTGAAAAATAGGTATGTTATGTGAGCTACGTGATAGGGAACAGGTATGAACAGCGAGAGCATCATGGAAACACTTGTCTGCTAATGGAATTCAGTGTCTGTCTTAGGCTATGCCATCAGCTTTGGAGAAATATTTATGAGTTACTAGCTCTCCTTCCAAAAACTAAACACTTGGAGGCAACTGTTAGCTGATATTATCTGTTTAATTAATTTGATTCCATCCAGTAAGATATCACTTATTAAGACTATTTTAAATCAGTGGGAAACACTACAATTATTAAAAAACTTCCACTGCTTTTCAAAAAAATACATTAATTCTTCTGCTTACACCTGGGCACTTCAGCAACAGTGTCTGACTATCTGCATCTCTTAAACTCTACACGTAGAGTTTATTATAGAAGGGGCTTTAAACAATCATTTTACTTTACCACACTAAGGATTTTTTTTCCCCCAGCATTAATACCTACCTCTTCAGCACTCAAATGTTTTGTCTTAGAAGAGAGTCTTTATTATTCGAGACATACTGGAGAACCACAGAAAAAATTTTAAACAAGTTGCCATTTTAAGAAAGGCTTTTAGCCCTCGGCTTCATGGGACAAGGCTGCTGTGAAGAACATGTATAGCACAGAATAAATCACAGCTGCAATTTCAAGGCATCACCTCAGTGATCCCAGAAGCTGCATTAAGCAATTCTGAAGCTGCATTTTCCTAAATGGTCACCTTACAGATATACAAAATATATGAGAAATAAAAAAAAAAAATATATGAGAAGACAACTGCTGAAAGTTTGAGGGTTTTTTTGTTTGTCTCTAGAAGAGTAGAAGTTATCTCTAAAGCCCAAAACATTTAGGTATTCTGAAGCAATTTTCATTTTTTAAATTAATGTATCAAATTTCATCCTAAAAGGTTTGACACAATCTTGTAAATGTTTTCTATTTGTATAGCAACACCAAGGTTCCCATGGTTAAAAAGATCTCAATCATTCCATGTAATAGCCATAGAAAATGCAAAATTATTGTTTTCAAGTCAAGCCCAGGGATGGTTTGAGATGCTTTTCAGCAATTCAGCCAGCAAAAGCCAGTTCTTGCTCAAGCAGAGAAGCCACTGGATGAAGAAAGCACAGCTGTCAATGGCCTTCTTGGAGGATTAAAGAAAGAAGGAAAGAGAAAGAAAGATAGAAAGAGCATTGTTGCCACCTCTTGCAAACTGCGACCATCATCACCAGCCACAACAGAAACACCAAGCAAATTCCAAAGTCACCACAAAAGCTGTTAAACCATGTGGAAACACCAATACCTGAGTCCCTTCTTAGGCAAAGTGTTCCTATCAAGATGTGGGTCGCTGCAGAAAAGTTAAAAGAAAAAGAACTTCAGAGAAGAACAAAAGGGAAGGAATAAGATCAGGACGAAGGACGACGTTACAAACATCCGCATCACCTTTTCAGAGGAAAAGGTGCTGGGGCTTCCCTACAGAAACATGCACAGACCTCCTTACCCAGGTGGGGTTTGCAGAAACATGCAGCTGGTACCATGCCAATGAACCACATCTGTTCACAACCTCACTTCACTATTTCTCCTACCCACAGTGAACAAAAAATAGCTCTTTCAACATCAAATGAGTGTTTTAAAACAGGCTTTTCAGCAGGTTACTGGTAAAAACTGATGAGAATCCCCTAGTCCAAACCACCTTCCCATCATTTCTTTCAGCAGACACCACTTAGGGAATGCAGCTAATTACTGTCACAGCTGCAATATACAGAAGCACTGAGTCCAGTATCCTTAAATTTTCAAATCTTAGCTGAAATTCCATTAAAATGGACCTAGTAATTGCCCAAACCTCAACAATTTCAGTTTATGTTTTTACAACTGAAGAACTCATAACTGAGCAAATCTGTTAATTCATGTTTTAAAAAAATATCCATATGCTTAAGTAAATTAACTGAATGACAACCCTTATAGCTAAATTACAATATGACACTGGTTAAAATTACATTAGTGAGCAAAAGTGAGCTAGAGCATTTACATTTGTGTCATCTTTTCCTAATTTAACATTCATCTGTACAAGGATGAATATTCCCAAGTCCCTGGAAGACATTCATGAGCCAAACTGCAACAAAAGACTGACAACACACTGAATGACACAGGGACTTCACGACAAAAAGGACAGGCCAGAAAGGCAGTGGGAAAAGCAGCATGCCATAGGAATGCTGAAATGCTAGTGAGAGTTTATGAAAGAGTTTAAAAAAGAAGGCATGATTTTCAAATTGCCTTTGGCAAAGAAATGAAGGGGGGGGGGGGGGGAAAACCCCCCCCCATCCAAAAGATGTTCCCACATACAACACCAAAAACATGCCAACCCTGCTGTATGCCATTCTCCATATTGATTTGGGGTATTTGAGGGGACTCTCACTGGCATGTCTTTGTGTCAGTTCACACCTGAATGATGAACACAGCAGAGCACTCAACTGAGCACAGTCTGGCACAAAACACTTTGCTTCACTGAGATGGGCAACAAAACCTACAGCCTTGAGCGTACTCATGTCCTGAGACAGCATTTACCTGTCCTGTCTCCTGGGCAAAGTATTTCGGCAGAATTTGGGGCTAGCAGCAGGGGAAGAAAGAGGGCTAGAAGAATCAGTCCAACAAGACAGAAAACAAGAGAAGGAATTATTAGAATGAAAAGATGAGTGAAGAGAAAGGAGTTATAATAAAACACAAACAGAAACCCAAATTGTCAGATCATTACATTTAGGTGTAATTTTCCCCACAGAGATGCAACTACAAAAATTTTGCTACCTAAATTAATAATTACACATCAGGATGCAGTTGATTTCCAGTGCTTGCAAGGGTACCACTGCCTTCTACAAGAGGTACCTCAGAGACCATGTATTGCCCCCATGTCAGCTCAATGTGCTGCCAATAGAGCTCTGATGCTGGAAAACCAGCCCTGTTTCCTCCTCCCTGCTCAGCCTCTTTTCAGCTCTTACTCTGCATCCAAACAGATACTGATGAATCCCATCAGTCTGAAATACAATTCAGGTGATCATTTCTCACTTGGATGCAACTTCCAATCAAGATTCAGTAAGCATTTGCACAAATGCCTGTACCAAAACACTGTAGGGAGCAGCTGGAGATAGGACAGGACAAGGAGAGGCAGAGAAGGGATAAAATGACTAAGGAGATAGGCACTTCTCTTTTAAGCATCACCTCCAGTTTAAAATTTTGTCAAATGCTATAAACAAAAAGTTTAAGAGGAAACGGTTGACTTCTCAAATCAAAATTATAGTAACAATGGAGGTTTTTGGAGTATCCTTATCGGATCAATTAAAAGGAGATCTTTGTAAGGGTAACATAAGGTGCAAAATTCCAATATTAAGTATCATATGGTAGCAAAAAAAGTTGTCACATTGGCTACCACAGCAAATTCAAAAGCTCACCTGAACCCATCCTCTTACTCTGAATTGGGCTCCTTGCCTGGAATGCCTTCTCTGTATGTTCTAGTAACACTAGAATGACCTCCATTACCTTGAGTAGCATTATTTGATTTGTATCTACAGCACTGGCTACTGCTGCCAGGGCTTCATTCCCATTTGAGACACATACAAATATATGGAAACAAGACAAAAACCCACTAACCTTTCAGACAACGTTGTCTTAACACTGTTGGTTCGGACAAAGGGTGTCAGAGAATCATCTTTAGAGGCTGGAATCAAGCCACTGGAGGAGTTATGGCTCAGCCCACCTCCACTGCTCAGAGAGATGTCAATGGATTCACAGCTGGTATGCAGGCTGCTGACAGACTGGTATCCAATGCCATCCTTGCTAACTGCAGAAGAGCTACTCGCGTTGGTACCCCACGTTAAACTGTTGGAAGGAGCTGAGTGTGCTGAACTGGGACTAGAAGCCAGCGGAGACTGGTTCAGATCTGTGTTTTTACTATAGAGAGGACTGCTGCCCCCACTGCTCAGCACACCACTGCCAGATGGGGAGTCAAGGTTACCCTGCTGGTTCATAGTAGCGTGAGGATTGGAGATCACTACTGAGTTTTTCATGTTCTCAGCTGTTGTGATGGGAACTTGTTTACTAGGCTTGCCACCAAAAAGTCTGTAAAAAAAACAAAACCAAACCACGAAAAATACATAAAATGGAACATTAAATGCAAGGATATTTTCTATCTAGAACATATACCTTCTTAGCTCCAGAAAACCAACATTAAGTATATGATCCTAGACTGGGCAAAAGAGACTGTAAATTCATAATCTCTTTGTGTTCACTGTCCCTTCTGTAAAGTCCAGAGGCAATTAATAGCTTCAAATCTATCTTAGGAGTGTCTTCTCTGAATTATCAAATACGACTTCCACAGAACTGAAATACAGCTTCACAGAACTAAAATAAAGTCACATCATCATCTTCTCCTTAAGGAAAAAGGACACCAGAGAAATACTGCATTGATCAATCTGATGTATGGAATACCACAGGCTGGAAGCTTGCTGACCAGCCAAATTCTGTGCAAATCAACAATGCTCTGCACAGAAGCAGCATTTGCTGGCATGCAACAAGAATAGTATGTACCCATATCAAATGTAGGTTTGCTTCATTCCATGAGCCAAGCTGGCTGGAAAGTATTTTTTTTAGTGGAAAATGAGTGTTACCTGCTTTTTGGCACCTGGAACTGGCTCAGTAGAAAACCAGAACTCAGGCAGGAAAGGGATATAGGAATATAGTCAGCATAGCTGGGTTAGGCTGACTGCAGCATCACTGCTGCCTGTGATGCAGCTGTACTGCCAAGGAGGAAGAGACTTCAGCTCCCTCGTTAACAGTCAGTGGGAAAGTTCCCAGGAGTAGAAAAGTGCCTTAGTAGAAACCACACTTAAGACTAGATTATCAATCATTACAAAACTGATCTTCAGAGCTAAGAAGGAAGCTTATCTTTCACTCCAAACATCCACCCTCAAATGTTACTTCTGTTTCTGCCACTTTGGTCCTGTAACTGCCTTTGGAACCTCAGTTTTCCTCGTACATACCTATAAGGATTTGCTTTTTCTATTATTCACTGTGGAGTGCTGGGCATGAAATCTTTCAAGGGGGCATCTATCACTCTGTAGTCCTCAGAACAGAGGACTCCTAAAGACTCCTAAAGACTTATGGTCAGTGTGCACCAGGCAGAACTTTTTCTGCTTTTGAGTACGCTCAGGTTGTCTGTACAACACACAGACACCAAATTGCTTTGTCCAACACATCTCAGAAACACAGGCTGTGTAACAGAGCTGGGCACCCTACAGCACACACGGAGGAAGCTCAGTGATGCCCAGAAGCACTGTCTGGGTCCTCCCTGCAGCTCCAGGGTACCTGTGAAAGATGCCTGGAACACAGCTGGGTGGCTGCTGCTGCACATTTGCCACAAGGCACCTGGACAACACTTCAGACTGACAGGGGGCAAGTTTAGCTTAGAATAAGGAGGAAATTCTTCCCTGTGAGGGTGGCAAGGCCCTTGCACAGGTTGCCCAGAGAAGCTGTGGCTGCACAATCCTTAGAAATGTTCAAGGTTGGATGTAGCTTTGAACAAGCTGGTCTAGTGGAAGGTGTTGTGCCTCTGGCAGGGGGGTAGAACGAGATGATCTTCAAGGTCCCTTCCAGCCCAAACCAGCCTATGATTCTATGGCCTTCAGCAGCAATACCAGCTTAGGGTATTCCTGTCCCTTTGCCAGGGCATGCAGCCTCTTCAGTCACACTAGGGAGACTGCACTCTTAGAGATACGATCCCAGAGCTTAGAAAAACCCAACAACCCACACAACAGTTTTACTGTTTTTAAGCTACGCAGTCTTCCCCATTTATGAAAGAACAGAAGTTATATATATTTGCAGACTTATAGGTAAAACTGTATCACTACAAAGGCATGGATTCTAATTTATTGTCTGACACAAAAAAAAATTACAGGGCTGAGAGAAAATATGCAAAAAACCAATGTGTGCAAGTCAACTGACTATGAAAATTTAGCTCAAAATCTTCTTCACTGTCATTCTAGAAATCAGTAATAAGCAGATGAGGCCCAATTGAACTCTGACACATTTCAACGCATGACAACTTAAGAGAGGCTGGTGAAAATTCAAGTGTGAAATTGTAAATTAAATGAGGGAATAGTTAAATCAAGCCTAACTGTCTTCTCTTTGAAGACTCATGTATTTCTAATGTATTTCAATTACATAGCAAGCAACATAGCTTTCTAGTAATAAAAAAAATTCCCAATCAAACTCCTACCAATGTGCCTGAGGCTTGCAGTGCTGAAAATCTGCATTTCTCATGGGGTGTACTATAGAAATGAAAGGTCTATTGCAGTTTTTAAGTAGTCATCGATGAAAATTACATATTCTAAAGGACATGGCTTATCTTTGGATAACCAGGGTCTTCAAATAAAACCAATCATCTAAAAACAGTTTCCGGCATTAGCTTAAGCTGCAATCACAGCCATTATGCTTGCACTGGTGCTTCAGATGGAATGTGGCTTTCTCACATCACTGGAAGCAGGATGATGTAGCATAACCATATGGGTATTATGGGTGTCAAGACAGAATGAAATGCAAAACACTGCAACTGGAAACAGACAAGCTACTCAAAGCCAAATTCAATTGTAAAATAAGATTAACAGAACTTTTCACCAATACCAAGGCTCTGATGCACACTGCATCAACAAATTAATTCCCCAAAACCAGTACATTAAAAAAATGTGTGGGGTACTATTGGAGAAACAGAACACAGATAGGAGTTCTGCTCAAAAAATAGTATTAAAATATGAAAATTTAACTCAGCTTACACAGTAACTTCTACACAGGCTAAAATGTTGATTCTTGCAACATATTGGGCTAATCCACGTAACTAAAAGATTGCTTTGGGTAAAACTAAGTATGACAGGTCAAATTATACCATTGTCATCATGAAAATCTGAGATAACTCTCCTGTTGATTTATAATTTCATCCACCATTGGAGTATTTCCAGGTTTGTTACATATACATTGGTGCAAGAACTCTTCAGAAACTGTCAGGTAAGAAAGCCTCTGTTCCTGTGACATTTGCATGGTTAAAAGCCTTCAGGTATGATTTTTGTAACAAAGAGACTCAAATCACAATTGCCAAACTTTTGGCCAGACAGGTTTGGGTTTTTTTCCCAGATGTTTAACTTTTGCTGCTGTCACATGATGTCCTGAGTATTCCCAACACTGGCCAACCTGTTTATGTGAAAATAAATGGAAATACAAAGACCTTGATGTAGGACACTAAATAGTAAGTGCTCCACAAAACACAGCCAGGCCTGGCCGGAAGAGTCCTGCTCATTCAGCTCCCACTAACACCATTGCACAACCGAGGAATTTGTTGCCTACCTGCGCAAAGTGGGAGAGGCCACATCGGGGTACTTGACTCCTTGCTGGTGGGTACTCTGAGCTCCGCTAGAAGCAGTCTGTGATGCAGGGTTCACTTTAACTGAATTACATGAGGCCACGCTTTCGTTGTCAGACGAAATCCCTTTCTCTTTATCAGTCTGATTGACTAATCCTGGCAGAGAGTTTCCAAGGATTACCTTGGCAGGCTCTCTCATTTTAGGGACAGGCAATCCAGCTGACTTGCTGCTTATGTTGGAGTCTATGCTACTTGTGCTAGATCTATTCCCAGCTCCACTTCTGCTACTGGATTTACTGGGCCGGGGTAAACTACGATACTGAAGATTGGTTCGTGCACTAAGTGCTAAGTAGCCATCATCCTGGTTCTGGGAGCCATCAACACTAGTCTTCCGACCAGCGGTCCTACCCATGAGCCCAGATGACTTTGGGATTTTTCCCAAGGTAGCCGATCTGCTGGTGAGAGTTGCCCCACTGGCAGTGATTATGGTCATGCCTACGGCTGACCCGCTCTGTTTCTTAAATCCAAATGTATTAGCATTAGCAGCAGTTGTTCTAGAGTTACTTGTGGGAAGCTTTTTGGATTCATCACCACTGCTGCGTCCTGCATCTGATGGGGAACGTTTAACATGTCCAGCTTTAGGAGATAGTCTACCCTTTTCTGATACCTTGGCGTCATCAGTTTTCCCTACAAAAATAGAAAAAGAATTCTAATATTTAATGACTTGAAAACATCGAGCAAATGATGAAACTCAAAGCAGCATGAAAAGCAAAAGCGTGTTAGCCACCAGAGTGTGGTTCAAAGTTATGATCTAGTCTGCACTGAACTTACATGCCACTGTAGTGAGTTACACATGCAGACTTGCCAGAGAAAGTATGTGGTGTCTTTGCTCTCAAGAATATGAAAAGCAGAACAGTCTTATGTAATAGTGACAGATAAGCAAAAAAAGTTTCCCTCTGTAGCTACCACAGATTGATCATTTTTATCATTAGACAGAAGTAGTGTTAGGTTGTTAGTATAATTCTCCTAACTACTAGTCAAGAAAGTATTTAACTTCAACTTTTTTATATACAATTGTGTACACAACCAAATAAGAGGAGAGTTATTACATTATATTACTTGATTGTGCAAATTCAATCAATTATTCACCCATACACCTGCAAGAGCTAAAATCATTAATACACTTAGAAGAAAATCAAAAAATTGTGTTTAGTATAAATGAGCATGCTTGTTTAGTACAATAGGGGTGGAGGGGAAATCGTCTTAACCACACATACTGTATGTTCTTAGTTAACAGTGACTTCAAAAACTAAAGTTACATTATCTATTCTTCACATGGCAATACTGTGCCCAATAAATACCTTGGCTTAAGACCAGAGTTGTCATGAAAACAACCTGCACAGTGTTAGCTAGTCTGAAATATGCATATCCAAATGAACAGAAACAGAGAGGTGGACATACAAGATACTGTATAGGTTAAAGCAATGCCTAAAAATACAGACAGGATTACCTGAAGTTCAGGTTCTGCTTCTGCAAAGTATTTAAACTGTTTTCATACTGAACACACTTTTTGGCTTGTTTATGTCTTACGCCTTTTCTCACCTGTTCCAGGTGTCTTTAATGTGCCTGAGGTGGTTGAAGGTTTAGGCCTTGGTGTGGTAATGCCAACCTGAGCTGACATGCCCCGTCGCCAGGAGCCCGTCTGTGAAATAACAGTGTTCTTCCTACCAGAAGTGCTTTTATCAGATTCATCTGACACATCAGAGGGATTCCGCCTCCATTTAGATCCTGGCTCCATTTTTATGCCGCTATCAGATCCTCCATCTGATTTCTTGACTTCATCACCAGACCACAAGGAATTCCTCTCCACTTGGGAATGCTTTTCTGCATCAGTCTAGGACAGATAAGGAATTGCAAGACAGCCTTCAGAGCAAGCCTTTCTTTTACAAAGCTCCATAAATAAGAACCATCAAACTGATTAATCAGGTCAGCAGTCATCTCTGAGTACCAACAAACATAACATACTTTTGATGGAGAAATGTCACAGCAAGAAATGAACCCCAGCAATGACTTATTTTTTAATATGTTTGGGAAAAAAACCCATGAAAAACACAACAGTCATGGCCCTTGGAATAAATAAAGGGAAAAAAACTCCAAACCTAAACAAAAATGAAAAAAAACACCACTTGATTTATAAAGGACATATTCAGCTCCATGACATTTATAATCCTCCATCTCAAATTTCTGACAAAACTTTTTACTGCAATGCCAAAAAGCATTTCAAACCTGTGCAGCCAGCTTTCCTTTGTTCCTGCTGCTTTCCTATCTCTTGTCTGGCAACCTGATCTCCAGAGCACAAGGAGGCAGCTTTTGGAACACATCTGAAGATACGGAATTCTAATCTAACAGAGTAGAAGGACACTGAAGAACTGAAGAAAAATGAATCCTCAAAAACTTTCTAACAATACTCAAAGCTGACTTAAATGCATAAATTACCTTAGTTATTAATTTATATGCAACTGTTCCCCCTATTATTTGCAGACTGATTCTGCTATCAGTCTCTTACGGAGAATTTTGCAAAGCTCAATTTCAAATAGAAAAAATTCTCATTAGCAAACCTTTGCCAGACTCTCAGAAATGCTTATATTAAATCTATGAATATATTTATATATTTTTATAGCCCATACATTAGCATTTTCTATTACTAATGATTATTCTTTCAGAATTCTACTTCTACTGTCAAATGCTGTTGATTAAATTTGACGAATTTGGCAACACCACAACCAACTATTTTGCGATCAGGCACAAATGACAAATATCCACACATTTGACTGTGATCTAGATTAAAAATTCATAGTTGAAGTGTTTTCCAACCATCAGGCCAGAGACTGATAATTCAATATTTGATTGTGCAGTTACCAAGTATGAGCTGACAATTTTGGTAAGGTATTGAGTGTGCCTTCTCTGCCCTGCAGCTTCAGCAGAGAATGAATGTGCTCAGAACTGTGCAGTAGTCAAAATGCATAATTTATTTTAAGGAAATTATTTTAAATATTCCAAAACATTATAAAGCTCACAGCCTTTATTCCCTCTGGATAATCAGAAAAACACAGGACAGGAAAGACTGCAAGATCATTTACCACACTTTCAGCAAAATGTTCTTTTAAGTTCCCCAAACATGTTTTAAGTTTGTGACTTTTCTTATCAGATCACATCATTAAAGAACTTAGGGGAATTGTGACTGACTTTCCTCTGCTTTTTACTGTAATTACTCTTTTTTTAAAGCCTGAAAAACTAGTTAAGCAATCAGTATGTGAAAGCTGACACCACATATCATAATGGCCTTTCTTTAGTCAGGGAAACAGTTCAGGTTTGGGTTATTTATCTACATATTAAATCATTAGACTAACAAGCATTTTGAATTTTGGAGTTAGATGATATTACATTCTTGTACTTTGCTTGTGCTATGTAAATGTTGTTTCCCTACCTCTCCATTCAAAGAGACCAAGTCAGCATAGGCTCAAATGAAACTATGCTTTCTAGCTCCCTTCTCTTTGTACGGCTGCCGGGTTTGGGAATGTTGGGTAACCTTTCTATCTCTGACCATCAGTAGATGTGTAATAAATTCACATTGTGACTATTCCTATGTCCTGTGTCTCTCCAAAATCATCATTTCACACAAACGTCTCCTCCATTTACAGATCTTGCAAGAGAGCACAGGCAAGAAGTAACAAATAACCAACCAACAAAACCACCTCAACACCATCCCTCACTGCTCACATTGGTATCTTCTTTCAAGTTCCTTGTCTAGAATTGTCTATTTACACTGCTAGTGTTCAAGAACAAGAAACACATCTACTTGCTAGCAAAGGGTTTATTCTAGTTTTGGATGACAAGGAAATATTCCTGTACCTTCTATTTCCCTTCTTTAACATCTGTAAGATCAGTACAGTCTCCATGAGACTGCAAAAAGTCCTCTACCTTTGCTCTCTTCCATTTCATTCCACTACTACACCCACGGCCAAAGTTTTTCTGTAGCCTTCAAAATGCTGCACCTTCACCTCTGAAGCCCTCTGGCCAGAGACGTCTCTGTTTAATGGTAAACACTGAGAACAGCACAGAAACATGACTAAGGAATCAAAACCAAAACACAGTGAAAGCTGGCTTGGGGATTGCAGCTGAAACTCCACATGCCTGGAAGGGTGAAAGTGGAAATACTGTTTGCTGGAGGTCATGGCAAGACACAGCGAGCAAGACATCATGTAGGAGCAAAGCCTGCATCCCCCCGAGCTGGGAGTAAACCATTCAGGATTATTCAACTTATTTCTACAGTTTTGTAGATCTGTTCCTGAAGATGTGAAGAGACCAAACCCACCTTTGCTGAGAAGTGATCTGGATTCAACTGCTGTTTTCTATTTAAAGGAACCTTTCCATCTTCTGATCTTTTTGCCATTACATGAACAAATTTATTAATTAGACTCTTTCTCTCTTCCACCTTATTTCAGTTAAATAAGTTATTTTCAAATGTCCACCAGGTCTTAATTTCTCCTTAAAATGTGTGTATGATATGACTCCAAAAACATACTATATGTAGTACCATGTAAAAGGTAACTTATCTAAATATGTGCAATAAAAGGGAAAAATATTAGGGCCTCAAAGCTCATATAATGACTACATTAAGTGGTTTAGTACTTGGCATAATCACAGCAAGACACGAGAACATGGCAAATTCTGGTTCCCATCACCATCTTATTCAGAAACAACTTGCAAACATCTTCATTGCATTGCTACAAAAAGGGGCTACAACTATGAATGTCTATGAAGAAGGAGTTAATGTCATATTTAAGCTTCTCGAAGATGGAAAAACTACAGCTTCTGGTTACTCAGCAGCCCTGAAAATCAGTCCCTTAGCAGAGACTTTTTTCCTACTGCAATTATGCCTTCTTCCTTTCCAGAGATGATTCTGCCTGAGTTACTGATTTTATCAGAGACACTGACATGTTCAGGCTCTCTCCCTTTGATGTTGCAGCATTATTTACCTGGACTCCCAGCTGCACATGTATCAGCTTCAAGATCCCTCTTTAATTATCTGAAATGCAACTTCTAGGCCATCTTGAAAAGTTGTGACAGAATCACAGCAATTCAAAAGTGCTCCTATTTAGAACCAAAGGCACGGATACCCTGAGAAGAAAGGTCCATATCCCAGCAGATGTCTGCTGGTCCTTCATGGCTCTCCACCCTGGGGAAGGTAAACCTGGGCACAAACCATCATACAGTCCTCCAGGTAAGACAGAAAATGTGTCTGCAGCATTCACTGTGTCATGAGCTCCGAGGACTACTTTAGGCAGCAAAAAAAAATCAACTCTGCAAGCTATGCATTCCAGCACTCCAAGCTATTTTCACTCCCATGGTTGACAAGATTAGGATATTCTGTTCAAACTAAAATGAACTATTTCATGGACAATAATTTTCAGATAACAGCAATATCTAGAGTAAGGATTATCATTCATGAAAACTGAGAAGAGAAGCAGGTCATGGGCACATATAAAAAACCTGCAAACACAACTTGTATGTTCTTGGCTCATGGCTTCCTCCTCCAATAACTACACTCTACTGCCTCTAAAAGCTCGGGATGCATTTCTTCTGGTGTTTGTCTGCACCCTCTTGAATGCTGTAATGGTTGTGGAGGAGGAAGAGGAGTTCGTCAACACAGATTTTTGATCTCTCAGAGGTGTTTCCAAGAATGCAATCCATCAGAAGATAGAAGTCATATGACTTTTTTCCCCTAGGTTAATTATTTAGTCACGTCTCCTTATTCTTCCTCTTTTCTCCCAACATTGAGAAGTAACAACTGTCAAAAAGTACTTCTAGTCGTCCATCTTACTCTATGTTAGGTACTGACAAACACGCTGGATACACCTTAACTCCTTTCAACTTGTATGGGACTTGTTTCGGCAGTTTCAAGCACACATGCCATCGCTGATACACAACCAGAGGCTCACTGCAAACCCTTAATGGAGGCTCAAATATGCACTTCATGGCAAGGGAACAAAGACTACTGTGTGCTTGCATCACAGTCCTGCAGACAGAGCAGTACTTCACAGCAACCACACGTCTACAACAAAACTGATATTAGAAACAGATTTAGGGTCCAGTAATGAAAAGGACTGAAGAAGATTAAAAGACGAAAGAAACAGAGGAGAAGGTCATACCTACATCCTTCTCCTCTACCTGCTGCAACACCAAGTCATCACATCTCAGTGGCTTTGGCACACAACACCCGAGTCCCTCAAGCAAGGTATACAAAGGGCAAAGCTGGACTTTTTAGTCTTGCATTTTTACAAAAAAAATTCTGTGCAACTGGGAGAAAAAAGAAGTTCATATTACTGCAAGTCTCTGTGTTATGCAGTTTATTTGAAAAATTAAAAACTGCTAGATAACTTCACTTGTTCTACCCTCTTCAGATGTGTGGTGTCTGACCATAAAATGTACATCTATCCTGCTGATGGATGTAAAATTTATCCTCCTATGAAATGCTGCCAAACACAGAAAGCCTGCAGTAACAGACAGCTCTGAAAATGTAATAAAATCTATTTCATGCTTACATTTCTGATGGAAGTGTAAATAACCTTTTAATTTTCATGTTGGCTTTATGAAATTGTATTATTTAAGAAAAAAACCATAATGCCTTTCATAGAGCTAAAAAAATAATTAAATCCCATTTACATCAGTTTTCTGTGCAGAAGTGCCTCTAGTAAGACGAAAAGCATTTGCTGTGACACCACTGCAGTGGAGATGCCACAGATTCAACTTGTGAAGGAAAGATCTGTAAATTCCACAGATGATAATAAAATGTATAAACCAAAAATCTTACCTGTGCATCTAAGTTTTTGCGGGAGGAGGCAGGTGTGTTGGCATAGGAGCTGATAGAGGAGCTGGTGTTAATATCATCAGTACTGAGATTATCTATGGTGTCACTGATCCCACTGCTGACAGAACTGCTGTCATCCCAGCTGGAGAAAAAGAACAACAAAGGTAGAAAATAAGGGTTAAAAGACAAAACATCATTCAAAAGGAAAAGGATTATTTCTACAAGCCTTTACTACTGAGTATATGGTTGCCACAGAGCCTAGTGTATACCATCATTAATATACCATCAGTAACCAATACCATCAGTGACACAACTCTTCCTGACTCAATTGAAACGTGTGCCTGCAGCCCCAGAGCAGAGGAAAGCAGTGCTATGAATGGATGTTGGGAAGAAATTCTTCCCTTTGAGGGTGGTGAGGCCCTGGCAAAGGTTGCCCGGAGAAGCTGTGGATGCCCCATCCCTGGAAATGTTCACAGCCAGGTTGAACGGGGCTCTGAGCAACCTGATCTAGTGGAAGGTCTCCCTGCCCATGGCAGGGGGATTGGAATGAGCATGATCTTTAAGGCCCCTTCCAATCCAAATCAGTCTCTGGTTCTATAATCTCCAAGTAGACATAGCACACTGTCTTGTTAAACTGCAAGACAGAGATGGAATTTAAATGCAAGGAAAAAATTCAACTTGAAGCAGTCTTCTGTACCTGGGTGTTACAGAGACCTGGGCAACAACCTAGATCTACCATTGACTGGATCAATAGTTTCAGGAAATTTTAGTAATTGGAAGCTTAGTCTTCCAAGTGGTACATATCCCTCTTGAGCTGTACCACACAACCTTTGCAAGATCTACTTCTCAAGACTACCTTCTTCCAGCATGTGATAGCTTGAATACTTCCTAGTAAATGAGAAATGTGTTAAATGGAAGTTTAGGACACACAAAGCACCCACAAAAAAAAGTTCATGTCTGAATCAATTTGTTAGAACAGAAAGAATCAAAATTATCTAAAAATTGAGCCAGATGTTCCACTCCTGAAATGCCTGTAAGAACAAGCTGCTCAAGGAAGAGATTTATAAACCGGTTTACAAGTGCTCCATGTCCAAGAACAATGAAGTTGTGATTAAATCACTGCCCTGCAAGTAGCTCTGTGAAGACGTTTCAGTCCAGTGATGGACTACTATTTCTAGAAATGCATAAATATATATACCATAGACTATTTGCAAAAGGTAAGAGCTCTGCAGCTCTACAGCTGTTTATCATCTCAGTTTCAAAATTTGGGAGCTCCAGACTGTCCTTCCTATTGCATTTCTGTTTGTTTTACAAACTTGTAACAAAGACATTGCAGTGAGGTTATTGACTGGCAGTGGAAGACATTCACAAACTGACATCTTGAACAGTTAATATATGCATTCCAAAATGAATTGTGTTGAGTGGGTAAGCTATGTGAAGAAAGGCAACCTACCCCTGGTTTCCTGAACTTTATTCATAGCTTCACCACTGATTTACTACAGCCTTAGTACAAAAACTTTGGCAACTTTGAAATGAAAAGTATTTCACTTTTCTCACTTACCACTACAAAACAGCTACCTGTATGAGTTTTAATGATGTTTTAATAATTTTAATTGCTTTTTGCTTACTTGGGAGTACTCAGTTCATCCATATTTATGTAAGGCCTTTGAGGGAACTGAACACAATTTGCTGAACCAGACAAACACCGTGGCCACAGGGACATCCCCCTCTGCATGTCACTGAAAGGGTTACTGCTGGCAGCTGCTCTTTGCTTACAGCTCTGTTCCCAGTGAAGGCAATCAGCCAGCACAGTCACTTATGTCCCTTCTCCCACTATCCCTACAGATAAGCCAGCTGGAAAGCTCAAGGGATCAACAGCTGCAGCAAGTCTTCAGGAAATTTGGGATGCTCAGCCACGCTGCTCTGCTGGCAGAGAACAGGGATGGGGAGGAACAGGGACAAACACCAGGACCCATTGCTGACCCCTCCACTAAATGGAGCCTTGAGGTGGCCCTTCATCTGGTGTTCTCATGGAAATACATTCCTGCAACTTCAGATTGATGTTCAGGAGTGTCCCAGTTACAGGAAGGTCCCTGGATTTCACAAAAGATTTTCCAAATGCTATTTGATAAACCCACAGGCACTGTAGTTCTCCTGATGGCAAAGAAACATTGCAGTTTACAGTGTTAGTGCTGATACAATTTAAAGGAAAGAGATAAATTTTCTCCTAGATTTGCCTTCATCTGGATATTTTTAAAGAAGAATTCACTTTAATACAACATAGAAATACATGTTGAAATAAAACTCACAATATTGAAACCTATTGAGTCTGAGAAAGCCAGACAACCAGATTTTACACGATAGTTTTGTTATTTTTCAAAATCTTTTTCAGCATAACTGAATGAAAGATGTGCTGCAGGTAAAACAGAAATCTATGGAATGTTGAGGGGGATAACTGAAAATTTGGAAAACGACTGAAAGACTTGTTTGAATCATCTTTTTATTTAGAGAAGGCAATTAAATATTACAATGCAAAATATAGAAAGCCATGTTACTTCTAAATTTCAGTTTTGAAAACGGTCCTATAACTGATATTTATCTCTTTTTCAAAACTTATAAAGCAATTACAATTCCTAGATTTTATAAGTATAATAGTAACATCAATAATGCTATTGTCTTCTATGTTTAACAGCTTAATATCCTTCTTATTTAAATATGGTAATGGGCAAAAAAAATTATTAAATACAATAATTTTCCTCTGTGTGACTCACAGTCCTATCTTGAATGTATAAAAAATGAAACATTTCATTTTCAAGAATTTGCCATTCTTCAACTATCACAGACCCCAGTTCATCAGCATCTAAAGAATGTGTTTAATGTTAATCATAAGTACTTTTTCTGGCACCAACCAGTCCTGTTAGATTCAGTTGGGCAATCTAAGGCATTATGAAAATATTTGAGTGCCCTTCTGAACTGGGACATGTGCCTGAGGACAAAGGTAGAAACATGCACCTGAATATATTGACAGTTGTGGCTTCCCCTGAAGTATATCCTGGGCTTTAAGTCCTTTATGTTCTGTTGGAAACTATAAACAACTCGAACTCTGTATTTTCAAGTTTACCAATCTGTTACTAAATTAAAATAGATTGGCTATTCTGAGGTTGGAAGAAAGATGTCTAGCATTTTGAGTGCCAGAAGCAAAGCAGCACAGCTCTTGCAGGCATGCTGGTGAGACTGATGCCAGAGCTGTTCTGACAAGGTAAGATCTGTGTCAGTCAAACCCTGACACCTCACACTTAGCTTTATTTCAAAAGTATCATGGCAGTAGAGGAGTGGAAGCGCTCATTCTCTAGCTAAAAGAAAAACAGGATGTAAGGGAACAAGAAAACACCTTAAAAATTGAAAATTATTTTGAAAACCTACATAAATTATTATTGATGCAGCACTTTGGAGTAGCAACAGAGAGGGTTGGTTTTAATGGGAGATGAATATAGAATTCACTAAACTCTGTAAATTAGATGCCAATGCAAGCAACTTTTAAGAGCATACAATATTTACTGCTAAAAAGTAGTGCAATTAAGCCACACAGACTGTTTAACCCACATGGCAATGATCTATTACACTTGGAGCTCTTCCCCTCAAGAAGCCCATCGCACTGTATTTGGTAAAATACACACAGTATAGGACACACTGCTCCATGACCATGGACGAAGATGGACACACAGGTGAAGACTCAGACTTCTTGTGGAGACTGCATCTGTTACCAAACTGAGGTATCTGTTTCACATTGTTCTTGAAACCATCCCAAGCCCTCCACATAAATTAGTTCATTTTTACTTTGATCCAGTGCCTTGATGGTTAAAGTCAAAAGCAAGGAAGCAGAATAGGGCATCTATCAGCCCTAATTATGGTGTTGCTGGCTCCCAGAGCCAAGATAACATCTTTGTAATTTAGCTAGTGCAATTAATAATTTCTGATGTCAGCACAAGTCTACTCAGCCATAACTGTAAGCCGAAATGTTTGGGCATTTCTTTCTCTATTTGATCAATCACCTGAAACTTTACTTTGATTACGGAAATTACTAAAAAAATAAAAATCTTAAAAGTGTATTATATATGGAAAGTCTACAACCACCCACTTAAAAACTCCCACAACGTTGCCTCCTGCTCTCTATGAAACCAAGGACCCCAAGCGCTCCCCTCTCCCTCCCCACCTCACTCTGCTCACCCTAATACAACTTCCGACATTGCTACTCTAAGTCACCCACGTACAGCACCAGATCAACTACTCAAAGCTCTTTTTTGAAACAGGTTTGTAAAGTAGTTAGGCTCAGACTTGTATTTTTCCACAGTCTATCAGCACTTTTCCATCTTGCATAATCATCATGCACAGAATTGGCTCTTCTTTGTCAACTTGGACAGCACTTGAAATCATTCTGCGATCCTCAGGATAGCCCTCCTCACTGCAGAAACCTTCTCCCTTTGCAAAGGAGTCATTAAAATCCTACTAAATAAAGCTATTGTTAAAGTCTGAGAATGCACCTTCACTATGGATGGGTGCGGATTTTAACTTTGTTGGATCTCCACTCAAAACCAAAATTACAATGAGCTGCTGAAAAATACATTTGTCCAAGAAAGGGCCTTGGGGCTTTACAATATTTCAAGTGGAAACATGGCAATTATCCTCTTCTACCGAAAAATTTAACTATTCACGAGTTGATAAGAGAACAACAAAAATAACAAAAAAGGTCAAGGTACAAAATGATTGAAACTTCACAGCATCTTCAAAGATATAAAAGAAAAAAATAAATGTGCTCTAACATGAGATAGTAAATACCACAGTTTCTACTGTTTTCTTCTGGGATTTCCTACAATACTGATCACTGGGTCAGAAATCCAAAAACCACATACAGACCCTTGCATGGTTAATGTGTTTTACACTGTTATTAATCACTCACCTCCCCCATCTCATCTTACATCTCATTATAGGTATTTTAACATAAACCACTTTGTTTCTAACTCAAAGAGGAGCCCAGGGACAGGACTGTGACCTTGAAACACTCTCTAAAGGCAGAGCATGCAAAGTAAACTAGGAAAAATGAATATACACTATTTCCAGCTTTTCTTTCTGGAGCAGAATCTAATCCTTTTAATGACATTTTTTGGTGCAAAGTTAAAGTGCTGGAAGTGGGCTGTGAGCTATTCAGATATTTTCATGTTTAGTGACTGCCAGCAGCTCTCTGTCAAGCTCTGTTTAGAATTCATTCAAGATAAGGTTTCAGGATTTACATGTAAAATAGCTATTTGTAAAGGAAGTAACTCACAGAACAAAATTAATCAGATGTCGAAAAAGTTTGGGTAAGAAAAGATTAGGAGAAGCTAGAAAACTGCACATGCTCTTTTCATTTAATCTTTTTATATCAGTGCTAATAACCTTATAAAAATAACACGGGATTTTATTTTGTCCTTTTAAATATAACCAGGAATTTGATCAAGCCATTTTCAAACTTGAACACAGCTGAGCACACATAGGACCTGCTACACCAAGCTGATCTCAGGGAGTTACCATTTGAAACGCTACAGCTTCACGAAATAATCTGATTTTCCACCGAAACTCATCATACTCTGCTCTGAAGAGGAAATTCCAATGGCACCTTCTTCACCTGCACTCTTTGCTCAGAGCCCCTTCAGCCCACGGAGTCACTGAGCCAGCAGCCAACACAACTGTATTCAGTTGCAAAATGCTTGACTGGTGGAACGAGTTTTTTTGGCCATTGTTCACAACCAGGGTTCCTCTGGCACCGCCACAGCCTCGGGGAAGGGGAGAAACCAGAGCAAGGCACTGCCTGCGACCCAGGTGCTGGAGGAACTCCCAGCTAGGTCTGCAAAATTTTGTGTACCATACTACACCCAGGTACCAGCCCCTTCTTCTTGCTTTCAACCGTAGTTTTGGTGTTCCCCATTTACTGTTCTGACTGAAGACTTACTGTGTTTATAAAGCAGTTTACAGACCATCTCTACACTGGGTGCACAGAGCACCCCTTGGCAGCACTCTTACCTCCCTGCTTTCAAGGCATTGGGATTGTTGCTCATCCCTGACCGTGCCTGTGCCATTACACTGACTCCAGTGAAAGCTGGAAACAAAATCACTGTCTTCATATCACAATAAGGCCAGTGCTAAATGTTAGTCATCACGTTAAAAAAAATATGCTTTGTTTGTTCTGCCTTTGTTTCCATGACAGTAAGAAGTGCTGAGAAACGTCTTCTAATCAGTCAGAAATCCTTACTTACATACAAAGCCTCTGGTGCCTTCCAGAAAATAAATCCCTGTAAAGCGTACATGTGACGGCGATGGACTGAACAAATCCAGAGGTCAAGTCCAAGCCTCTGGGGATGCACTGACAGACTGCCCCAGCTCCTTGCAGTCCCCCTGCAATGAGGGAATGGGGAGGAGGTCCCTGACACAGATCTAGGTGTAGGTCACCATTGCAACATGCCTCCTACTCCCTCTCAGCAAGGCCCCAGCCCAAACACCTCCTGACTCCAGAGGAGGTGGACCTGCCCTGAGGATGTTGAATTAGGACAACCAAAGGTTGGACAGTGTGGGTTTCTTACCCTGCCTTATATACCAGTACGTCTTTCTTACTACTTTCTTACTTCTCCCCAAAAGCAGATACTCTGGATCACATCACCTCCTCGTGCAAAGACACAATTTAAGCTATGACTTAAAGAAGGGGAAGCACTCACTGAACATGCTGACACTGTTTCTGACACCCACCTCCTACCCACAGGCTCCTCCCGCACTGGATTGAGCTGGTGAGAGCTCAGCAGCTCACCAGCAGTTACTGGTACTTGGCAGCTGCTTCATCAGAGGCTCCAAAACACAGTAAAGCCACAGTTAAACATCAAGAAGAAAAAGAACAGATTTGCTAAACTCTTTAAAAGACTGACTTAACAAGAAAAGAAAAAGAAGGAAAGGCAGCAAGGAAACAAAATTATGAAAAATGCACTTAAATTCCCTGCTGCTGAGTGTGCTACTGGAAGACTCATGGGGCTGGACCCACCTGGCTCGTGGTCATTTGCCCCCTGTCCAGGGTCACTTGCCCAGTCACTCTCCCAGCACAAGTGGCTGACTGGAATCTCTGGGAAGCCTCACCCAGGAAAAGGTGGATACTGAACACCCTCAGAGCCAAAACCTCCAGCAGCTGGCAGGTAGAATATGGCTCCTTTGCTTCCCCCACTCTTATTTTAATCCATCCTAACACTAACAAAGGCAAATCTTTTAGGTCTGCAGACTGTAACCCCAAACAAGAAACACACAGGCACAAAACGAAGTTGGGATACACATGCGTGAAAACTCGAAGCAATTCTCAGTCACTGAAAATACACTGCAAAGCTTCTACATAAAATGATCAATGCAAAAACATGTGCACAGCAAAACAGATTTCACACATGAGAACTGCTCCTATCTCACAGCAGCATCAGCTGAGAACATGGAGACAAAGATAATGCATACACTTTGTGTCACACTCTTCCCCCCTCAGAAAAAAAAAAAAAAAGGAGAAAAACAACAGAAATTGTTGTCCTGAATGCATCACAGCCTGCTGAAATATGTCTTAAAAGAAAAGCTGAACTTGGCAATAAAAAGTGTTACTTTGATCACAGAGCACAGCCCTGTCCCTCAGGAAGCCAAACCACTGAAAAACAACCACTGTTATCACACCAGTGATTTACAGAAGAGACATATAATCTAGCAAAATACTTTATTCTTGGTAAAATGGATCTGTGAATGATGTCAGGTATTACCAACGCTGTGAGCAGATTTTTCCCAGCAGGACTAGGACATTCTAATAGCACCAGTACCAGGAACATTTTAAATAGTACCAGTAACCCTTGGTTCATGTCACCCTTAAAAATTACGCTTATTTGAAAGGAGCCACAAAGAGGAAAAGGATCTTATAACCTTGTTCTGACAAATCAGGAAGCCAACAGAAATTTGCACGGGAGTGAGAATAAGAACTGGATATTATGTACTAAAAAGCAAGTGCACTCTGGGCTGGGATCTGGCCTGAAACAGACTCACGCATGCCTTTGTTTTCCTGCACAGTGAGCTCATCCCCACAAGAGGTTCCTCCTTTGCAGATAAAACACACTTACAGTGCTAAAATATAACAAAGTTTTCTGAGGCTAAAAGCCTGTAACAGTAGTGGAAAGATAGCTGGTGAGATTGCAACCTGTGAGTATCGAGAAACCTCACGGAGTCGTGCAATTAAGCCAGAAAAAGCAAATACAGTAATAGCTGTCAGTTCTCACACAGGGAATTTTCTATTACGTTATTCAAATATTTACAATCTATTAAAAATGTATCTATTTCATGCAGCATTCAGCGATTCAAAGGAAACAGAGCAGGGAGAAAGCTTCTCAGATTTATCATCTAATGTGTTTCCACTGCTGCAGTAGTTACGAAGCTAAACCTCATTACACAAAGGTGTAACATTCCAATGCTTTCAAAAGTGCAGAAAATCTCTTACCTTGCAATATTCCCTGGCCAAAGCACTTCTCCACCTTGTTGCCCATGAAGAATTCCAGGAAAGGGGCTCAGATTTATTTTGCAGGTTGATACCTTCATTAGGCTACCATCCAATACCACCCTCCCTCTAAACAAACCAGCCTGTAACTTGACTATCTAGGAAGAGATCTGGGAGAAAAAAAGTTGGAGCAAGGTTGTTTTCCAACAGACAGCCCTGCACATTCAGCAGCTCTGAGAGACACTGGAAAGTAAAGCCTAGCTAGAAGGTGATCATCAGAAACTTCCCCTGGAAAGAAATCTGATCCCTCAACAAAATTAACCTCTGAAGTGCTGAAAAAGTGAGAGGTCAAGACTTTCTGCTGGGACTAGGTCATCTGTGAAAGCTGTAACCCGATGGCAGTAACCAGGCAGGCTGGAGCCTCCGGATCATGTACCGTATCCTATGAAGTAAAAGCTCCTGTCAGCTTTTACCTGCACTTGAAGGTATTAAATGACAGGATTTCATATCAGCTAAAAGACTTACAATCTCTAAAAGCATTTTTCCTCATCTGCTTGTATAAAGAGATTCAACAATGTGACTGCTGAAATGACTGGAGTTTTATGTGAATGTAGAAGGAGACATACCCCAAACATTTTAATATAAAATATGTGGAATATTGGTAAAATACTTTTTTTTTTTGGGGGGGGGGGGGAAATGGAGTGGTAGAAAAATATTTTCAATGTTTTTGCTCGATGGCAGTGAAAAGAGCAATTTATCCACTGGTGTCTCTAGAAATTACCTTAAGAAATTGAGATAAGCTATGCAATATTTATCTGACTCATCCTTATTTAGTGTTGTAAAGTAAAGGGGGGGGGGGGCTTACTGCTTCCCTTTATTTCAAGTAGAATTGAGATGGGTGTTTATACTTATTTGGATGATAAAAATTTATGGTGGCTACCATTCCAAACTCTTATTTCAACCTAATGTAAATACTTTCTGACAGGATTCTTCCCAGACCTCTTCATTCTGACATACAGGTGGGATTTTTTTATTCTGATGTAGGAAATCACACCAGGTCTATTTACCATGAGTAACAGTGCTCAGAAGCAGTAATTATTCTTACTATGCATGAACATAACCTGCAAACCTTAAAAAGCCTGTATAACAGTGGGAACTGGTCACTTATAGTCCCTGTGGACCCAGCACTCATGGAGACTCCTGTGTGCTAATGGGCACTAAGGTGGAAATGAGAAGTGTACCCCAAAAGGAGAAATACGAGAGGAATGGTAATAATAACACAGACAATGGAAAACACCATGGTGTTGGATGACCATGACTAGTTTGGCATGGAAGGCAGCACTGCACCTTGGAGTAGAAGTTTCCTACTTAGCCTCACCTCACCTCAAGAAAACCATCAATCACTCAGCCCAAAACCAAAAAGGAGGAAAGAGCAGTCAGAAGTCAACTGTACCAGGTATTTAGCTCAGCTTCAGTACCCTGTCTTAAATAAACCACACCTTTTAGCACAGCACTGTATTGTTGGTTGAAAGAGTTAAAATGCAAGTATTCAAAGGTTATAAAACAAAGGCTTTGTGGAGATATTCTGCTGCCAAGACCTTCAAATAAATGAGTTGCAGTCTGAGCTTGCCTTTCTATCCGGAGTCTGTATTTTAGTGGCTACCATGTATCTATAGCAACACAGAGGACGGGTAATTTAGAGGCTGGTGGATGTGACAACTTGCAATTTAGAACACTAATAATAAAAGTGGCTTGCGAAAAGCATCATTGAACTCAAATGTTTGCGTTTTAAAATTTAGAAAGACCGTTTCTTTAATTTAATTTTAATTTTTTTTTTTTTTTCAGCTGGATGATTACCTATATTAAGTTAGTCTGGCAATGAATAAAAGATAGAAACGTGACTCTTGTGCTTTTTTGGTACGTTTGCACCACAGACTGCAGAAAACCTACCCCTTCGCGATGTGCACGCGCACAAACGCAAAGCTGCTGATGTTATTATCTTGCTGAAGAACAGGTAAAAATCACATGGCTTTTTTAAAAGAAATCTATGTATTATCCAAAATGAAAGAGGGGGGGAAAGATCCTCAGGGACTATTATTCTTCCTTTTTTGCCTCTGGTGCATTTTAACTACTATCTTTCATCAAAAAATCCTGCAAACTGCTTCTCATTCTTTACTCTAAACACAGAACAGTGACTAGAGATAACTCTCAAAAATTACAATACTTAAAAGAATCACAACTGCAATAGCAGTTTTCATCTCTAACATCCTGTCTTCATCCAGATACCTCTCACAACTGATGTTGCTCAATTACCTGCTCAAGGAGTTGTATAGGAAGTTAGTAACTGATCCATGAATAACGGTAAGAGCAGCCAAAAATACTCTAATTAAAAAAACAAAAAAACCCAACAAAACCCGCAAATCTGAAATTGTAGCCTAGGGAAAAAAAAGAATCATAACATTTTATCTGTTGAATCACCAGCTCCAAATAAAACCAAATTCACAGGATTAAGGTACAGCATTACATTCTCACACCCATCTACAGCCCCATTGTCCTCTCCTTCCCTGGCAGTCCTTCCACTGCAAAGGAGGAATTTTGCAACGTAATACCCATAACGCTAAATACAGAGGGATATTTCCAGATGAATTTTACATGTAGCAATAATCATAGTTTTATGGGTCAGGAAGTTCAGAAGATTAGTGTGTTATGGCTGCAGTGTATTAAAGCATTTGTGTCAGAAGTTTCACATAGCAATGGGGTGAGATAAGATGTGAACAGCTTTACATTAAGTTCTTTTATGGTAGTTAAAGTTGAGGAGAAGTAAAGAGACCCCAGGTATTAATTTACTTAAAGAACAGCTGCTTAGAAAGGGCTGCAAAGTGTCCTAATACTCAGTGTCATAAAATCATTGCACCTCCAATCGCTTTTGTTCCCCCCCACGCCCACATGTGCTACTCCCATTAACCTCAGGCAGAACTGTGACCATGGTCTGAATTGAGCTAAAACTGGTTGCAGCAAAAAAAAATCCCAACTTATCAAAGAAATGCGTGGTTTGATTCTTATTTGTAAAGGCCTAAAACCATAATAATAAGTTTGCACTCTAGGTTAAAGCAGCACAAATCTTACTGCGTTTCAAACTCTCCCTTGGAGAACACCCAAATGGCTGAAAATTTGGGGTTTACTGCAATACGTTGCCTTTTTTTTTCTCATTAGCCAAGATACATCAGTTAGAAGCTTATAAGACCTCTGCATTTGATGACTGGAATTACTATAACAGTAACACGAGCAGTGTAAGCTGTAAAGACATCACAATTCACAGCCTTTGTTGTATAATGTGTGGTATGAGGCATCTGCAACATCTTGCCCTGAAAGAGACTCCAATGTCTTAAAATAATCTAAACAGTAATTTTTCAACATTTTTTTTCCATGTCTTTCCTCTTAAAGGATGCTTATTTAAATGAGGAAAAAAAATATTTATTTGTAACACAAAAACATACTCTGAACAAACTCAAAAAGTGCTTTTGAACACACTTCTAACTTGAGTACAACGAACAAAAACATACCTTTTTAGAGGACTTTCGTTGCTTAAACATCTGCTGAGAACATAAAAGTTGGACTACAACAGCACTTCTGCACCATTTACAACTAGTAATGATGACGCTATAGGGCTAAAAGCGTATGTATCAACATAAACAATGTTTTGTACTAAAGTAATTTCAAAAAACTTAAGCTACGCCAACAAAGAAACCCCAACTCGCTGAACTCATATGTAATTGTTAATTCTGGGAAGGTATTAAAGGCATTATTAAAATCAGGGAAACACTGGAAGCAACATAAATCCTCAGGAAGAGGTATGGCAGAAAATAAACCCTAACTGCTACAGTTAAGTTGTGAGTTTTCAGTAAGGTTCCAAAGGGAGCTTGGAAGACAGAAAAGGTGGGACTGGAAAAATTAAGATGCATTTTTTTTAATTCCTCCCATTCTGCTGCATGAAAGAGGCACTGAGTTTGCAGGCTGATGAGGAGTATCTTTACAAAATACTCTTCACATTCTTAAATCTCAATGGTAGGAGTCCTCTGTTGCCTTAGATTTTCCTGAGAGCAATTATATTAAAGTGGTGCTTTCTGGATTTATTTATTTTTCAGAAGTGAACACATGAAGTGCAAAACACTTTGGGGTTTTGTTAAAATCCCTCGAGTGGTATTGCACAGAAGAAAGTAAAAAGGAATCATCAGGGTGTGCTACTGCCTGGGTGTGTAATGTAATGCATAGGAATTGCCCAAGCAGAGATTTAGGCAAAGGCAGTGAGATTCTTCTGCTCCTAAGGCAAGTCCCCCCAGCACACTTCACTCGAAAAATAGGGACTCTGGCCCCAAAAAGACTGTGCATTTGACCAGAAAAGCCAAATATGGGCTAAGACGACTGACTTGAAGTAAGATTAATAATTATTGCAATGATAACGCAGTAAGATAGACTTAGCATTCACCTCCAAGGAACTGCTTTTCACTGACCAACCAGTAAAGAATCCCACACTTCTCCCACAAGGTAAGATGCCTGCCTGATGGAGAAGAAAAGAGTATTTATGTACATGTAATGTACAATTAAAAATGGTTTTATAACATTTTACACATACTTCAAAGGTTGTTTAAAAAAAGACCAGGAGCCTCCACAGAACACTCACATTGGCACAGTAGTGAGATACACTTTTCACTATACCCACTTCAAATGAATAAACACATCAGAGTGAATAAACACAAATGGGTACTTTCTAGTGGCAGTTAATGAAAGAAAAAAGGCAGGGAACTGGAGATAATCCAATAAAAATGGGGGACGCTGAGCAACGATGCAGCTTGCGTGTCATTATGCAAGAGGAATTCCAAATGAATGCTGAATCCGGGGGGGGGGTATGCTTGGATGATCAAAATACTTGTTTCTATATCCAAACACATTACAAAGTCTCAAGCTCCTTGAGTGAGAAATATTATCAAAATATTTACTATAGATACAAAAGCATATACAGTATATGTGTACTGTACCACCTAATTTTTTTCTAGATATAGCAAATAATAAAATCCAACAAAAATATAAATAATAGGGCAAATAGCTCATTAGTAAGAACAGTCTCTATAAAATAGAAAAAAAATCTAGTCTTAAAGGGCAGTGAATGTAGGGATGTAGTGAATGTAGTTAATGCAATGAAACACAAAAATTATGTACCATCCTCATTGTTTTAAATGCAGTTTGTTTTTGTCCTTCTCTAAACCATAAAAATCAGTCCTCTTTCCAAAGAACATAACACTGCCTATCACAGATTTTAAAACACACGCCACTGACTAAGGAAAAAAAATAAAAATTCTTCCAATCTAAACTGCTGCATTATTATAAGACCTTATTGTCTTCTGCAATGATTAAGATTTTCAGCTTGATCCCTAATAAGCAAAATTATAAAAATAGTGCAGTTGGCATGATTACTTCTCAGGACTCTGAAAAAATGTTTCGAGATGAATATATGTTAGATGTCCATTTATCATTTCCAGTTTGTTTTCTCAGCTTTCTGCCATAATGTCTGGTCAACAAGCAATATAGTAGAGAACAGAAAGAGATATGAAAGAATCTATACAAACTCATAACCTAGGAGCAAAGTTCTTTATGTCCACTGAGGTACAGAATCACTCAGAAAAAGAGAAAATTTGAATTACAGGTTCTGTTTTGGTCAGCAGGGGACTGCATCAGAGGATGTATTCAGGCCTAAGGATATGCCAGAACTACACTTAAATACTTCTAAGTTGAAAAAGCAGCTCTCCAAGTAGTTGTAGTATGGTTTTGAATGGTCATACAAAACTTGATTTAACCTCCCCTCCCATACATCCTCAATAAAATACTAAAATCATCAGTGTTTAATCAATAGTGGTCATTAACCATGTCATGGCACCCACTGTAAAACCACTGCTGCCATCTATACGTATCTTAGTCAAACCTGGTTCAGTTATGATCAATAGAGTTTCCCCATCTTAATTGCTTCAGCCTCCCCCTAATTAGAGATAGCTCTGCATTTACAGTTCTTTATTGTTGCTGTGGCTGTTGTAAAGCTAATCTATCCCACCAGAAAAGTAAACTAATTTATTCTAATTAAAATAGAACTATTAAATCAAGCTAGCATCATAACAGCTTGATCTTTAATGTTTACAAATCCTCTGTATCACTGAGCCTATAAACATTCCAACCACATAAACACTTCAACTGAGTAATCAGCAGGGAACAAA
Organism: Serilophus lunatus; assembly: GCA_013399895.1. Taxonomy (NCBI): domain Eukaryota; kingdom Metazoa; phylum Chordata; class Aves; order Passeriformes; family Eurylaimidae; genus Serilophus; species Serilophus lunatus. The sequence continues at coordinate 382,665 of VXBA01003635.1, read as the reverse complement.
CATACAAACTCCCAACTTCAACAAAAATTAATTTTCCTTTCTTTTTTGAGAGTCCAGCTACATTTTCCTAATAAAACAAAAGTATCTACTTCACCCTACAAAACAAAGATTTTCCAAAGACTGTACTGGAGCCAAAAGACATGCTTCTTTCTCGGGTTACCTTGCAAAATCTTTCCAGTCTTTTGGATGTGTTTTCCCACCTGAATTATTTCTTTCTTATCCTTATTGGTACTGTGTGTAAAATAGGCTAGCTTGCCATTTCTACATTCATAGTAGACTTTCAATACAATATAGAAATCCAGACATTTCCCCTCCCTCCCACTGTTACCTATGCATGGTTATGAAAACTAAGGGGGTTTTTTTAGATTTATAATCTTTCTAACCCGTAACTGAATCAAACAACTTACCTACAAGACATCAGCTCTAACTAGTACTTACTTTCCTAGCTCCCAGATTTTGTTTAAAATGCTGTCAACTCCTATGGCCTCAATGTTTTTGGTATAGAAATAGAATGGAAATTCTTAATTAAGCAGTAAGAAAACCCCAAGCTTGTCAGACAAACCACTAATTTTAAACTAAAGTTTAAAAATTGCAGCTGATCAGAGGTGTGTCCTGCACCAAACGCCTTATCTTATAAACACCTGTGGCAATCACAACTTGCCCACATGAACTTCTGACCTCCGCTAAATCCTAAGAAAATCTTAGCTGTAGAGCACCCAGGGATGGTCCTCCAGATTAGGTGCTGGCGTCACACATCTCAGGCAGCTAACTCCAGCTTCACAGAGGCTTGACTGGAGAAAATATCAGCCTACAGACTTGCTTTTATCAAGAAGTCAACATTTTAGCTGCAACACCAGCAAACTGAAAAACTTGCTTTCCGTTGCTCAAAGATGATTTAGTTACAGAGAAAATACTCTTCTTGCAAACACAGAAAGCCTCTGTAAGGATGAAACCTTCTGCTTTTATTCCACCAGGAAGACCAGAAGTTGGACAGTTTACACTCTTCAGTCTCCCATTTGCTGTGGTTGCCTGTGTTTCTGAATAACAATGACTGATAACCTCATGCTCCCCAAATTTCAATCCTTTCACAGGCAGAATCTACCTCAGAATAAATTCAGTTCACAATTCCTGTAACAGGGATGAAGGTCCATGTGGACATAGTGGGCTATTGCAATCACAGTGCAAGAGAAACAGCAGATCTGCAGATGGAACAGCAAAGCTTAATGGGTAACAAAATTATTAAACTGGTGGGAACACCCATGGCAGTAAAAACTGAATGTTGATGTGGCCAGCTACTGCATGTAACAGTTTTTTGGAACTGAACTACTAATTGCAAACATCTGTGCCTTGTAGGGTCCAGTTTATCTGATACCTGACATCGTTATCTGACACATGAAAAATTAATCTGGTAATGACTCGTAAATTGCCTTCTTGCAGTTTCCTAACAGGTAAATATTTCTGTTATATTACTTATAAACTATGCTAAATATTTAGTCTGGAATGCTATATAATATGTCTTAGATCTTTTCCCAAGATACTATAGGTTGTTTTTTTAATTTATTTAATTTCCTTCTAAGTAGTGAGGTGAAAGCAGGGCTCAGTGGTGTCAGAACGCTATTAAAAAAAATCAGTACAGTTATAGAGAAGACATAGCTACATGCTGTTATGAAACATGGTTTAGAGATTCCTGGACTGGTTCTGCACTATGCTTTACACATGCTCATCTCAAAGTACTAAAGTGGGTCTGTATGTAACACAGATTCATTATGACACCACCTCAGCGGTCCTAGGTTATATTTTAGAGGGCATCCTTCACTTCTATCATTCAGCACTCTCATTCTGATCAATTTGAACTTGTCATATCTAAGTTACTAGGTCAGGAGGACAAGTGGGAACTTTCGATCAGACATAATAAAATGAGAAATGTTAGGCATCCAGAAGACGTGTGGGAAAGAGGGAAGACAAAGAAGATCACGTGGAGCTACCTTTCAGACCCAACTCACCAAAGTCCAGTCTTGCTAAGGGTCACAAATACTGTGGCCACAGGATGCAAAGCATTTTTTCAGGGAGTAACTCTCCACACTATCTCATCTCTTCAAAGAGCCAGGTCCCACCTGTCCCAACTGACAGGTGACATAAAGTGAGAATAAAACTATTAAACTCTGGTATAAAGCCACAGCAGTGTTCACAAGCATGGACCTAGTAATTAACCAACAAGGGGTTAATTATTATCATGCCTCATGGGATTATCACGCATCCTTTTGTTTTTTCATTATAATCAGGTGCAAGGACAGATGTTGTCAGGGAGAGAAGTGACGCTAATCCTGGGCTTCTTCCACAATTGTCCCTGGTATTTGTGGCGATCTCAGGGCTATCTGGCTCTTTATTCCATCAGCTATTTATTTGCACTTGAAAACTGTGCAATATTCATTGCCATGCTGCATCATTTTACAAATGAAAATGCTGAAGAGAACACCTAAGATGTGCATTACTCCCTAGTGCACAGTGTTAATTACCATGCATATGATCTAGTGACTATTAGCATAACAAGTGCTTATTATTTATTGAGATGCAACTCGAGCAGGCATCCTGCTGGGGCCTAACACCCTTCCTTGAAACAGCACCATCCTTTCTTTCTTCGTTTACACATTCTTCTCTCCTCCTGACGATTAACAGTACAGAAAACAGGGAGACTGCCTTCTGTGCCTTTGTTTAAAGGGGGAAGTCTTGTGTATTTAATTGCCCTCAAGTATCTGATCCAGTTCAAAGCTCAGTGGAGCCTCTCCTCCCGTGCCGCGCTCCTCTCCCATCCCAGCGGCAGAACCGCAGGCTGCTCAAACGATCCCTTAACACCAGCAACTACATTATCTCTCGAATTCTTCGCTGATAACAAGTTTAAAGCAGCTAGGCTTCTTTCTCCGCCCTCAATTTATTTTTTTTAAGGTATAAAATGGAAATACATTGTGAGAAAACAAAAGCTCAACTGTGCAAAGCCATAAACCTTTCCAATGTCATGCCACTCTTCTCCTACCCTACCTTCGCAAGAATTTAACCTTTTGATCATACCAGACGTGAAAGGTAACAGAAAATTGTACTATTCTACTGTTTTTCAGCAGGTGAGCAAGGGTTTCTTGCTGCATCAGTTCATCAGCCCTGCCTGCTGAGAGCTCTAGGTTACTGCTTCCCTGTCCACTCCCTACCCTGCAGAAGCCCTCAGGTCCCAGGGTCTCTCCAGGACTCTTTAACCTTTCCTAGTATTTCTGTAAGAGAAAAAAAACTTACAAAACAGTTCCCTGCCCAGTAATTCCTTCCCCAGCCCTGCTGGGGCGCATGTTTGTTCTCTCTGAGGCTTCAGAGACGGCTGTGTTACAGTAATGAAATAATTAGCAGGGGGAATGAGTTCAATTATTTATCACTTTGCCAAAAATGAGCTGTTTGGCCTGAAATTTTCCAAGCTGCATGCCAACTTTAGGGTGGACTTTGGTCTCAGATAACAACAGTACAACAATTCCTGCGTAGTATTAGAAAAGAGACATGATTTTACTATTAAATTATATTGATCTTCCCTTAGAAACCTTCTCCTGCAATATAAAGTTTGTATTTGATTCTGGAGAAGAGACAAGTCAGTCACAAGGGAAGCTGAGACTGTATTTGAAGAATAACTGGTAAAAAAGAAACAGAGAGGGGGAAAAAAAATTTAAACAGAAGGTCTGGAGCTGAAGGTTGGGACCCACTGGCAGTGGTGGATCACTGACCTACAACGATGATGGCTGCTGCTTGGGGAACCCTGGGGATCCCTGTCCCAGCACAGAATCATTCAACAGTTTGGACTGGAATGGAACTTGAAGATCATCTCATTCCAACCCCTCTGCCACAATCAAGGACATCTTCCACTAAACCAGGTCACTCCAAGCCCCATCAAACCTGGCCTTGAACACTTCCAGGGATGGGGCAGCTTCTCTGGACAACCTGTGCCAGGGCCTCTCCACCCTCACAGGGAAGAATTCCTTCTTAATATCTAATCTAAACCTCTCAGTTTGAAGCCATTCTTCCTTGTTCTGTCACCCAAGGCCCTTGTCCAAAGTCCTTCCCCAGACCCCTTGGAGCCCCTTTAGGTACTGGAAGGGGATCTAAGTTTTCTCTGAAGCCTTCTCCAGGCTGAACAACCACAAATCTCTCAGCTTATCACCACAGCAGAGGTGCTCCAGCCCTCTCAGCATCCTTGTGGCCTCCTCTGGACTCACTCCAGCAGGTCCATGTCCTTCCTACATGTGTGTTTGAGTGGAGCAGCAGATGGACTATGTACGACCTCTCCTCTCTGTTAATGCCATTTTTCATATGCTACACATCCACAGGGCCAAATTGTTCCCCACCACCCATTCTTCGAGATCACAAGAACTTTCTAATCAAACATAACAACTTTTCACCACAGCGGTGAAACGAAAGCAGCTTCGAAGCAGTAACCGGAATCCAGGAGGGAAGTTATTTTGTTGAAAAGAGGCTTTAGGGCACTCTTTCCCTTCCTACTTGGCAAGCTTTAGTGAAAACTCTCCAGCTGTGCCAGTTCTGCTACTGCTACAGCAATGCTTTGGAGATGTTTGGAATTTTTTAATTAAATATCCTGTTGGTTTATTAAAAAATGTAGCTTCACAACACTAAGATGACTCCCTTGGTCTCCTTGCTAATTTTCATAGTTAAATCAGCCAGGGGGAACGTGGGAGTTCAAGGACTTCATCCTTAATTCTTTCCATCCCACTTCCTGTCCTGATAGCTCCACAATAGTCAAGAGTCCAATCAACACCTTCCAGTATCTTATGCTGATATTATTTCCAGCAAATAATTTGGCAGGAGAGGCAGAGAGAAATATTCTTAAAGAAACAACTGAAACAAAGGAGGCCAAAATGGAGATCCTTGCTCCAGTCAGGCACAGCAGAAACCTCAACTAAACTTTGTGCATCAGAACCTTAACCACTGCATCAGTACTCTCTAAGGGAAAAACAAGAACAAAAATCAAACCCTTATTTTCTGTTTAATCCAAGTGTATAATGAAATGAAAATAATTTTAAACTAGCCTCTTGTTTCTCTGTCCTGTTTCAACATTGGCAGAATGTGACCATCTACTTAAGGCAGAGCTGTGAAATGCTGTCTCACTTTGCTATCAGCGACTTAAACCAGGGCTGATAAAGGCAGCTCAGTTTCAGTGAATTACTCTAGAACGAAGGAGTGGCCAGTGGATATATTTGTTCAGAGATTTCAATGAATGGAACTGAACAAGGGATGACAGGAATGAAATGACAAAAGTCAGTAGATGTATCCTACTCAAGTGAAAAAAACAGACTACTAGTTAGATTTATGGAAACATATTTGCTACTTTAAGAGGCACACCTAACAAATTATCAGGAAAGTCCTTGCCTTCAGAATTAATAATGAAATAAACAAAGATTCATCTGGAAAACCCCTCCTCGGTTTTTCCCACCACTTTCCCTCTAACGTGTGATTGTGCTTTGCTTCAGATAGATTTTTAAAGACACAAAACCCAGACTTCCCAGAGACTAGTATATATGACAGTAATTGACAGAGGTTTTTCTCCTAATCACTCTGCTTCCCTTGTCTGCCTTAAATCCATTCTACTTAAGTTATAGCTACAGTTCAATACTATTTTTGAAAGTGCCCAAAGAAAGCTTCATTCTCCTCCCATGATCTCACCCAGATTTGCTTAGCCAAGTCATGTTACCTTTGGCTCTCATTTTTTTCCCTTCTAAAATAATCTCTTATTCCTAAATGATTTGATAACATACATACTTCCATAATAAACTCAACTGCATCACCATATATTGCAAGCTCTCTCATTCCAAGGGAGTTAAAATCTAAAAGTGAAATCACAGTCTGATGTCAATAAGTAAGAGAAGAATGTATCCAAAGTGGGGAATGATTTTAAAATTCAAACACATTTCACCGACAAAGCTGGGTTTCAGTAATTGTTGAGGATACAGATACATGTATCTAAGCCCACTACTGACAGCACAGAGCATTATTTGGAAAGAGATGAATGCTTGCAAGGAAAAGCAATTTGGTAGCATAGAGGGGATGATGTAGGAAAGGTAAAATAACTGAGTATGGCTCACAGAAAAGAATGACTGGAATTGTAGTGCTGGAAAGAGGGGAACATATGGTATGACTCACAGAAAAGAATGATTATTTTATCAGTCATATGTTTAGCTCATTACAGTTAATGTAAAGCCAGCCCATAAAAACATGGTGTGAGGGATGAGAATGTCACTAAAATCAGGAATTGGTGAGAAGTTATTGTAGAAAGAGATCCAAACTCTAAGCCACAATAGGGAAGACGCCTCTGATTCTACCCTCTGGGTGTTGGAGGTCAAACCATACTTTGACCAAAAGGAATGACAAGCAACTTCATGTTGCCATATGGCATTTTGGCTTTTAATCTGTATTAACGAAGAAATAGCTTAGTGGTTTTAGTTAGAAGCCAGCAAACAATTTCAACAGAAAGTAGAATTCACATCCTGACTTCAGCTCAAAATCACAGCTTCCTGATTTCAGAAAATTTCTGTCTTTCCTTTGCATGCATATATAAGAAATTAGACACGTGCAAACGCCTTTTTCTTGCCACCACCTGATCCATGAGTCCTTCAGTTCAGAAATGCTCTCAAAGCACAAATGGATAAATTCTCTATCTAGGAGTAGATGGAGAATACACACAGTCCCAAATCACAGACTAAGTAGAATATAATGTTTTCCTGGATGAATGTAACCTCTGTGAACTTGATTCGGCACAGGATGCCAAATCAATCTTTCCCATAGGCTCATGTCGGTGATTCTTCCTTCTCCTTTTCCCTCTCATCTTTTTCCATAGAGATATACAGGTGTATATAAATACATCTCTAGCCATTTCCTGGTAATATTCCATTAATCCCTTCTGCATTCAAAACAGTTCCAGTTTTGCAAATGCAACATTGAGTTTCAGTCATCTCTGAAAATAAAAATTAAATCTCTGCATAAAAATGCAAATGAAATATAAAACTATGCATGCACATATCAGATAGTATCAAATAACATCAGGAGTTTCAAAGAAATGTTTAAGGCATTAAGTCATGTTATGAAGAGTATTTCTAGCTGCAAGTTTCATAACAAGGATAAATCAATCTTGACAATGAACATGAAAGAGGGAATAAAACCTTTTTGAACACTCAAGGTGGTTTGCTCATTTCCCCCAAACCAAAACGAATGAATTAGTTGATATATATGAAAATTAACTAAAACTAACAACATAATCAGAGAAGATAAACTTTAAAGTTAAAATTAGATTAAAAAGATAAAAATATTACTTAGGGCTGATGAGAGCACATGGTAACTCCACAGTAGCTGCTGAACTGAGCCTTTGTAAGTTAAGAAACAACAAAAAAATACCATATAGTTGAAAAGAGCTGACCTCAGCCCTTGGACTTTGCTCAGGCACTAATCAGACTTCCAATGTTTAGCGTTTATCCTCTGGCTACTTATTGACCATCTATACCTGGACACACATAAACACAGCCTCTAGCAGTGGGGCAGTTACTCAGGCTCCCTGTGCTAACTCTGCACTCAGGTTTCACACGTTCCAATGCCACTTACGTCAAATTAATTAGCCTCAAATTGCAGCAATCAGTTTTAATAAAATCAGATGTTTTATTTTGAGTGAAAATATATACAAAATTTGACTAATAAAAATAAATTACACATATTCTCATAATACTGCAGTAACTGCACAATGTAGTTTCAAGTGTTTCCACTGTGGAGTATGCAATTATTTATCCTGGCCAAATGTATATTTAACTGTATATACTTAAGCAACATCATGTGAAAGCCTTAATGCCTGTTTATATAATAGCAGAGTGTTTTTAAGCCCTATGGAGCTGTGTAATACCAGGCCATTTAAGCTCAGGATATTGGGACTCAGTGCACAAAGATCAGGAGCAAAGTGATCACTTGTTCTGTGGAGTCTCAGCTTCACTGTGAATCTTATTAGCTGTCATAAAAAGGTCACAAAGTCACCTTATCACACTGCTGAAAAATCCCTATGCCATGAGGAAGCTGAGGAATGGAGAAGAGCAGAACAAAACTTACAGATAAGAAGGGTCTGGACTCCCAATATGGAATAGCAATGAAGTTACCATGACACCAAGGTACAGCATGACATAAGCACGAGCTCCAAAAATCCTGGGGCAGCAAAGACATAGTTAATGTACTTTTGTCCCTGCCATTCCACTCCTCAACTGGTAAAATGCAGCACAGCTGCTCTACAGAGATGGACTGTCCTTCCACTGGGGACAGACATTCATTCCACATGGTCCATACACTCCATCTTCTGCAATTCTGTCTGGAGACACACACGGGGAATGAGACATTCCCTTCTCTATGGAAACTCAGTATACATAATCAGTTGATAGATAAGGTCTGTGACAGAAGGGGAAGACAGTGCACCTCTTCAGGAAGTGACACAGAAACAGGGAATGAACCTTCAATTTATGTGAAGACATCTGCTTCCATGAGTGCAGGGTCAGGGATACTTTCCTTTAACATCAGTCAGCCCAAAAGTATTCCCCTTATTTCATCACCTTCTAAAAACACAGGAGCTGCCATTCAGGACAGCTGAAGGAGATGACTGTTCAAGAAATATACAGCATTTTAAATATGAGATAAATGTTGTGGATACCTAACAGCTTCTTCCACTATGCTGCAGATGAGGATATTTATTTGCTATATCAGGGTACTACACAACTTTACATATTTCAGTTAGCTATCCAATTTAGGAGTCTCATTCTTTTGAATGGGCAATGGATCAAAGCATCTAGATATCCTGAATTCTTTAGAGGAGTCTCACTGATGGAGATCCCTCACCTCATCTGTAGTGTTTGAAAGCAAATGACTTAATGTTCAATAAACTTAATTGGGGGGGGGGGGGGGGAAAAAAAAAAGAAAAATACAAATTCAGAAGAGTTGGCAGGAAAACAAATGCATCTGACATTTGGACTTAGAATTTTGATACAATTTTCCAAACAATACTATTACATGAAACGTTCATCTGCTAAACAAAAGGCCTAGATCCTAGCTATTAACATTAATATCTATATTGACATGGAAGCAAATACTAATAGAGTGTTACTATAAATACAAGAGAATACACAGCTGTAGAGCAGAAGGAAAAAACCCACACTATTGAAATGTACAGTTATGGATAACAAAATAAGATGGACAAAGATCAAAGGGAGAATCTTTAGGTTTTCCAGTGATGAGATGCTTAGTAATAAACACAATATTTGTAAAAATCACCTGTTTAGAAATTTGCTTTATAGCCACACTCATCAAAAAGCCCCAAACTGGGATTCTTTTGGAGCCTGACAGCTGTCTGCTGTAAGTGTTATCTATTCAATCTCTAAATCCCAAACTCAGAGGTTACTGGCGTAGGTCAGTTGAGAGACTATGTTGACTCTCTTGCCATTACATGGAAAACCAAACAACAAAGTCTGCACTATGTCGGCAAGCATTTCACATTCTTTGGTTTGTTATGCAAAGCACAAAGACCCTGATGCAGTTCAGAAGGGTCTTTGTATCTACGATCTTGTTTACCCTTAGAATACAAGCTTAATTTCCCACATGCCTAAAGTGTTTGAAAACCCACTTCATACAACAGACAAGACAGTGCTAATCTCTGGCAATGGAACCAGAAATAGAGGGTGTCAGAAGAGCCTCTAAATCAGCAGTGAGATCAACTTTATACTCACACACTTGAAGAGGGGGTGTATGAAAGGAAGCATCTCTTCAGGAAAATCTAGTTCCAGTGGTGTAGGAGCATGATTTTGCCATCCCTACGTGTAAATTATTCAGCTGCTTAAATTTGGCAGTTTTTCCTGTTTTCACAGAATCAGCATCCAGAATTCTGGAAAAGGCGAGGTCCCGTCACCTGTCCACACAGTGCACCCTTCCAGGGAAGTGACAAACTGTTCACAGTGGAAAACATAGGCAAAAATGAAACCTGGTTTAGCCAGGATGAGTCGCTCCCTTGAGGGCACCTCCCACCTTCCACCAGCTTTGTAGTGAACTGCAGCTCGTGGTTTAAACATTTTAATTAGATGCTAGAAGAGAGATGTAAATATCTCCTAAAATGTAGAGGAATGCAGAACAAGAATCACAGCAAAAAAAGCAAGTGGCATGACACCAGAGGAAAGGTTTCAACAAAAAATGCAATTCCTAAAGCCTAGATACAGACTATCTCTTCAGTGTTTATGTCTAGGTAAAAAGGCAATTCTGAAGAGGTTTAGAAATACAGTGACATCCAAGCATGTAAAGATTACCTAATCTATTAATTTGAGAGGGAAGAGCTTGCAACTGCAGTGTTTTGCTTAGTTCATTTGATTTTAGTATTGAGTGGTAGAATTGCACCTCCTCATAGAAGGAAAGTTCTCGAACACTGAACAAATGCCCACAATGTTGAGAAGAACCTGGTTACTCAAGGGGGTCATGTCTGGCCTCTTCCTTCTCACCTTCAAAGGAGTTCTATAAAACATCTTCAAATCAAAGAACAAATCAGAGTATGAAAATAATAACTGTGAATAACAATGTGCTCCCTCTCCTGAGTCAACCCCTCCATATTACAAGTGATAAATTATCCATCTCCCTCTTTTCTGCAGCACATAAACACCATACCATGCCTTCCCTTGCTCTGCTTTGTAGGTATTGTATTTAAGATAAGTTAGATTTAGATCAGCTGCTCTTCAACTTGTGCTAAATAATGAAAATTCTCACTTCTCTTTTAGACCTGAAGTTTACATGCTGAGAAGCTTTTCATCGTTAGACCAGTTAAACAGATCTGTCAAAAGACACTGCTTCCCTTGCAGTGGCCTTTCTTTCCTCTTCATAATGCTAATTTCAGCCCTCAGGTATAGCTTTCGACTGCTATTTGTTGCTTAACTTGGCAAATACTTTATGTAACCTAAACCCACTTTGGATTACAGCTTGTGAAAAGATTCCTTGGAAAATAAAAATATATGGTATTGTGATTCTGATCAGCAGATCCCAAGGCCATACTTCAAAGAATCTTTGCCATGCGAATTTCCCCTGTTTCTGAGAGTCAGTTTTCAAGATAAATGAGGGATCTTACAAAGACAGAGAGATGGCTATCTACAGGTACCAAGGTACAACCTGCATATTTAGAAGCAGTAGTACTTTTTTCTAATTTAGTGATAAAATCAAAACAGATGGTCAAGCAGAGCAGGCATTAATAATTTCACTAGTCCTGTGACTGTGCTGTTAAGCAAGTCTAGATGGGCATACAGAGACAAATTGCAGTGACTCACAGCTCAGACAGTGGCAATGAATGCATAAAAATATTAGTTTAAAAGAATTTATAGACTTCTAAATTATTTTCTAGATAATTATCCTTATTTAGTATGTAAGATCCTCATATAGGGGTGTAACGCTGTCTGAGCAAGGAAAAGAAATGGGAAAAGTATAATTTGTAAGTTGTCTTAATTGAAACAATTCAATGCAATTAAATCCAGGGTTTTTTGGAAGTGAAGGAACTGTGAACTGATGGCATGAAATCTTCCAGGCAGAGTGGTAATAGCGTGGCAGCAACTTCCTCAGCTGAGATCTCCTCAGGTCTGCAGGTGATTTAAATGGATGAAGTTACTCCTTCTCCTGACAGAAAGGACGTTCTCCCTCTGGAGACTCATTCACATAAAATACCAGAAGAATCTTCCTGCAAGCTCATTTACAGTGAAACTCCACAAACACTTATGTCAACACTCCTCAGAGAGCACTTCAGGAGGAGAGGATGGGAATTCCATTGCCATTACAAGGCAGGAATATATATTTCTATGTATTATTACAAGAGTTGGGTCTGTCTGAAGTTTAAGATACAACCCAGTCATGCTTTAACATTTCAAGACAGAGGCTACCCAGTCTACACATCTGTATGTAACCATTCCAGAACCATTATCTCTGTTTTTCTCCTTCTCTTAGGTATCATGCTACCACTGCCAGAGTAGTAAAACTACAGCAATGATGGGTAGTGATGGGGTAGTGTTGCTAATGGATATTCTCTGTGATCGGAGGACTTAATTCCTCATTTGCAAAGCCAGGATTTGCAGACATCTTCCTTTGACTTTTAGTATCACTGTCTCATTTAAAAAGAAAAACTGAAAACACAGTCAAGCCTTAAAGCTGTCTTATCCTATTATAAAACTTCATAAAGAAAATGTTAACAGAATTTTTCTTTTTCTTTTCCTTACATTGTAATATTTTCCACAGCCTACAATAAAGCAGCACCTAAAAAAAAAGAAATCTGATGCAACTTCTTAAGCAATACTAATCAACACTATGGCTGTAATTCTTTCAGTGGTATCTGCCTCCTCCCAAAAGCAGTGACATCTTCTTTCCCCACTTTTCAGAACAGGCCAACATTGCCCCCAACTTGATGATTTGCTTCAACTTGCCTTTCAGCCCTTCTGAAGTGTGATCCAAGTTCCCATGGTTAGAAGGCAATCCAACAATCTCCCTCCATCACCAAGCACTAACCCATCTTTTTGGTAATCTCAGCACTGCAGCAGGATTCAAGACATGGAATCGCAGTTAGTGAATTTAAACATACTCTAGCCAAAGGGGTTTACACCACAAATAAATGTGAAGCCACTACTTGAGCCAAGAGACATATAAATAACCTTAATCTGTCTTTATAAATGCAAAATAACAGCAAAATATTACTCTTCAGCTGTTTTCAAAATCTGCAATTTTTACCATTTGTAGAACTTACTGAAAATTTGCACTCAATGACATTCTTATGAATAGTGATGTATGTGTGCTCTGCATGGAACGTCCTCCAGTTTTGTTTGGCTTCTGCTTTACTTCCACTTCTTCTTTCCTGTCTATCTCCCCTGATGGTTCCACAGTCTCCTCTGGGATGAGCCAGAAATTTTTCCAAAAGTAGGTAATACTTCTGAAACAACACTGACTGCCAGGAAGCAGCTTCAGTCACAAATCCTTCCATGAGTTAAACTGAATATGGACTTGTTTTTAACTAAGAGTGTGACAAGACTGTTATAGTTACCATAGATGTGATACAAACACACTCTTGAAGAGCAGTCAGCACCTGGGCCACATTTCACTTAAGTCCAACAATGCTGTAGCTGTTGGAAGTACCAAGACAACATAATCCACTATTTTATAAGACAGGTCCTTAGTCAGATGCTTTTCATGCCTTCATGCAAAGCCATGTAATTAATGCAAGCTCAAATAAAATTCTAAAAGAGAAACAAGCTATGTTAATGATGCCCAAAAGTAATTATTTAAGGACTTCATCCCTGAGGATTTGTTTAGAAGGTGATATAGACATTTTCCTAATAACAGCATTAAAGTCACTCCTGACAAACTGAAGTTCATTAAACAGTCTCCTGTCCTAGTCACAAAGATAGGATAAATCAGCACAGGTCTGAATTATCTTCTCTAAATAACAAGTTATACAGGTAAACAATTATAGAAAGATTTATTCAAATTACATTTCAATTTTGTTCCTTCTTATGTAACCATAAATGCAAGTTACATATATGAAGGCAAGGTCAGAATTTAATCCCGGACCAAGCAGCTGCGTCTGACAACATGAAATCAACTTAAATAGCCACATGGTAACAAAGTCCATATATATAGAAGATACAAAACAATAGGGGATTAATTTCCAACCTTTAAAAAATAATCACAAAGTTTAAAAAATAAGCACAAACTAAATAAAATGGCATTTTAATGCCTCTTTTTTAATTTAAAATGCTTTTGTTCTAAGCAAATACTAATTGTATCAACAATTGTGTCAACAAGTAAGCTCAGCTGTGTTTTACAATGATTCCATTAACCTTGCAATCAAGCACTAATTCAAGTGCCTTGTCTGGATTTCCCTGCTGCAGGGTAAAATGTACCTTCCAAGGTCTGTGCTTTATCTTACCAGAGCCAATGAGTAAAAGCCTCATGACTAAACTTCTGCAACTAATAACACAAGAAACCAAACACCAAACATGCTGCAAAAAATCCTCTGATCACTTTCTAATGATTAACCTCATACCCACAGCTTCACAGTCTTTTGTTCTCCCATGCATACAATTAACATCTGCTTTGAACAAGTTAAATATAATCTTAATACGTTTTCTACATGTACCCATAAAGCAACTCAGTAGTCCTGCTCATTACCTCTATTCACGGAATGCAGAAAACAATTAGTTACTGCACTGCTTTATTCCACTCCTTTTCCTTATACCCATTTTCACCCTGGAAAACTGCTGCTCAAACTAAGATTAATTTTCTGTTTAAACTGCACAGCATGGTCACCCAGCAAGCAAAAAGGAGCTATTTTAAATCACTGCCCTATTATCAGAAACCTCTCATCTCCTGCGTAAGGTGAGTGGTTTTATATTTTAAGTAGAATAGACTGAACCAAAGCAACACAATAGTATCACCATCTCTGGGACCAAGGGTAATTTTTCTGTGATCCTGTGTTGCAGCTCAATCATCAGCCATACAGAGTCTTTATTGTGTGTAAAGTCCATGAACTGAAAGGATAATTTTCAAAGCTGAAACAATTGACAAACATTTCAATGGGTCACAGTCCCATTCTAGGTGGAATATATTTAAAGACACAAATACTCTCTCTTCCCAGACGCATCTCTTCAGTACCTGATGAGTGGCATCTTCAGGGAACGAGCTCAGCAAAGAACAAGTGTTGCAAGGACAGAAACAGTCTGTGGGAAGGAACCCACCAGGAGGAATGTATCACTGGCTCTCCAGAAGGCTGTTACTTAAACAATAATATGTTTTATCTTAGACCAATGCTGTATTTGAAACAGATGCTTCTGTTACTGTGGCAACATTCAGACTCCACAGCCTCAGAAGAGGATGATACTTGATTACTCTCCAGTTGCATCACAAGGTGGCAACGCCTTCACTCACAGCACCAGCAGTGAGTGCTGGATGCTGCCGAATTGCAAATTTCAGAGAGGGATACGATCTCCTGAAAAATCCAGGCAAGACTATGTTGACTTGTAATTCAAACTGAGCTGGGATTCTCTGAAAGATTTTAGTTTTGATTTACCATCCTGCTCTTTACTAAATATCACGAAGACACCAAAGGAGATTTAGTACAGCTGGCTTAGAAAACAAGGCTGCATTCTCCATCACTTGCATTTCCTTAGCAATACATGCATCACCATGAAGGAAGTGTCATATTAAGCTCAGTCAAGTGCATTATGTCCCAGGAACGACTTACTGCTAACAAAAAGAGGAAAAACCCTTTCAGTTCAGAAATTAGTTTGAACTTGTAGCTCAAAATTCATGTTTTATACTCAGAGGCCCCTCACGGAAGAAAAAGGATATGGGTCACTTACTACATCAACAGTAACACTCGTTGGGCTTTGCGTTTGCAAGGGAAAGAAACAGCTATGTGCTGATGTCATTAAAAGCAACAGCATTTAACCCATTTATCTCAACTAACAGAATAAATCCATCTCCCTGGGTTCCTTTAGGGTTGCACTCTCATAAATTGTGGATTTTCAGTCCCCTAATTCTTGATCTTTGGCCTTGACTCTTCACACTCAATCACTGGACTTGGAAAAATCAGCAGAAATGAGAAGAGAATTCAGTCTTTTGTACTTCAAACACTATTAAAAGAGAAGATTTAGGTTTCCTTGCGCTGCGTCCCATCCACGAAAACCCAGATGACATTTCAACCAAGCAATCAGAAGGCATAAAATCAGCATTTATCCTGACACCCTCCGTGAACATGTAACACAAAAATACTCCGCAGAAACTCACGTCCTCCTATTCGGTATCTGAATTTCCAAAGCTGTTCAATCTCAGGAGATCCAGTATGCATTAGGTAGAGTGGGAACTGAATGCACCACCACACAGGAGCGTGTGCTGGCTGAGGCCTTACCTGTCAGCATCCCCGAGGCCCAGGGACGTGTTCCGCTGCAGCGTCTCCCGCACCGCAGCCATTCCATCGGGAAGCCGGTTCAGCCTCCGGGTGTAGAGGCCCAGACCACCATCAGTCATGTACCTTCAACACAGCAAAACAAAATGCCATGTTCAGTAAAACAATAAGATATTTTAGGTATTATTGTAGCACCTAGTTTCTGCATGTTTTTAACTGTATATTGTTATTTCCTTGATTTTAATTTATTACTCGGAATAAGAAGCAAGGCAAACTTTACTCTTAAGTCAGAGATATTTTTGCCTCTAATAGCTGCTCTCCATTACACTTGGGGCTTTCTCTTATCACCAAGAATTGAATTTCTACATAAATGTGATAAAGGAAGAATACTTAACTTTCTTTAAGGATGTCTGCATGGAAGTAATTTAATATTTGTGAATGCTATCATTAATGGTTCCTTCCTGCACAAAAAGTAAGTGGTTTATACTGCCCTAATTTCTTCTGCATGGGCTAAAACAACACAACTAAAATCTCAAACCTTTTACATGTTGACTGCAAAAGATCACATTGAATTCATCCCTAGATTTTTTTGCCAATGATCAATGAACATTAAGATAGAAATCAAAATTGCAGCATGAGTGAAAACTTTTTTCAGTTTCGTTTTGGCTCCTGCATTCTACTCTGTCTGCAACTGCGACCTAGACACACCTGCATTTAGAAATTATTATTCTTAGATATTAAGAAGTGCCAGGTGTACATAAGACACCACAAATTGCCAAGATACCACATTTCTTACTTTTTAGTTTAGAGAAATGAAACACTAATCCAAAATTGAAGAGGAATGACAAATTGTAGGCAAGAATTGTCAGATGTTGTAGATCACCAGAAACAATTCCTCACTGTTATGCAGGTTGTTGTGTCTTCCAGCATTTTTGTTGAAGTCAGTAGTGATGCAGACAGCAATAGACAGCATCTAATGTAATTCTAGGAATTAGCAGTAACCAAGCAAAGAAAAACTGTACAATTAACCAGTACTGTGGTATAGTTAATGAATAAAATATTTTAATATATTAATACTGAAATAATGATGTTAGTCCAGTCTCACCTTCTTGAATATCTTCTCAATGAGCTGCCCTGCATCAATGTCTCAATCATGTTTTAAAATATTCTATGGCAGCAGTGGGTAGATAAGTCCCAAGTATCAGAATAAAACAGGAAGATTTTTCTCTTCGTTTAGCCTCATTTCTTTAAGTATTTCTGACTGCAGATATATAGGAGATCTTAAAGCCTCTAAAGGCTGGCATGGAATGAGCTCTGTGCCAGCACCACTTCATCAGCCCATGGACATCTGCATGAGCAGCACTGACACTGATAAGTAAATCACACCATAAAGATTTTCACACACCTGAGGCTGAAATAACTTCAAATCCAGCACTATGGCCACTGTTTCCAGCACACTGCTGGACATGGAACACAACTCACCAAGTTGGGAGCTGATGGGATTGTATCCTCTCAATCCTTTAGCCACTCAGCAAATCAACAGCAGCCCACAGAATAATATCCAGACACTCAGGACACCTTCCTCTCGCTTAAGAAAGCACAGAGCTTTTTCCCTAGCAGGGAAACCACCACTGCTGGTGAGATCTGGCTGCAACACATGTGCTTCACCCAAGTCAAATTCAAATAGTACATTTGTAAAAATGGGATGGTGCAAAGAGTTGGGAAGCCTTGCCCAGTCTGCTGGTTGGTATTTCTGTTAGATGTGTAAATCTGTACAGGACCATCCCAGGAGCAAACCAGGAGTCTCTGTAGCGTAACACAGAGTTGCTAAGTCTGTCAAGTCAGACACAAGAGTATTCTCCATTCTGCAGATCTGTGGGGACTGACTTTCCAAACTCATAAACAATGACTGTAAAAAGCATGAGGAGCAGTTGCACTGTAACATGTGGAATTTGCCTTAAATCTGGCACTCTAACTTGTGTTTGACAGTTTATAAATATTTTATCATGAAAGAATATGTATTTTCTTTAAGCTACTAAAATAAAGAGAAAGAAGTGGAACTTAAGACTGCATTGTTACACAAGCATGCAAACAGTATTTTGCAGAAACATCTTGTGTACATACTCTAATTGGTTTACTGCAGCTACTTCTCTGCACATGAAACAGGTTTCTGTATGAATACCTATTGCACATGTACTGGAAAATGCAGCCTTTAGCTTTGCTGTCTCATTGCTGGCATATGATTAGTCCTTTAACAAAAGTGATCTACTACAGCTGAAATAGACTGTTTTCCCTATTACTCAGAATATATGAAAATAAATACATTATTTTCAAGAGTTAGCCATGCTGAAATCAATGCCTTTTCACCAGCATGAACATATTTCATCTTCTACACAGAAGCTCAGCAAGCTAAAAGATTAAATAATTCTGCAGCTGCATCAAACTCAAAACTAAGAGTCAGATTTTCATTGGTTTCAAGCATTGATAAATCTTACATAAGTCAATGGAAGTCGGAGCCTTTGGCATCTTTGACCACCAGATCATGATGCTTTTTCTAACCAAGACCATGTAAAAAAGCACAGACATAAATGATGACTTTTATCCCCCATATCAATAGGACAAGTTCCTTACATGCCAGAACAATATAAGATAGATTTTTGTATTTTGAAACAGCTTTGTGCAATCACATTTGGAAAGTTCTATATCTTATTTTTATTTGATGCAATATCCTCTACCCAGGAATGTTTCATTCTGAAAAGATGGCAAAACCAATGATGCCCGAAGTCTTACATGCAACAGCGAGCTGAAGGAAGAAGGGAAGGTACTACCTTCTAAAGTTTGTGGAGGAAAACATATTTACAATGAATGTACTTAAAAATGAATAAATAAAAATTCTCTCCCATCCATTTCTTAGTACAGAAGAGATTAGAAGTTACTGGTGCCACAAACCTTCAGCCATTGCTTTCTTTTCCTTCCTCCATCTCTTCAAAGTGTCTTGCCTATATGAATGTATTATTATTGCTGTAGATTTTTGCCTTATGAGAAAGGAGAATATAACAAAGGCATATTTTTCTAAAGATAATCTTACAAGGTTTTACTGGGGGAGAAATAAAATGAGGAAAAATTATCCTGCATATAACTGTAACGGTACTC
This sequence comes from Serilophus lunatus, assembly GCA_013399895.1. Lineage (NCBI taxonomy): Eukaryota > Metazoa > Chordata > Aves > Passeriformes > Eurylaimidae > Serilophus > Serilophus lunatus. The sequence continues at coordinate 363,542 of VXBA01003635.1, read as the reverse complement.
AATGCTATGTGAATTTATTATCCTATCACATCCACACAATATGGAACACAAGAATATTAACCTCTGCAGTCCAAATGCACTTGATGCCTTGCTAGTTTCAGGACTCAGAACTCTGCCAGCACATTCAGTGGAAAAAAACCCCAGGACTTAAAAGTATTTTTTGACCTGCCCCCAAATATGAAAGTTTAAATATATGATCTGAGGAAGACTCTGACTTGATACAGATTGGTAAATTATACCAAAAAATTAATTTCACAGATGCTTTAGGAATGGTACCAACAGCCAGTGAGGAATGACTGCCTTTAGGGAAGTAGAATACAATAATATTTAATGAATGGCTAGTGAGATGGTGATGACATTGGTTAAAGGGAGCTTCTGATCTTTCCAGGAATTAAAGTTTAAATACTCATTGCTATAGTTTCACTCTTCATCAGCAAGGAAAAAAAATTAAACAAATTTCTGTCAATATGAAAAGACTCAGGTTAAACAAGAGCAGTATTATGCACCTCTAACACGTAACTGAGACTTACAGCCCACTTTCTAGGTGACACCTTTTTCCTATAAGAAAGTGGCTCCTTGCCCTGCACTACAGCCATAAAGTAATTTGCTTTGGACAACCTGGACCTTTAAACCTCTCTTTTCTTTAACCAAATACACTCTTTCTATGCCTCTGAAATTTTGAATGTCGTAACGAGCCAATCCAAGTGCAATATTTTTAGGTTATTTCTGATGCTGATTTATTTCCCTTTCCTGAAAAGCACACTGAGGAAACAGGAATGGGTTATGCCAGGGATCAGTAAAATCCAGTGGTCTGAATCACCTGGATTCTGCCTGCACTCCCTACTTCACACAGGTACAGGCAGTCAGCAGCACACTTACTTTCATGGTCTGTCAACTCTACCAGTTCATATATATTCATTTCACTCCTTAATGTATGAATATAAATTTTCCAAGTTTGAAAATAGATAGCCAAGAGACAAGCGTTCTTTACTTGAGTATTAGGAAGAGAAGGAGCAGCAGGTAAGCCAGCAGCACACAACAGACTGGCCAAGCCTAACCTGATCTGCTCAGGATCGCACAGCTTCATCATCCCAAAGCCACAAGCAGAAAAGAACATGCCTCAAACTGAAGCTGACTCTGGCAGATCCTACCTTTTTATTAGTGCTTTGGGTTCCAAGTTGCTTTGGAAACAGCTGCCCAGGTGTCTCCTGGCAGAAGACTTGCCCAGCAACACAAGTGCTTGAAACATTAAGAAAGAAAAAACTTGTAGGAATTACAGCTTTTGGATTATTCTGCATATTGACATCCAATTTGACACGTAGAAGTGTTCTCTAGACACAGTAGTAACACTGTTATCCTTAAATGTTTTCCTTTAATTCTCTATTTTCACTAGGCTTCACCTGTCTCGTCATTACAGTCAGTTAAACAAGATCAAGAGGCTTAACGAGCTTTGAGTATCAAAGAAAACTCTAACTTTGCCAGTCACTAAAAACCAACAGCAGAAAATTCCCCAATGCTGCTTCTGAAATATGACAAATGGGATCAAAATGATCCTGTTATTGCAACTAGGAAAATGTCCTAAATCTGACTTAAAAAGAAATGCCAGCCTAACACAGGATGATGACAACCCCAAATTTCTCAGTTTATTATGAATCTGGTTTGCATTTTCCATCATAACATCTGCATTAGAACATATGGTCTTTCCCCATGTTTATATCCTCCAAAGACTTTCCAACCTCTGTTCTTGCCTGACCACTCTCTGTTAGAACGTCTTCCCCACTGGCACAGTACTCGATCTCTCTAACCAAAGGGTTGAACAAAAATCCTGTCAACGAGCCTGTGTTTGAATTCCACTCTTTGATGCCTGAGGATTACAACAAAGACATTCAGGAACAGGATTAGGTCCTCAGCTTTCAGGTTGGGACTACTAATAAAATACTCAAACCCCTAATATCAGACCAAATACTACCTTTTAGGTTCATAGAAGCACAAACCTATTCCTCAATTAATTTAAAATTTAATTTACATTTAAGGCACTTTATAATTTATAAATTAATAGACTTTTACTAATAACCAGCAACTATTTACAATTAACAAACTAATGAATGAACTATGAATTGTTTTGAAGATGCTCAATCCAAACATGGAGTAAACCCTGAACAAATTACTTGCACCCTCAAAAATCCTAATCATTCTTGGATACCACTAACAGGTGAAACAGGAAAAATGAGATTATGCAAAACTTTGTAAGTATATTTTAGTTTCATAGTTTGCTTAGAGAAACCTCTCACCTGCAAATCACTAATAACATAAATGGTCCTGCTTATTCACACTGTCCAAACCAGTTTAGAAACAAAACAAGTTCACCCCCATTAACTACTTGATGCTCAGACCTTTTTCTGGGGAAAAAAAGGGAAGAAATCTACAGAAGTAAATGGCTTCTATGAAATCAATACTTTCCTGTTTGGAGATGTATTAAGGCTGCCTGGCACATAAGTCATTCAGCAGCTATCAGATAGCAATTTTTAGGCACCACCCAAGGCTAAGCATCTTCTTAACTTCAAGCAGTCTGCAGGCAAGGAATTCCAAGGACAGTGTAGCCTAAGGGATTTGGGTGGCTGCTGCCACTACAGGCCAGATCTCATACATGTCCCCTCATCTGTTCCCTTCAGGACAACAGCTTCTGAAGAAACCAGTTTCCCATGGAATTAGCATTCTAAGATACACATAGTCAAAGAGGAATTGTCAATATATAAAAATATGTATGACTGGCAGAAAGCATCTCTTACATCACTGCACCCATTCCTATTCCAGAGGAGAGTATCTTTAGTGTATGATCTTCTTTTCACCACTTAACCTGTCAGCCAAGTGCACCTTAACCTCAAATTCACCTTCAGCCCAAGGAAGAGAGGCTTGCTCCACCATTGCTTTTAAAACTTTCACAGATCTAGTCAGCCCAGACAGACTAAAAACACCCAAGAGGTCAATCCTTCCAGGTGTGCAAACATCCCTCTGGAATCCAGGCAAACATGGGTGGAAACTCATCACTTCAAAGAAGATGACCCTCACACTCACCAAGCACAGGCTGATAACCGGATGCCAAGTAAAGGCCCACTAGAATCAGGCAGTTAGTCAGTTGATTTAAATGGCTAAAACCTTCCTTAGAACCCATTTAAATGAAAATCAAAGAAATAAGCAATGGAATAAGTGATCTAGTTGTCATTATCCTCTTTCATTTTGTTCAGGAGAGGAATGACCTGCGACCACAGAGGACTAAGGAGGGAGTGCTGTTTCTCCAGAGGTTCTGAGCAGTGTGTGTAGCAGAGGAAGAGTAACTCCAGAGTAGCTCTGGATTCACTCGTGCCCACTCTTTCCTGCAGACGATCTACATCGAACAGTGTGCATGACTGCATCCCCCTCTACTGGCTAACCCCAGACTGGGACCATATTTCATCTTTCAGAAGCTGACCTTCACCCAAATTACCAATCTGTTGTCACTAATGCAGCAGTTGAAACACTGCTGAGGTGTTTATTACAGCAAGGAATCCAGAGAGGGATAACTGCTATTAAATGGTATTTTGGTTATTGTTGACAATAGAATAGTATGTAGAAGTAAGCAAAAATACACATCTTCTGCATCTGTTTCATTGATTAACATTACATATGACCTAAAGTGGCTTTTTTTGCTATTATACTGAATAAAAAATTCAATTCCAGCCGATGTATAAGGTTATAACTTACACGCCTTTGTTGTCTTCCTGATTCATACACTGTAAGAGAAGTTCTATGACAGCATGTTATCTGACATAGCATTTGTGATAAATGTTAACACTGTCTTATTGATGAAGCTGACACAATAACTAGTCCTGAACTGAGTACAGTATTTAAGATTATTTAAACCAACATACAACATTAATAATACTGAAAATGCTTATGCAATCTCCTATCCATTTCTCCTATAAAGAAATATAAGTACAGTTCTTGGAATAAGAATACTACTTTGATTTAAGCACTGTCATAATTATTTCTTTTCATTCTCTACAGCACTAAGACATCTATGACTTTAAATTCAAACTCAGTTTCAACTTGGTTCACTACAAAGTCAGCAGTCAAGGTTTCCTTATACCTTTTCATAAAACTCAAAAACTTTTGAGTTTGCTTGCTCAACCCCTTCATCATTTGTGTCAATTATTCATCTGCCATATATAGATACAATGGTACAATGTTGAAAAGATCAAAATGTAAAACAAGTCAGCCCTAGCAAGACAAAAGGCAGTTCAAATAAACACTCTCTCAAACACAGAAGAAAAATAAAATAAACCTCTTAGTAAGTCTTAGTCACATTGAAGTGTTAGAGCCATATAAGGAATGCAGTTCTACCCATCCACTGTGTTTAGATGAAAATTTACCACTAAAATCATACCATTTAAAGAGCAATGTCCAGGAGATTACTAATCCATTGTAACTCAAAATATATGGAAAAAATACAGTGGCAATAACCATGGCAAGAAATAGGTCAGAAAAGACCATACACAGAGCATTGAATCAATCAAACAGGACACACAAATTCTTATTCAGGCCAGCGTTAGCTCAGCCACTCCTGATTTCCAGCCAGCCATGTTACTTGGAGCAGCAATCATTCCTGTTGCAAACAGCTTAGAAGGAAAAGGTTTCTTTTACCTACTGCTGACAAAAACAAATTCTCAGTAGCAGCAAACAGCATAGTCCTCTTTCTCTTTCTGTGAAACTTCAGCCCAAGGGAAGGCCTATTACACCATGTATGTCCCTGATATCTGAAAAAGATGCATCACTGTCTGACTGATAAAGAGCACAAACCCAAGAAACTGAGCTGCAAGAGTCCTCCAAATACCAGTTACAATTCAACATTCATTGAAATTAGTCCTCAATTTCAGCTGTTCTTTGCCTCCTAAAAGATGTAACTGCTACATTTAAGCTTATTTCAGAACCCTGTTTCAATGATGATTTTGGTCACACTGCTTCTGTGTGGGTTTGACAGACCTGAGCAGAAGCAGAGGCAAAGCCTGACTCCCCAGTCCCAGAGTGGCCGATTCTCCCTTTTAGCACTCTTCATCCATGTTCCAAATTCAACTGCTTGCAGTGCTTGTAGAAAGATCTCCAAGGAGCACAGAGGTTTGAATCAAAAAGAAGGAATTGTAATCCCATGAGCATTGTGCACACAGATACATTGAAGAGGTTGTGGAAATCGAGATCTGGAATGGGAATGTATGAGCCTCAAATCATCAAATAAATGAGGTGGTTAACGAAATGGTCAAATGTCTCCCCCCACCAACAGCCACTGCACCGATGGGAGGTCAATGCAAGGAGAATTTTAACACGGTGAGCTCATCTGTCCTCACCTAAAAGCTGAGGGAGTAATTTGCTGCTAGGTTTGGCCTAATGAGGTTTGAAAGAGTCACTAGTGACATTTCTTCATGAGACATGCTCGAAAGAGAGGGCATGCCCCAAAGCCCACTCTGCTACTGGACTGACAGTCCAGGCAAGGGCTGCTCCCATCTTCCCTGCCTCCAAGTTCAGGCTTTCAGGCAACTGAGCTGTCAAATCATCACATTTTGATTTCGTTGGAACATGGCCCGAACAGCCGTGCTTCTGCAAAAAAAAGGTCTTGACAAAGGTGTGTTTGCAAAATCAAAGCCATTTGCTGACAAAACTTGTGACTGGCACGGTTAAATCTGCACAGAAAGCTGCACACTAAGGTAATCAAAACAGGGACAGAGGATTAATTAAATTAAAAGCAAATCATTCTGAAAGGCAACAGCCCTGTTGCGGCATTCCAATGATAGATAAGGAAATTTACATCTCATTAGAGAGAGAGGCAGAGGGAGATAAAAAAAAGGTACAAATGACTGTGTTAGTAGCTAAAGGGACACTGAAGTGGACAAAAACCCCCAAAAAGCCATGAGAATTAGCATCCTCACCTGGGATGGGGGTGATAAGTAAGACACTTCTGGGCTCTGAGGTGCCACTTTTGAGCTCATTCCCCACCTCACACAAATTTTAGTCCTGCTGCTTCATCACTGGGTTACGCTTTAGCTCCCGCAAAAAGGCAGCTTCTTACCTTTGATCCAGTCCCTGGAGACTTCCTGAGTTTAAGGGCTGTTTTCTGTCCGTTTGGCAGAGATACTCCTCCCAGCCCTAAGAAAGCAACCCTGGTGTCTGCCAGAGCTCTGCTTGAGCCGACTCGTTAAAGGAGGCCAAACGAAACTTCCCATGACCCAGTACATTTCACAGAAAGCAACAGGATCACAGGGCTAAAATAGTTTTTCTTGGCTATTGGATTTATTTTGGCTGTAACAAATATTTTGGCTTCCTTCCCTTATCGGTTTGCCAATGAAAACACAGATCCAAGGTTTTCAGGCTGCAGGATTGTAGCAATTCTGAAAAATTACAAAGTGAAACACATACCAGCTAATAAAGAGCTATTCATGCTCTAAATACCCTCTTGTGCTGCACTCCACGTACTGTAACTCAGCTTCTGGAAACACTGAGCCTGTTTGCCCTAACATTGATCTTGGTGATTTGTTCTGCAGCAAGTCACAAGAAATATTTTCTTTACAAGCAAAGTCTCTGATTTCCAAGTATTATTATTATTGTCACTGTTATTATTATTGTTATTCCTCTCCATAAAAACACAATGCTATCCTATTATTTTACTCTTTGGATTAAACTGACATTGGGGATGATAACTTATGGAACAAGCTGTCAAACATCTGTTCACACTGGAGATGGTAGCCTGGTGTCATTAGGTATCAGTGAGACTCACGAAAGGTAACACCCTCATATTTTATCTCTCCCCATTAACATTCGGATTATTTCCAATGCAGCCATTGCAATTCAATACTGCAATACTCCCTTCTCAGGGAATCCACACACAATTACTCTCCACAGACTGTGTAATCCCAACACTGAGGGGCTGCTTCCAGCAATTCTCCCTATAAATGCCCACCAGTGCAGCAAGGAGAGGAGTCCAAACGGCCTGACTTCAAACCCTGCCCTCAAACTGGAAATGGACCTGGATCTTTCCAACAATGGATTGACCTACAGTATCAATTCTGCCGTTGGAACTTAGTCAAGGACACCAACACTGCAATATAATTGATAAATAAACTCTTATTATTTAGCAAGGTAGGTTTTTGTAGATAAAAGCAAAAGGTGCAGAAACAAAAAAGACATTTGTACAGACTTACTGTCCTAAGAACTTTAAACAGGTATCTCATTTCTCAATCTGTGGCTAGTTATATGAGTAAAAATGGAAATTATTTCCCTCCTTTAAAAACTAGCAGGGAAAAAAGAGTCAGATAGTCAGCTAACGATGCCCTAACACTCAAGGCTAGGAGTGAGGCAGGGTGGAATATATGACTCTGTCAGATTCATCATTCTCATTATTATTCTTGGTATATAACTCACTGCTTTGGTGACAGAGGTACCAACTGCCAAAGCCATTTTACCCTATGAGACATTTAGACCCAGAATCTGAAGACCACTTGTACTTTCAGACTATGGAGACTCATATTTTTAACTTGGCAGGATGACCAGACAGACACAGGAAAGGAACTGATATGAAGAGATGAGTGAAGGCACAGAGTTCTCCAGCAACATAATTCATAAATTCAACAACTTCCTTATTCTTTCCTTTTCCTGGGCCTGGAATCTGAACTTTATACATCAAGTAAAGATCTGCAAGGACTGGAGCTCCTCTGGGATATGAGCAGCAGAAGACTGAACTGACACAGTTCTGCCAGGGATACTTCTCAACTCCTACTCAAGGTGTTTTATAGAAACCATGGCGCTACTCAGAATTTATTTTTCCTCACTTCCAGACCAAAGTTACAGGCACAAATCTGAATAAAATCCATAGTCCAGAGGAAAAGCAGTAACTGTTACTACAATAAACATTATGTAACTCAGGTGTAAGTTGATTTATTTGAAGAAAACACAGGGTGCTTCAGTGATATGATGCATTATTAATGCAGCTACAGCTACGGCTGCTTTATCTAAAGCAGAAGTTCACACTGGTTTTTGCACCAGCTATATGCTTCCTCACAAAGAATTAAAAATAAAGTGTCTGACCTTTTGAAAAGTGTGAAAATATCCAAGTATTCACAACAGAAAGAATTAATGGAGGTTTCCAGATGGTGTAACTGAACCGGTTAAGTTAGTGACAAAGCAGCAGCAGCTGGATTCTAGCTTTCTATTCCAGTAAGAGACAATAAACCTTCCAAAGACGACTATACAAGATATGCCACTAATAACAAAATTACAAAAAAGCTAACGATGTAAGGTGGCCAGACAGGGAAAAGGCTGATGCATTTCAGCTGAATAAAAATTACTGTACTTTACAGTAGGAACTGAAAACTACCTTACTGAATTGAATACTGACTTTGAAGCAAAGAAAAATGCTTTTTCCATTCAAGGCAGAGATAAAATGTTGATGTAAAACCTTATTAATAGTTGTCTATCCTTTCGTATTTCTGCACACTAACTTGCTGAAACTTTATTTAGCATGTAGTAATTGTCTATCCCTTCATATTTATATACACTAACTTGCTTAGGGTGTACAACTACTTTACCTAAAACAGATGCAAATTCATTTCCTTCAGTGAACTGTCCCCTGAAAGTTCAGACTGCAAGAGTTCAATAAAATACAAAAAATGCCTCACTCTCTCCACCTTGTGGATGTAAATGAATGTTGCAGCATGTCTTTGACTTGACCACAATGAACCTTGACATGGGGAAACCTTTTAATCGTGCACAAGAATATCTTCATATATAGGAATATTTTCTTAAGGTGTGCTTAGAACTTAAATCCTGTGTTTAAACCCCACTGATTAAATTAACTGTGACAATGAGCTGCCTCTCCAAACACCCCATTAAAACCAGTAGAACACCTTTGGTGCCGGCTTTTATCTCTTCTCCAAACGATCGTGGAAATACAGCGCCACGAAGGAAGACGATCACAGAAAGCAGAGCATTAACCTACCCACTGGTGATGTCATCAGCCCGGATATTCTTGCCCAGCACATCCCCATCGCTCATGTAGCCAGTGGCATCCATGGCGATGCCTTCCAGGTCGATTTCATCGCTGCCCTTGTCCGAGATGTCCACGTGGCAGACGCTGCTGCCGCGCGACGCCAGCTGCCTGCGCAGGGGGGCCGAGTACATGTAGCGCCCCGACTCGGTGTTGATGAAGCGGCTGGCGTTCCCTCGGGGGGGGTACCCGTTCCCCATGGACGGAGCGTCGCCTGCCTGCAGGCGAGGGCTGGACTGCCCCAGTCTCCACGACAAGGGCGTCGGGCGCCCAGTCAAGCTGAGGATGCTGCGGCCGCTGATCTCGGTAGTGACGTTGGTGTCAAACGTGGTCTCCAACGTGCTTTTAAAACAAACAAAACCAAAGAGGTTTCAGGTGGCTGCAAGACCCTACGCCCTGAATGCTCATCAAGTTGTAGATTGTAAGTAACAGCAGTAACGGAATTCAACCTGCTACAGCACTTTGAGGGAGTAGAGTCCATAACATGTTCCTGAATATTGACACTCTTGCACACAGACCCCCAGGTGCTCAACATGTATGTGGGAAGACTTAAGCAGGAACTTTGTAATAGATTATCCACAGTATCAAAGCGTAACTATTTCATCTTCAATCATATATAACCCATAAACCATATATAACATATACACCATGGTTTTGAGGCAAGAGTGGGATAATAAGCTGACTAAAGCTTAGCTGAAGTATGACTTTTCTGACCTATTTTCTCTTTTTGTCTGCATTCATTAAAGTCCTAAATACTCTCTGGAGACGTGTCCAGCACCAAGATGGAAGCTATTTCTACACAAGGGAGAGGATGAAATGAAAAAAAGTAAGAAGAAAGGCCAAAAAAATTTCTTTTTCAAGATATATTTTTTATACTAACGAATGAATGAACTAGGAATCGTTCCAAGATGCCCAAACCCAGAAAACACAGTTAACTTACTCCTATATATGCATGAATTTAGCATATTTTTTTAAAATACTGAAAATATTTATATACAGAACCTTAATATCTGGACTTCTACACTATGAAATTTCAGCTGATGTGTACAGATTGCAAGACTACACCCTAAATACTCAGAGCTTAGTTGCAGCTAATTTATTTGCAGGTAATTCATAGTTGCAACTTCTCTTACCCGCACAAACTCCTCTTTTCCTTTCCCGCTCAGCTGTGTCACTTCTGTTTATTTATTGTGGATATTTGTTAGAATAAACAGCACTGCACCATGTGCAATATAATGTCACATATACACTCCAAAAACCTAAGCATCCTCTGGTTATAGTAATTACATCATAAGGAGCTGTTGTATCAATTGAAATTTGAAAAGAAAAATAGCATTGGGAGCTCATCTTTGCAGTCTCTGCCTCAGTTTTAGACACATAGCCAAAATACAGTGTTCCTTCAGTTAAGTCATTTAGGGCTGGAGTCCATAAGGCCTTGACCTCACCAGAGGCAAAACAGCTTATTCTCACAAATCCCCTGTTCAACACTGAAAAGACCTAAGTCACGGAATGTTTAAAGCTAATAGCAGTCTTTGTTCATTTACAGCCTATTTTAAATACTGATGAAGATTTCCAAATGCTGCTTTACATAATAAATACAATATATACATGGATGACTAATAAAATTAGAAAAATTTGTTTGACCAAAGATTGGTCAGGAATTCAAGGTATGCACTTGATAAAGTAGGTCAGAGCACAGTTCACCTGATTATTTAAACAAGATATTACATACTGGAGAAGAGTGTAAAGCACTTAAAGTTATTCAGCAGTAAGAGGAATAAACATTTTAATTGTATTTAAACATCGCCTCACACATTTAACAAGAACTGATTATTCTCCACCTTCGATTCAATACATGGCCCATCCCATCAATGACTCATCACACATGTCAATAACCAGTGAACATTATTCAGAATCTGTGCATTAAAGACAGTGATTTCAAGACCAGTGTCTCTCATTTTTAATCATTCCAGTGTTGACCATTTTTCAAGGATGCAACCCAGCCAGGTCTATGAGATGTAAAGTAAGAGCACAATGATTTCTATTTCCTTATAAACACAGTTGTGCTGTTACCTGTGAGTGACCTGGGTTCCCCGTAAACTGGACATGGTTTCCTCCAGGTTCTGCCGAAGATCGGCAATGTTTTTCACAGTTCGTAATCGCCGAGTCTCTGGATCCTCTCCTACAGGGAAAACAAATCATGAGAAAGGATAAGGCAGGAAACTGAACAGAACTAGCTGTCACCTATGCCTGAATCTGATTTTTTTTTACTTTCTAGACTGGTTAGGATTGAGATTCCATTCCCCTGTCGTCGTCACATCCCGACTGAGATGAGCTTTGCATGGTCAACTTCATTGCACGGGCTGCCTTTGAGATGTTGCTGTATTGTCATTTCCCCATATGACCCAGTTTAAATTCTTGTTAACTTTCAACCTCATTAGTATATATAGTCCATCAATACCACCACTTCCATCTCATCTATTGATACAAATAACATCAACCTGACACAGCCAGTTTCTTCAATGCAGTATTTTCACTAAACCTTCTTCCTCCTATTTCACATACAGCTCATTCTACAGTAACAACTTTCCAGTAAACTAAACTGTGCTGATTTGGTGCTCCATGCTGAGTGATGTTTCATGTAAAACAGCGTAAGTTTTTGCTTGCCAATGTCACAACACAGTTACATGTGATACTTAAATGTGCTACATGGCACAAAGTTGGGGGATGGCTCAGTTATCACAGAAATTATTTATTATTTAGAAATCCTGTTCTTTAAATACTCTCCTAAAGCATATTTATGACCCGCTCTTTGAAAGTAGAGTTCATGTACATAAAAAAGTCCTCTTGCCTCAGCAAAATTTTTTCACAAAATTAATAATTTAATTAGTGCCTCAGCATAATTTCTTCACATGCCCTCAGCTGTCAGTTCAGAAATGCTTTGGTTGCTACTTCATCTGAGCTTTATAGAGTTAAAACTTCTATGAGGCTGAAGAGAAGTGAATTTCTAGAAGTGCCAGCATATTCTTTGTAATCTGAAAGCTGGAACAGAAAACCTCCAAAAAGCCATCACAAAGCTTCTGTTGGGCACAGGAGGAAATTGTTTAACTCTAAAGAGTCTACAATGCATGATTAAAGAAAATACTACAGTAAATGTAAAACTTTTTACATTTTGAATCTGCCTTCTCTGTACAAGTAATCCCTTCTTAAACTGCCAGGGTCCTGATCATCCATTCAATTGCTTATTTAGATGGATATCTATATTACACACATCAGACGTGTTAAGAACCAGATAAATAAGCTGTTGTTGGAACTTACTACATTCTTTTCTTTATATTTCATGTTTCTAAAAGTTGCCAGGATGCTGGCACAGAAAAACCCAGTCACACACTGTTGGCTACAAAGCAGCAGTGACACACACTACTCACCAAAGTGCTTAGTGTCCATGTTAGCAATTTTTATTTAATTAGTCTCTACTCCCTGGGAAATCATCTCCCTGAGTTACAATTCACTTAAGACAAAGGGTCAAACAACTATGGTCTGGCTGGACTGGAAAAACCCACCTAACTAGACTGATTCCTTCAGCCAATGGGTCTCTGGGACAGCAAACATTTTCTATACTCATGCATCTACAAATTTTTGCAGTAAAGAACATAAAATATTTACAGGCCTTTAGCTTAACAAAGGTCATAGTGCTCTTTTACAGATCATTTCTCTCATAGATGTGAAGGCAAACAGTAGATAAATTCTTTGGAGAACACACAGGGGACAAACTAAACCAATTTCTACTGAGATCACTCTTATGCCTAAGCTGATACCAAATATTCACTTAAATTACATTCCACTGCTTAAAGTATACTTAAAAGACAGATACTGAATAGTGGCACTAGAATTTAATTATGAAATCACTTAGCTCATCATAAGCAGGCAGTATTCTTAAACCATTTTGCTTCCGTTTTTCCCTGCCTATGCTCTCTTTTGTTATATATGTGCTTTTAAATTAAAAACATTAATAACTGTTATGCAGAGAGAGAAGAAATCCGTCTCATTTCCTCCAAGACCCCTTTCTGGATGCTGCAGTTGGGGTCTGGCTGTGCACAGCTGGGGTTTGCATCTCTGTTGTTGGAAGTTTTCAGCTGTCTTCCGCTTTTGAATCCCAAAACTTACATATTCTATGTGAGTAATAGTTTGTATTTACATAACATCTGTCATTAAAGACTAAAGGCCTTTTGTGATCTATAAATGCTCCTCAATTTACAGGATCCAGGTCAGGCAATAAGATGATTAAGAGGTAATACTGAAGAACTCTATGCTTCTTACTTCAAACACTCATATTTAAATATCAACTGAAAAACGTTCCCAAGGATTTGATCTCTTGTGCCACTTACTTGCCTTTTAAGTACTTAATCTAACTATATATAAATTGTACACACAGATACCCTCATTTATGCATTCCTGAAGCCCTTTTCATCTCCAATGACCCTACTCTGCCTCTTGCCTTTGCCATCAGCACACGTGCACACAGGTATAAAAAACTGATGGAATATGTAATGCATTATGAAATTAATCTGATTGTGAAACTTTCAGCCACATCATTTTTTCAAGAAGGGCGTTCAGTTTCAAAATCCATATTAAACTGGAGGACACCAAAGCTAAGTGGATGAAAAAAACTTGAGATATTCTACAGTCGAGATGCAATGCAATAGCACTCAGTGAGCAAAGTCACAGATACTGCTGAAACTGGAAAAAGAGGAGATTTAAACATGACTTTAAAAACATATTTAAGATCAAATCTACATCCACACATTAACAGAATGTGGTTGCTAAAAACCTGCTTTGTTATATTGATATGCTTAAAATTTTTTGCTATTTATCATTCATTTTTTACAGTAGCAAGAATTCTAGATAAATACATTAAGTACTTTCTAATTTAGGCTGTTAGTATTCTAGCTATAATCTGTTTCAGCTCGTGTGTGTTTGCCACAGTAAATTGTAGTTGGATTTTGGTCCCCTATTGCTGCAAAGGCTATTTCTCAAATTTATCAGATTCATGTCAGTGATACTGAGATTCCTCCAATCCTACAAACAAACCAAAGCATGGAGGAAATAAACTTAATTTCTTCTGTAAGCTCCAAAATGAAGTTTTTAGAAGTAAATAATAAATATCAAATGCTTGGGAATACTCAGAATCATTATAACAACTTAATCCTAAAAAATGCTGCATATCTCCTAGAGAAACATTAAGTATGCAGAATTCCTAATAATTTCAAAAAATTTGAGAAGGATATCATTGTGCTAAAATTTAGAATCTAGGATTCAAATTACTGACATCCAGTTTCCATTGCTGAAAGAAACATCATAACTATTCGGAACTAAAGCATGCTTTAGCCCATTCCTGTTTAATCAAGACCACAGTCAGTAACAGGTCATGGAGCAAGACATACCTGAGAGGTCTTCGAGAGCAGGCTGGCCAGTTTTGACATAAAGAGCAGAATCCATGCTGATCCCTCCTGTGCTGGCCTCAGCTGTTACGTTCCCTTCATTGTCTGTCTGAGATCTGGAAGGCAAAACAAAACAGGGATGTGCAGTCACTCTCCATCAAAAGTATCTCAAGTATAACAATGAGAGGAGTGCACCTGCCATCAGCCACTCTGTCCCACTCTCCAGAACAGACCAGCAGACTGATTTTACATAATTCATTAGTCCCATGTTGAATTATGTCCTAGAAATGGAAACAAGCACTCGACTGTAAAAAATAAAAAATTCATAGTCAAAGATAGGCTTCACAGCTCTTCAGACAAGGTCTTAAGACACTTGGATTTCCAGCTGTATTTTAATTATCAATAACATCTGCTGTGGCTAATCTGACCCTCTCTAATAAAGTCTCTATTGCATGAAGATAAAGCAGGTCATGTGTGATGGTATTTTACACTCCTACTACCTCCTCTTCAATAACTAGCATTTGTATTTTAAAAGAAATGACGGTGTAAAATCAACTTCTAACTCCAATTTATTGTTTGATATTGTGGCTGTCAGGTAATGAAAGATGATATAAGAATCTATTGTCAGATTTAAGTAATATATTGTGACTTATTTCACTTTACTAATTGTGCTGTGTTTTGCTTGTAGAGCCACATCAATAAGCAGCTGGAAGTTCTCCTGCCCAAAGGGTAAGAGCTGTACAAAAGTGAAGACACAGTGGGGAATTACTACTGCAATATTCTTAATTTCAGTTGACTCTTGTAGCAGGATGCTCTGCCTGTGGTGGGGGCAAAACAACTTGAACAACACCCTTTTAGTCTAATCATTATCATAATTCATTTTTATACACATATGTATCTGGTTTTCCAGCCTTAATCCTGCAGTACAAAGCTAAATAAATGTTCAGTTATACCAATATGATCCTTTAGACATGAACAACGTTGACAAAGTCTGGGGCTAAGACTGGATCCAGCTGCACCAGAACTCCTCTCTGAGAAAGAATTTAGAAAGCAAGGGGGTCCTTTATGCACCTCATGACTCAGTGGGAGGAGGTCTTAATGAAGAGAAGAATGTGAAAAAGGTCTTTCAAATCATAAGCAGCATGAAGTTGATGAAGACAGAACAACTGCTTGCATTCTCTTCCTATGACAGAATTAAATGCTGTCCAAACCAAAAATCCCACCATTCAACTGAGGAATTTCTTGTGTCCCAGTCATGCTGGAGAGCATGTGCTTAGTGATCTTTGCTATTGATTTCCTTCCTATTACTTTTCCCTGCGTATTCTCTACTGCCATTGTGAAAACAGAAGGGACTACCCAGAGGTTAGTTGTGACCCATTTGGCTGCTCTTCTGCTTATTTTGTTCAGGGTTAATGCACATAACACCAGACTTGTTGTCTAGTCTTTCCTATACTGAGAGATTTTTATTTTTATTTTTTAAATTTCCCATTCTTGCTTATAGTGAGGTAGCTCCACCACTGTTAGCCACACTGTGGGTACACGAGTGTACCTGCAGCTGTAAAACCTATATTATATAGCTTACTAGTAACTTTGTACAAGTTTTCTAAAATGTAGGTTTTTCACCTTTGCTAAGAGTTTTCCATAGACAGGAATTTTAGCATGAAAAATGTTCCTTCTGTTCGTGAAACTGGACTAAGAAGAAGACATAACATGTAGCAACGTCAGCCAAAGCTGGTCCAAAAGCCTTGAAACCGTTCCAGAGGATGTGGTACTGTGCCAAGAACCAAAGGTCAAGAGAGGAAGACAGGGGTCTTTTTGGAGATTTGGGAGGTGTGTCAGAGGCATGGCAAGGGCAGCCAGTGGGAGGGACAGTTTGGGAAGGGGGTGTAACAGATGATGTAATGGCTAGATATTCTAACTAGATAATAGTATAAAGTGTAAAACCTATGTAATTCAGGGCGCTCCATCTGGAAATTATTCCTGGGCATCCAGTGCTGTAATAAAGAGCCTTTCTTACCTTTTAATACTCAAAAATAGTTTGGAGAATTGCTTTTTAAGGCATCATATGATGCACAAAACCAACCTGATACATATTCTTGCACCACGTGGAAGAGCAGCACCTGGTCAAGAAAGTGTTCGGATTCTCATCTTGCCTGTTACTAGGGATGGATGCAACAATTATTCCCCCTCCCATCTATCACAACTTCTCGTTCATCTTCGTCTGACAGCCTACACCCTCAGTTTTCATGTAAATGTATAAATTGTCAACTCTCTTAAGGCAAGAAACTTCCACATGCAGCAGCATTTTACCTTGCTGCTTCATCCCCCTGAAAGAGTGTCCAGAATGAACCTTCTAAGCATCACACTCCCCCAGCCCAGCAGAGGAGTTGCCATACCTGTACATGAAGGGAGCGACCGTGGCGGTGTTTGGGTGGCTGTATTGCTGCTGGGGATGAGGTAGCTGAACACTCACAGTATTGCTCCCTGTGGTGTGAGTTGTCACAGCGGGCCCATTGACAGCCTGGCTGCTGCTGCTGCTGTTGAGGCCTCCTGCGCCTTTCCCCTCGGAGGAAGCGAGGCTGGACGACGAGCTGGAATGACGGCTGTCCAGCTGAGACTTCTGGTGTGAGAGCCCCGAGCCGGCTTTCCCACCACGGCTTCTCTCGCCTTCCTTTGCAGGAATGGGGGCACTTGAGGATTTCCCTGTGGTGTTTTTCATTCCTGGTTTTGGTATTCCACTGTGAGAAGGGGCAGAGGCCTCCTTCTTGGCACTGTTCAGCTTTCCTCCTTTAGGGATAAAGCTTGCGATTTTGGAGGACTTTTTTGGCATCTCTGTTGTTGCTAGTGCTGTCTGTTCTTCTTTTGGTTCCTCTTTCAGGTCCAGCTTTTCAGTGATAGATGTTCTCTTTGCAACGTCTTTACTTTTATCCTTTTCTTTATCTTTCTGTTTCTCCTTCTCATTACCCTTTGGAGAGCTTTTCTTATTAGTTAGTGCCCGGCTGAAAGTCCTTTGTGCAATTCCCTTGAGTGCAATTTTGGGGCTACTGGACATGGATCCCGGGTTGTTCACATTCTGATTGGCAGCATCAATTTCTTCGCTCTCCTCAAAGCTGAGAAGCGCCTCCAGCTTTTCACAACTGTTGTCTCGAGACCCCGGACCCTCCAGCATTGTCCCTCCTGCTTTGGAACCTCCTTTGCTATTGAAGAGTTTTAATTTTTCAAGCATGGATTTTTGACCGTTAGGAGTTGTTTTGGCGATTTCTGAGGGCGGCTTTGGAGGCTCCACTGCCGGCTGCTTTACAGATAACATGGAAGACGTAGCTGTGTGCTTAGCACTGAGGGACTTGCTGCGCCAAGGTTTAATAGCAGAGCTGGGCTGAGGGATGGCTGATGAGTTATTGCAACTAACAGTGCTGCCGCAGCTTTGAACTGAGGATGAGACATTTTCATTCATTCCTGTGGGCTGGGAGGCTGTACTGTCTGCAGGCTCTAGAAAAAAAACACAAAAAAACAACACAAAACCCCAACATGGTAGTACCTGGTATTAACAGTTAGCATAAGATTCTTTCTGTAGTGAAATATTAAGAATTTTACTCTCATTGAAAAGACACATATTGGTATTTTTCAATATCAGTATAATTTAGGGAAAATAAAAGCCAGTTTTCTTTTCCTACCCAGCAGAACAGCGATGGGCTCCTACTGTATAATTTACATTTACTTGCTGTTTCAAGAAAAAGAAGAAAAAAAAAAATCTCTTCCAATTCAAACCAAAATGTGTTTTGCAATGTGTTCTCCCTTATTAAGTCCACAATACTTTTTCATTAGCAAAAACACAGCACTATTTTCTAAGGGTTCCGTCTGCTTTTGGCAAAATACTTGCTGTCCAAGTTCAATTCTTAGAAAAACCTCAAACATATAAAAAATTGCAAGAGTAAGGAAAAAAGTAAAACTGAATTCTTTTCAGTTATCTGGAGTAGTGAGATTTTCATATGCAAAAGGTAGAAGGAAACCTCATGTACAAAAATAAAACCAATTGTGTCCTCTTGCAAAGTACTTAAATACTTGTAGTACTTAAGTACTACATATCTCAATCCAGCTGTAACTGAAACTTGTGGCAGTAACTGTACAGCCTTCCACCCGCAGAGAAAACACATCTTTTATTTAGCTAGTTCCTCCTAATGTTATTTGTTATTGTTAAAAAATTAGTCCAGAGCTTAGAGAGAGCTTGAAAAATCACACTCACCTACCAGTGGCCGCTGAAGTTTCTCTTTGCAGAGTTTCCTTTCTGGAGATGTTACTCTCTCAATTATCACAAATATGTTTTCTGTTAAACTGCTCATGTTTCCAATTAAGTTTTGTCATCTGTGTCTGTTCGCCTGCCCAGCAGCCTGCTGGGGATTAACGGCTCTTACCTATATTTCCCTGCCCTCTCGCACTAAAGTAAACTGTGTACAGGGCTGCATTTTTTTAATTCAAAAATCAACAGCAGTCCAGAGCGTGCGTTCTCGGCAGCAGGAGAAGCCCTCTGAGTCCAGCTCTGTAAATCATGAGCTGCTGCAACCACACAGGGACTGTTTTACTTCACTTTCAGTTGCTCAGTGAAGATTCAGCAATGTTAACCTCCCTCCTATGATCCAAAGCAGATCTACTGAAGATTTAAAGCACATACATCTTCCTGACTTTACACAGAATCAGGTTTCTAAGAGCATTGGAGACTCCTTACTAATAAACTCAGCCATTACACATGGTTATGGACAAAGTGGGGTAGGAGCAATTAATGATACTTTTAAAAATATTACTGAAGTCAGATTTCCAGGACTCTGTTATTAACCAGTAACTATAATATTGGCTGGTTTTGCTAGTCCTTCTCCTATGGCAAACTACCCACATGAAGCTGGAAGGAAGCATGAGCTGGATTACAGACACAGAAAGGAATCATGCTTCTTTTAAGCTCGTGCCAGCCTGCTGACTTCCAGGGCATTACTCCTGTTTTAATCTGGTACAGAAGGAAAATCAAGCCATCAATGTCCCAAAGAGTAATGCCTCCTGGCCTATTAGCTGCTCTGTTCAAGCCTGCTGAACTCAACCTGATGGGTTAAGGAGGACTGAAGGAGTGATAACATAGAATTGTAGAACCATTAAGGTTGAGAAAAAGTTCCAGGATCGAGTTCAACCATTAACCCAGCACTGCCAAGTCCACCCCTTAACCCTAAGCACCACATCTACACTTTTTTGAACACTTCCAGGGATGGTGATTCCACCTCTGCAGGGAGTCACAGTGACTACCAGTGTGAACAGCAGCAGTGACCTGCCATCACATCACTCTGTCACACATGAGAGGAGGAAGGTGAAAATTTCTCCATAACCTGCTGGCAGTGTTCCTCCTTCTGCTTTCAAAACCTGTGCACCATTTCTCTTTCCTTCATGCCTCTTACCACACACCACTGCTTTGTTTTTATTTTATTTCCTAAAGTCCTCCCACTCAACCCAATCCACTTCCCATTGCCACACCACACCAGGCTCCTTTTGTCCACTCAGAACAAGCAATCCTTTGTCTCTGCCTGCCTTCCACAGAAGACGTCCAGCGAAAGCTTCATGAAAATCCAAACTGTGCACAATTTACAGTTAATTTCACACATTTTCACAGATTTTATAGAATATTCTGAGTTGGAAGGGACGCAGAAGGCTCATGAAGTTCAACTCTTAAATGAATGGGCCTCATAGGGATCAACTTTGGTGTTATTAGCACCATGCTCCAACCAACTGAGCTAATATCAAGTTAATTTGTATAAAATGCCTTTTAAAATAGTAATTGCTCATCTCAATATCGATATGTTGCTATAGAAACTGGAGATTGACAATCCTTTCAACACTAAATTCCTAATCCCCATATGTTCTGCCCTCATCACGCTAAACAAATCTCAGCACAAAGCACATCCATATCCAGAAACCATCAGAGCTGCCTGGGATTCATGAACATGCTTAGGATGGATTTACAACCAGGTCCAGGGAGGAACCTCATGTACTAATCAATATGGGTGGGGATTACTTGCTTAGAAAAACAGGACGGGGACAGTATAAGGGTGACAAAATATAAGTTACCTATAAGGGATGTAACTACAAAGTAGAAGAGCTGGTTGTACACTCAGTACAACACCTGCAGAAATACAAACCCAGCTCAGGGTCTGAGCATGCAGCCAACTGAACAGATTTGGAAAAGAAACATGTCTTATTCTCAAAAAGGCTCTTCAGAGCAGTTTAAAAAAAAATACAGGTGACGTATGTGTGCTATGAACAAAGGCAGCCTGCATTCACCAGCACTCAGAGCCTGTGCACTGTGTTCACCTGAGGCAGGAGGGACCTGAGCACGAGGTCCTGAACCAGGCTGTAAAGTCTGACTCTGTCTCGGGCACCGAGCTGGCTGTCAGCACACTGCACATCAGCTATGGGAGCACAAACCAGAGGCAACCCACAGCAAAGCAGGGTTCTGATCAGCTCTACAATGTTCTCCTGGAAGTGAATGGAAGGTGTTGGCTCATTTGGGAACTCAGCTCCATCCTAACAGCCCAGAGGAATCCTCAATCTGCAGACTTCTGGGGAAAAAGGCTTGGCTTGGATCAAGTGAAATCGCTCATTTTCCTAATCCCAAGGCATAGCTCAAAATTTCTGTCCCAACAAACCCCAGAACTTTTTAATCTCTCCTTTTTCCTGAAAGTTTTCAGGAAATTAATAAATTTATTAATTCTGTTTGGTCATTGACCAAAATATGCTTTTTTCTCCAGTTTGTTTATAAACACAACATTTCTTTGTCCCAACTCCCCAACAAACACCCTCCTGTTTGGAACTGAATTTTCCTTTGGTTGCCAGCGGCGTAGGATGAACATAATGTAGCTCCATTTACAGATATGTCAGAGAAATCAGAATTAGGACAACAAGACTATAATTGTAACATTAAAAAATACAAAGAATGTATTGTGACATTAATGTAATTTTTAGAGTCCCTCCTTAACATTTTCCACAAAGTGAATTATGGATGAATTCATTTGAAATGAATGAAAAATATTTACAAACTCTTAATATACACATTAAGCAGCAACACTTTAGGAAAGGAAAGAAGATATTCTCCTACACAACTACAGTGGATTTTTATCTATACTTGGATTAAATATAGTGGAAGTGGAAATTGAAAATCCTCAAGTAATTTGTAACATTGCACCATGCAAAGTTACTGTAAGAAATAAAAGGTTCACCCTAACACATTATCATGAAAAACTGCCTCAGCTTAAAAAAACTTCAGTTTTAAAGGTTCTCTGTTTCTTTCTTACAAACAAGTCTACTGGCTCTTTTACTCCTCTGACCAAGCTTGGTAAACGAAAGGAGTTCTGCTGCCAGAATGCAGCTTCAAATGCTGGGTTTCCTAATGAAGCAGTAACATCAATTCGTGGGGAACACATCAGCATGCAAAGGGGAAAGTTTTATTCAGCATAGCATAGGCCCTTCTTTCATGAAAAGGAGAGCAGGTTTCATGCATTCAATTAATAAGCTTATTATTTCCCATGTGTTCCTTTGTGAGGGAGATATTTTCTTTCTTCAGCAACTTGCATTAACTAAAACTGACTATAAAAGAAATGTTTTCAAACCCAAGCTACAGTCTACAACAAATAATGATCGCTTTCCTCTTTTCAAGGTCAAATCTTGGCCTGGAATCTATTTTGTTCCTAGCGTTCCTGTTAAAAAAGATGTTGGTGGTCTAGTTCCAATGCCAATACACACTGTAGCATGGCTAAATCTGATTTCAGCTGCTCCTGCAAAGACTGAACTTCATCTGCAAACCTACCCATTTGTGATTCAAAAAAAAAAAAAAAAGAATGAAGGCTTATGAATTAATTCTCCCACTGAAGTCTTTGAAAGTTTATGTTATAATAAGGCCAGGAGAAAATATATGCAATTTCCCATCATTTGTCATGTTCTCTCTAAGTAAGTGGACTTTGATTGCTATAGCTGAAACCTTTCAAAAGCCACCATAATAAGCATGAAAGGCAAAACACAAAGGATGTTCTCATAGTTACTTCTCCTTAGGAGGGTCAAGAACTTAACAGCATTTGTATCCATTTTCGAATGAAAAATCTGTTATATTTTTATTTCACAGCTACAGGAAAAATAGGAAGTTCTTATGAGAGAAATACTTTTTAGTCCAGCCCATAGATTAGATAACAGATTTAAAAGCAAATCCACAATCAGATTCTAATTTAGGAAGTTAAAAAGCAGCTCTGCCCTGTGACATTACAGTGTCAGAACTGCAGAAACCACTGTGGCAGTTTCATAATTTCCCATCTAGAAGAATAAATGGTGAATCTTGACCCTTTCCATCCACCCACCAAAAGACTCTCCTTCAAAGCACTACAAATAAAGTCCTACAGAGAAAAACTTCTCAGCTGAGCTGTTTTGTTCTTCAGTAATCATTTATCACGCTCAGCAACCCCTGAAAGTATGGAAATGCCTGCATTTCTGCCAGGAGCCGACTATAAAAATCACAATCTTTCCGTAATCCAAACCACAAGCAGGTAGAGCAGAACATTCCCAATAAGGGCAACCTGGCACACAGTCCTTCCTCAAAATAAGCACAACCCTTCTGGCCCACAAAACTTTTCATTTCAATTGTAACACTGATAACCAGAGAGAAGTACAGCTTGGTAGAAGGGAATGGCTGAGAAAGTGGCTCAGGGTGGGCATGACCTCCACCCACACCATGACTGAAGCTTTCTGTTCTCTCCTCCATTCTGGACCACAAAAAAAAGCAATGAGAATATATATTTTTTTTAAAGTAGAGACTGCAAGGTAGGGAGATTCTGTATAACATGAGAAAAGTCTGGATAGAAAACATTTTGCTTTGCTGAGGATAAAAACTTAAGAGTCATAGGACCATCAAATGGCTTAGGTTGGAAGGGACCTTAAACATCATCTCATTCCAGCCCCCTCTTCCATGGGCAGAGACACCCTCCACTAAACCAGGCTGCTGAGGAACCCTTTTAATTAAGCTGAATTGGTTCCTTCAGCTTCTGCTCACTGGCTTTCCCTTTAGGAGCAACTTCATCTACTGTAACACAAGACATAAATTACCTTTACTCCATGATATTTTTCCTTCCTTCCATCGTATCTACTTCTTCAATCCCAGTTTTGTAAACTCTGTAGCTTCAATAGCTGTTCCATGCATTCACAGAGATGTGTTGTATCTCTGAAAACCCTCACCAAAGCGCGTGGAAATGTCAGAAACTCAACTTCCACATTTCCGTCAAGTTGCCTTCATTCACACAGAGCTCCAGCCCAGGAAACAACAGATCTGCTGTTGGCTGCTTCACATGGCCAAGACTCAGCGATTTTGCTGAGGTGAAGGGAAATAAAACTGGAGCACAGGCAATCCTTTTCTCATTGTCTTGACATAACCAACTAAGACACTTGAATTCCTTGTTGTTTTTGTTTAGTTACTGTAAAATTCAGAATGCTGTCCACATGACTGCCTTAAGAGACAGGTTGGAGGGACCTCTATCGACCACATTCCGGTTAGATGATCATAAAAATAATGAAACCAAGTTTACTGTGCCATTCAAAACAAGTTGCACTCTCCATTTAATACTAGACAAATACCATTCTTGTTCATTCCTCTCCATTTCCTCCTCATTATTTCTACAATCTAATCCCTTAAGAGTTCTCATAACAGACTTATTCAAAAGCATTAATGAATTCCAGGCAGGGAGCTGCTATGGAGTCTTTCATTAGATTTTATACTTAGCCGGAGTGGACAATATGGGCACTTGGCAGCCTTGGTCTGACACATCTCTCTTGCAAGTTGTATGAAATAGGGCATATAAAAATTAGTGGACTGAGAATTGCAGTTAGGGAATATTGTCCATTTGACAATTAGTAGTGGCTCCAATCAAGGCTTGGAATGACCACGGAGGTAGAAATGGAGGCAGATTTTTAAGAGAGAAGGGACAGGCAATAGGAAAAAATATGTAAAAATGAGCAGTCAAAACGTAGTTTAGTTTGGCATATTACTCAGAAACATCTTCCTCTGCTCAGTGACAAGTCATACACTGTACACAGCATGGTGGTGACTATCAGTGCACATGGATGCACATCCATGGAGAGCAACAGTGTACTCACACATGGGTAGTCCACATTCAAGCTGAGGAATCAAGAAAAACCATACAGAAATAATACACTTTACCACCATCTATAGCTACACTTATAGATGAACATACATAAATATGCAAAAGTCTCTTATATTTTGATATAAAAGCATCTGACAGACACATACTTCTGTTTACGGTGGGGTCTTCCTCGTTTCCTCTCTCTAGTCAACAAAACTACCCTACCATCTATAGCAGCAGATCCTTCAAAACCAGGCAAACATGCTATTTATGACAGTAATGAAGGGTTGGGCCATGGCTTTATGCTCATCAGCCAGCTTAGAAATGCCAGTTCTCTATATGTATCTTTAGATATATTTGCTTATGGAAGAGGAACAGGCAAGAGGCTTAGCAAAGAAGCCACAAATGGAAGGGTCCAGGAAAGCTGGATGATGCTCTTACCCAAGGAGAGGGGGCAGAGCAGAGAAGTCTGGGACATAGCACCACTGCTGTTTGCCTTCCTATGATGTAACAGCAAACTTTGGTTTCCATGGTTGTTTTTCTGGCACACTTCACCCAGCAATAAATTTACAAGAAATTGTAAATATTTATTTTAAAAGGAAACATCTAGGCACCATAAATGCCATGAAATGCTACACCAGCTCTTCAGCTGGTATAAATTAACATGGTTCCACCACCTCCAATGCAGCTCTGCAGATGTACACTGGGCAAGAAGCTGCTTGTCAAGGTTACACTTTACTTCAAAGCTGGGGATTTTTATCCTCATTAACTGTACAGTTAACAACATGACATTGGCTATTTTTTTTTTTTAGTTTTCTATTTTTGTTTTTTTTTTTTTTCCCCCAAAACTTTTATTTAAATACATTTGTGGCTTGTTTTAGGTATTTCTAAAGCTTATACCATAGCTTATACTATGGCAAAGTCCTGTGGTCTTGTAAAGCTCCACTTCAGCCACAATTAAGCCTTCAGCCAGCATTTGTTTAGGTAAAAGAGGACATGTTTTTAAATACCAGATTCAACCAGTTGAGCAGTTGTAAAGCACAAATTTGTTAAGCATAAATACAACTCCCTACATACTTGTATCTTGTCCTACAAATGTGCCGCACTGCTTGTGATTTTCTGACAGTCTTTAGGCCGTTTGATGGGCACAAACCCAATATAAATATGTCACTAGGTATTTAATAAGATGAGTCAATCTTTCAAAAAGTATGTTTGATTAGAAAAGTGAAAGGGTGCAAACAACACCCCAGGATATACTTCTGTTTCAATTGCCTGAAGATGAGTATTTTGTTTGACATTAATGACTCTAATGTGGGTCACCTTCTGACATAAGGCAGTAACTTTACGTCTGGGGAGTATAGAGGCATTAATGTATTTGGTAAATTGGAGAAATGACTGAGTCAATAAGATTTCATTCATTGAAGTGGAGTAAAAAGGTTTGTGCTCAGAAAAGAGAAACTGAATGCCTAAATATAAAAGGCCAGACCATCAGCTGTGCAACTGCAGAGTACAGAGAACTTAACTATTCTATCCTACTCAGCACCACATAAGGCATCAGGTAGAGTGCTGCATCCACCTTCAGCACACCTGTAAAAGAGATTCATAGACTGGAAAGAGGCCAGTAGAGATTACCAGGACATATAAGACATTTATCACAAGGAATCTATGAGAAGGTTGGAATAGTAAAGATTGCTTAGTCATAAGAAAGTTTGTTGTAAAAAGGACAGAGATCAAGGAAGAGCTAAAACGTGCCTTATTTTTACCCACACCTTTAAGACCAAATAGACATTGCAGGCAATACTGTTTAAAAAATTTAAAGTCCTGTCATGAGACATTTCAGAACAGACCAGCAAACACCCCTCAAGCACTGAATGACAGTTGATTTTCCTTCAGAATTGGAAAACAGATTCCTCATGTTACTTACAAATGCAATTCTAAAAACATATAGTGCAAGCTTCAAACCTGTCAAAATTTTAAATACAGTTTTTTAAACAGAGTTAAAACCACAAGGCACTGCAAAGTTATGACACAACAAAAGAAACTACCGGGAGTCTTTCAGATTATCCAACATTCTTTCCTTTCTCTCTGCATTTTAGTTTTTACTCTTGCTACAACAAATTCATAATCACAAGGCAGAACAAATCACTCTGAACATTTGGTAAATACCTTCAATCCATTCTCTATTTAGAAAACTGGATAGGGTTATTCCAACTTTTGCTTTTTGGCACTGTACACAGCAGAACAATAGGAAACACCAACTACTCTGGTTATAGATTTGTTGAGACAAATGTTGTAAATTTATTTTATCATCAGTCTGACTTACAGGGAAGACCAGCAGTGAGTAAAACCAAAGAACATCTCTACAGTGCCAGTACCACACAGAGACAGCGCCCTAAACACTGGTACTTTTTTACAGGCTGGAATGGCTGAAATTTAAGTAATTATCACATTCTCACATTGTTGAGACAATCACATTTATTTCCCAGTAAAAATCTGAAACTATCCTATGCCTCTTTAAAAATACAAAACCTTTTCTACTTTTGGAATCCTTTTAAATTTAGTGAATTTTGTGCAGTCTTATCAAGTCAACATTTCAAAAATAAACATTAGATTCACTCCACTTTCTACAGAAAGAGAAACCTAAAAATAATACTAAACCCAAGATGGATATAGAACAGGAATGAAAGTAACTGCTCCAAAAAGTCAAAAGAAGGAAACTTTCTAGAACTATACAGACACAATTTTCACCCCTGAAGAAAGTTCTAACTGCCTTACATAAATAAATAAATATACAAACAAACGAATAAAACTTACTGCTATCTGTTGCATGAGCCAACGGCTTCATTCTCTAAAATCACTCCCTAGCTTTCTGACAACCATACACTGTTCCACCATAAGGACAGGGATCTTCCAGTTTCAGGAACTCTGCTTATTTTTGCTAATCTCTAATGAACTCATAAGATCTTTCTGCTGGCCCTAGTTTCCAAAGGCTTTTTCACTTTACCTCTCCCTCACCCTTCTCAGCAGCCTCACAGAGCTGGGCTCAGCACCAGTCCACTGGCACAGTTAAAACCAGTTTCAGGGATGACCTGGCCATTTGTACCAAAACCGTCAATGCCTTTTTAGTAACAACTTTAGTCTGTCAGAGTCCTCAGCTGGAAATCTTCAGCCCATAAAGAACAGTGGTTGACATACCAGGCTTAGTATTTCACATTTCTGTCCTATCTGTTTGCCACCAGATGTTGCAGGGACTGACTCAAGAGGGAGCACTGTGAAAACTAACTTCAGGGGTTTGCATAAACTCTCTCTCCTACAAGATATCACACACCTGACCACTTCAGGACCACTCAGCCCTTGATCAGTAAAAGATGTAATTCAAAATTATGGGGCTTATTATAATGAATGTTATGTAACAATATATAATCATAGGATCACAGAATGTTTTGGGTTGGAAGGGACCTTGAAGACCATCCAGTTCCAATCCTCTGCCATGGGCAGGGACACCTTCCACTAGACCAGGTTGTTCCAAGCCCCATCCAACCTGGTCCTTAACACTTCCAGAGACTGGGCAGCCACACCTTCTCTGGGCAACCCGTGCCAGGGCCCCACCACCCTCACAGTAAATAATTCTTCATAATATCTAATGTAAACTTACCCTCTGTAAGTTTAAAGTTCCCCCTTGTCCTGTCACAAGCTGCCCTTGTCAAACAACCCTTTGTAAAAAGAGTCTGACTGTTCAGCCATCCCAGTAACCTCAGCCAGCACTGAGTCAGCTGGCTCAGTGCCTCAGGGATTGAATCTGACATCCCAGCTCCCTGCTTAACTGCCATCATAATTATCCCTGTACCTGAAGCCATAAAAAGCCTTCTCCTTCCCATTCAGGCTGAATGCTACTATAAATGGGCAAAAAAGAAGAAAAGGTGAATTCTCTAAGATAAATTTCTACCACACTTTAGAAGTCTCAGAGCTCTTTTTTCACCACTTCTTTTTTTTTTTCAATTCTTATACTATTATTCAGCACAAAGGTAAAAGCCTGGGGTTTGTCTCTGTTTATTATTATTAGTTTATTTGGAGTGGAAAAACTGCATGAAGCTAAACAGAACATAGGGGTTTTCCAGCAAGGAAGCCTGAGCAATGTCCTGTACTTGGTACAGGTACCAAATCCAGTCATTCAGAACCGTGCAGCTACAAAAGAGGACTTGTCCTCCATTTTAACATGTCAAATGATAAATTTTTCATTCAAGAAAACTCCTAGAATCATCTGAGTTGATTTTAAAGATAACAGGGCTCAAAGAATTTCACTCAGTAATTTCTGAGCCAAAACTGGAACCTCTGTCTGTTCATCCGTTCTGGGAAAATATTACATTTTGACTCATTATGTCTGATTTAATCCCTTTCAATGGCTAGACACCCTCATTCTTAAAATTTCTACATAGTTCGTAGTGTAATTTAGGCTAATTTCAGATTCCTAATAGACAAATATCAAATATTTGTCCAAATAGACAAATTATTGAGGGAATGAGGAATTGTTATTGTAAATGTCACTACCTACAGGTATCTTTTAGCTAATAATGGAGATACCCTTCTTTCACAACAAGCACATAACCTTTTAAATACCAAAATGCAAAGAAGATTTTCCAAAGCTCTAATTGTGCATGTTGTTCTGTTTTATCAGCGTCCCTCTTTCAAAACATACAGCTGAAAATGTTAGCCTTCAAGATGTTTACCCACAGGAATCCTGAGTTTTGATCTCCTCATGCACATTTCTTGCCTTGCTCTACACGAAAATGAGTTTTTCTTCTCTATTGCTAAAGTAGTATTTTTAAATTGGATCTGAGGGTTTGACATAATCCAAAACTGCCACTTTTAAATGACCTTAAGCAATGTTGAGTTCAAGACAAGCTCAATATCACATAGAACCAAGCCATGAGAGTGTATTTTAATGTACTTTTTATATCAATACAGGATTAAATAAGAAACATTTATATCATTAGGAGGAGAAATTCCAAAGGCTCAGTTCCAAATCTGGGATTTTCTACTCTTTATACAAGAAGATATTTAAAGAAATAAATATAGATTTCATAGTGAAGTTGATATTAAGATACCAATTTAACTTTGAAGATCTGCTCCTACTAATGCTCTGACAAGACATTCCATGGCCTCTTGAACTGGATAAATATAACTGCCTACATATAAAATGCACACATTTTTAGCCCACATGTGGCATGTGTAGCCATACACCAATTTGCTTAGTGGAGTGGGGGTGACATTTCCCTGCTAACATTTTACTAATGGCAGTCAGCCCTATTTTGACAACACAAAGTTAAAAATGGGAAAGGAATTCCTTAACTGTCCTTTAAAATACCTTAATATCTCTTCCTATTTAACTAGTTTATACTTAATAAAGACGTTAAAAGGAAATAATATTAAAAGGTAAGAAAATAAGGTCATTTTATACCTGCCAGAGTTCAGAGCTGGACTCGTGTAATATTAACCCCTTACTGCTGGCTCCATACAGGTCTTATCCATCCATGCACAATGCCATGGCAATGAGACACTGTCTTTTGGGAATTGCAGATCCCTGCACTTCCCTCTGTCTCTACACCACCCCCTGTATTGGAAGAATTTTTGCTATGTCAGCAAGTTCATTATGTTTGCAGTGGGTGTAACAAGGACTGGCTGGAGGATCACTGTTTCTCACCCCAACACACACAGCTTCACACAACAGACCAGAACTGAGCATCAATATAAAAGAATGGAAAGCATGGAACATTAAAACAAAAACGGGGTTGTAGGACACTTACAAAATATTAAGAGATTTTTCAAAGGGCTGTAGAGCACACTCCCATTTTGATTTGCCCTTTTAGCCCCTCAGGATCCCTTATAAATAGCCACTGATAACTCTTTAGTCCATGTCCAGTACACTTTTAAAACTCTAAGAAACTAACCATACATTTCAAGTGTAGAAATCACAGAACAGTCCATGGTGCAAAAAAACTCTGGAGATACTCCCTCCAACCTTCAGCTGAAAGCAGAGATCCCATTCCTTCTCTGGACAAGCTTCTCCAATGTTTAATTCTTCTCATAGTGAAGAGTTTTATTCCTATTTCCATGCAGGATTTCCCCTAAAGGATTGTGTGCCTCTTGTCCTGTCACCATGCATCCTCGTGAACACAGCGAATACCCTTTACATATTAAAAGACAGAGGTTAAACTTACACTATGCCCCAAGTTACAAATTTGAAAGAAATGAAATAGGAGAAGAAGAGGGACATACACTTTTCTCCTGCCCATATGGTATAACCATACCTAAAAAATGAGACATTTATGAAAGATTATGGCTGAGTTGGCAGGATCTGGTTTGAGAGCCCTCTCATGAGACTTGTATCCAGCAAGATTATAAGAACACTATTAGTAAAACAGTCATTTATTTCATCTGAGTGCCTGAATCTGTATGCATATATTCTTGGGGTTTTTCCTGTTCCTAATACTAGCTATTTAAGAGAAACCCGACATCATTATCATTGCCTTCTTTATAAATCTGAGCAATAAACTTCCTTTGATCTCATGTGGAAACAGCTTAGGTATGGTAGTGCTTTTTTTCTGATGACATTTTACCTAACATTTAATCCAATGGAAAAGTGTCATTTTTCCCACAGGCTTCTACTGCCCTCTGTAGGATTATTTAAAATAAAATATTAGGAACAAAGTAGAGGAAAAAGAATAAAAAGAAAGCATGTAAGCCTGTCACATGAATGCACCACATCATAAACATAGTGGAGATGGCATATTAAGTTGGTATTTCCTACAGCTTCATAATTTCATTGACTTTACAGACTGGATCCAAGTAATAAGAATATTCTCATACAACACCATCAGGCTGCAAAATGCAAACTGAGTGCTGGAAGAAGAGAGAAGACAGTGGATATATGTGTTCAGAGCTAGTCAAAAATACCCACCATTTGGCCAAACTGCAGGCCGCTTCCAGACCACATCTCAAAAGACTCTCCATTATGTATAACCAAAACACTGCAATAAATTGATGAGAAGATCTACTCCATCAGAGTCTTTACTGCACTTGCATGCTTTAAAATTCTTGACACTACTTAAGACACAGTTTTACTCCTCCTTGCTATGGATAAAAAGTAGATTTATGTATTCTAAATTGCATATTCAAATAGAATTTTGGCTATATTATATTTAGTGGTCATATTGGACAATTAGAATGATGTGGTAGCGTGGAGCCTCAAGATAACTAGTAACTAAACATTACACACAAGCATAGAAATGCAAAAGAGTTCATTTGGCTCTTAACATTCCTTCGAAATGTTTTTGACAATTTAGATGAGTTCAGGACAAGAAAGTAACCCAAAGGTATATGCATGAAGCAAACCAAAGGTATTCTTGCACAAGTGTGGACTAAGTAACTCAAAAAATTCAGAAGTGAATTAAAGGCCAACAGTTATATGAAGGGATTAGGGTGACATAAAAAACAAGTCTTAGTGGTTTATTTCCTCACAATCCAAACCAGCAATTAAGAATTTAATTAAGACTTTAACTGCATTTTTCTTTAAAAAACTCTGTAATGTCAATTACACACACTAAAATACCCTGTCTAGAATGCTACTGCGGTTATAAATGGCTACTCACAGTAACAATAAATAAAAAACCATACCATAGTGTATTACCACTTAGTGGTGTGAGGCATTAGGGTAGTCAAAGTTTGGGGAAATTCCCTAAATGAAGGGAATTTTGCATATAAACTGAGGAGTTAACTCCAAAAGGCAAGTTAATGCTATCAGGCCCTAACCTCAAGGAAGACGCCATAGGACTGGCCTAGGTGTCTAAGCCATCCTTACTAGAGAAGACTTCTCACTTCTTCATATGTTGAAACTGATGTCAGACGGCATGTGAAGACTGAGAGAGAAAAATGAGACACTGAGGACACAATGGAAGCTGTGGGGAAGAGATCTGCATTGCTTTACGTGTGCTCTTTGCTAAGGGCACTTGTGCACCTCACATCACACACGTGAAGGCATCCGAGAACGTCTTATTTTTCTGCAATGGTGCAACCATTTCTGATATTACATTCATTCTTTACCCAAGACTCCTAGAAAATCAGTGGTCTCATCAGTAACTGATTTATAGAATCTTTCAAAAAATCTAAGTTATTTATTTCCCAGTAGCTGGCTATTCTTCCATGCTCCATTAGCTGTCCTTTTCGCTTCTGATGCATTTTGTTTCAATTAATGCACTTTCATTGCCACAAGACACAGATGATTGACTAACAAGACAATTTGCATTTGAAGGGAAAGGCCAGAGACTAATAAAATCTAAAAATTACAACCTACATTGTAAGAAATGTATCAAACATAAAACAGTTGAGGCCACCTATCACAAAGTGACCAATCGTGCCAAAAAGAGGCTGATTTTTCTTTCATTCATTTCCTTCCTCAAAAACACTCAATGGCACAGGTAAAGAGGTGAAAACTTCCCAAGACTGGCACACAACACAGTCATGTTAAGCCCCTTTTTCTTAGGCAAAATACAGGATGTAAGTCAGAAAATTTGAATTGTCTTAGCACTTTGACAATAAACTTTGTCTGGCAATGTTACAATTAACTTCAAATAAGCCAAAAATTTGTCAGACCAACTACTTTGTTTCTCATGGAAGCAAACCAACTTTGTGTCATGATTATATTTTTAAGAAAAGTTCAAGTTCAACTTTACATAAGCCCTTTTTCTTTTATAAGATCATAATTTATGACTGGAAATTTTGACCAGAGCAAACTTCTGACTATTCAATGCAACTTATATAGATTGCCAGCCTAAAATCCAGCCTTGTTTCTTTCAGTCATTTGTAATATTCATAGGAAGGAGCTCATCTCATATGCTTCTTCAGCAACCAGTTTATCTTGCTCAAGAGATGGATTACAGTGAGGAATGAGGGTTCCCAGAACTGCCTGTTTAAAACCAGTTGATATTTAAGTTAGTCAGTTGACAAATTATTGTTGTTTCTGTGTATGCATGAGGATTTTCTTCTCTTTTTTTTAATCCCCCCTTTTTAAAGACTAAAACCACTGCTTTTCTTTCCTTATTTAGCAATCCTGGTAAACTGAGCAAAAGTCAAAATAGATCCAAGTTCTCTCTCCCATGCAGCATAACATCACACCATCCATATGTAGTAGGGATCACCCAACATATGCTTCAGAACAAGGCAAGTCCCACATTGTGTCTCCCCAGTTCAGAAGCTGTGGGATATGAGCAGAAGAGGAAAGTATTGACAAGGAGGACACAGAAGGAGACTGGAGAGAAGTTACAGAGGAAAACAAGGTTTCATCAGTTCTACCACTCACATTTTATAACCTGTTATCTTGTTCTTTTAACTGAAAACCGGATCTAATTCAGATTGAGGTGATTAACATATGCTGATGTTACAGTTAAATCACCACTGTTTACACAGTGTACCTTCTAAAAGGATTTACTGAGGTAGAGTGTTGGTAATTTATTTGCACATTATGCTAATACATTCTCTTGTAATATAATTATAATAATATTATGCAGTGATGAATTTAATTTTTTTCTTATAAAAAAATCTGATCAGGGTTCCTCACAATTCCCTGGAGGATGTTGAGGACCCTTCATTGCCATCATTACTGGGTGATCTTTTGGGGTAACACTCCAAAATCTACTGGCATGTGACAGTCCTAGGACAACAAATTTCCAGAGAAGGAAGAACATGGTTTCCTGGAAAGAACTAATCATGAGAACCATGGGCAAGCTGAACTAGACCAGAGTTTTTTCCTCAAGCAAAATCCTCATTACAGTTATTAGAACTTAACCACGGAGAGAGAGGAGACTTGAGCCTCAAGGTTGCGACTGCCAAGTCACTGCAAGG
The DNA here is from genome assembly GCA_013399895.1 of Serilophus lunatus. Classification (NCBI taxonomy): domain Eukaryota; kingdom Metazoa; phylum Chordata; class Aves; order Passeriformes; family Eurylaimidae; genus Serilophus; species Serilophus lunatus. The sequence goes on along the minus strand of VXBA01003635.1, from coordinate 328,986 downwards.
AGACCGTTCTGAAACCCAGTGCTGATCCATCTCTGTCAGTTCAATGATTTTAAGGATATGGAATTAGCCCCCAGCCTGCATCAGCAATTTGACCATATCAGACCAGAGTGACTTGCTCAGATCTCAGCAGCCACATCCTCCCAGCCACAGTAGTAATGTTGTGTTACAGAGCTCAGAGCTACAGACTCAAGCTAATGAATGCTGTCAGCTTACTGAATTAGTGAATGGACACAAAGTCAGTAAATGTCATTCAAAAAAGCTCCACGTAAGACACAACACAGTACTGAGTGTTCCTGGTGCACTGCCACAGACATCATTTTACTGATCAGTTATAAATATGTTCCTTCTGCCTTCAAACACAAATGCTAGATGATTCTTGAAATTACATTTAAATCGTGTACTTTTGTAACTTAAGGGACCTTCCACAATAGTGAAGGAAATGAAAGCAAATGGTACTATTTATCATATAAAAACATTGAAGAAATCTTTAGTTGTAATTTTTAATTCTTGTCAAACTACTAATCAAAATGCCTTATTTTATGATTAATTCATTCCCCCTAATCTATGCTTGAAGCAAAATGAAAAAAAACATGGTTCACCAGTGCCAGGTTTTTTTAAGTTATTTTTTGGATGCACCTTCAGGACAGCAAGTCACAACTTCAGTTATAATGAAGGAGGACTACCTATCCTTTTTTCGAGGAGAGACAGCTGGTTTTGGATTGTAGCTGTCATGTTTCCCACATACAGCTGTTTTAGCCTCACAACTTCCGGAGATTAAGAGAAAATGGAATTTCCCCCAAACAAAGCCACTATTAAGAGAAATCTGGGGATGCCAAAGTCTCAAGTGCTTACCTTTGTCATTGCTACTTGTAGGGGCTGGAGGGGAAAGTCCGGGCTTAGATTTGTCGTAATTGTTAAAGCTCTGGCTGCGTCGGTTGTTGGCACTGATAGAACCACGAGCTTTGGCCTCACTGCCCGCAGTGGACACCCTCGTGGTGGGACCTGGAAGTCTGATGAAAGAATTACAGTGTGATTAAACATATTTAAAAAGCACTCTGGGAAAGAAACTATGGGATACCATGCACAAGCTGAAAATAAAAGGATCAACAGCATGAGTATATACTCATAAGGGTCTTGCCATGAATCTTGTGAACCAGAAATAGTTACAGGTAAATTCAGTGGAGCAATACCACTGGTATAAGGTTAAGACTAAGTGAGCCACTACTGTTCTTAAATCAGACTGCTGGACACTTCATCATACGCTGCACACATAAAGGCCACCTCTATTTTGGAAATAACAAGAGGGAACCTGGCTGCCTTTTCCCTTGTAGAGAACCACATCACATCTCTACTGTGAAAGTTACAAAGCTCAGCAGCCAAGCCCAGAAAAACTTTAACTTGGTTTAATTATCTGAGTCTATAAAAATCATACAAAACTTAAGTGTCCCCTCTTAGAGCAACCACATTACCAATGAGCTGGTACAAGCCTCTGATTTAAATTGGGGATCTGTCTCTTCTGCCATTTTCTTATCATATCCTGTATTGACCAGATTTAGGTGATTAACTAGGAAAAAAATGTAGTTAGGATTTTGGAGTAAACAGACAAGCTTTCATGCTTTTCAGGGAAAAAGGGAGGGGGAAGACTTTTATAAAAAGACCAAATGAATTACGAAAGCCACTGGCATCACATCTCAGAACACTACATGTGCTTGAGTCCTTCAAAGCCAAGGTTCATACATAAAGTTCCCATGTTTGTATTCTGTGCATATTTATACATTCCAAATAGATGAAATATTAATAACATTCAGGATTTGGTAGTTGCTTAAAATGCATATTGAGGAGTTAATGAAACAGCTTGCTGCTTTGAAAAGCAAGGGCATCCCATTAAAGATTGACAGAACCAGTTCCCATAACTTAGAGAACCACTGGAAGGGACCGCTCTTTGCCATATTTATAATTTCTGTGTGGTACAATCTTTTTAAAGCTTCTTTATATAATATACAAAAATTTAACTATTTAAATAACTCCTGTTAAGGTAAAATGAAGAACTTCCAGTTGTGAGAAAGAATAGGGATGCAACCCACCAAATCACCATTGTGCCTCTGAGAAGGAAGAGAAGCCAGAAGGGAACCTGGCTGGGCTTCCTAAATAAACTGACTTCACCAAGACTAGTGAAAAAAAATAAAAAATATGTAAAGAAACATGAAGAAAAAAGAGCAAAAATGTCAACAGCTGCATGCACATGCTTTCAAAGCTTGAAAGAGTATAAGACATAAGGGCATCATTCAAATACAAACCCAAAAATTAATTTACAAATTCAAATCACCACAGATCCGGTGCAGCACATGATGGTTCTGAGGTTGATTTTGCTGAAACTTTTTAGATGGGCCTCTCAATTTATCTAGCCTTTTTCAACACTGGGGGGTGCTAGAAAGTTGTCCATACTTAATCATTGCAGCAAGGTGTACATGAGAACACCTCAGAGATGCTTCATCCACTGTAGTGGAGACCACAGAGGAAGAAGCAGAGGGCAGCCAGTGACAAACACTGTTCTCAGGAACTTGAAAGTCACCAACAAAAGAAAGTTAATTAAAAGTTTATTTTGCCTGACAGGAAATGAGCTAGGTTTCCTACAAGGTGGCAAGGATGCATCAGCTCAAAGTTTCCACTCAGTTTTGAAACACTGAGTATGGGCCAACCACCACAGGAGAACCCCAATATGGGAGGGATGTTTTCCAGCAGTGCTTGTCAGGGACAGTGTTCCTGTACTGATGGATAAGAAAAGGCTCCCCACACAAGCCTACACAAATGTGCAAATCTGTCACATTCTAAAATAAATAAAGCTATTCAAACCATGTGACCACTTAAGAAATGACAAGTTTTCCATTCAAGTCAGTATTGTCACTGCCAATAAAAATGTATCAAGAATAAAAACCTACTAAAAAACACTCTTGCAGACACCCTTTGTCTCAGAAGTTTCTCCCTTCCTTAGTTTAACTGACTGGTTTTAAGCCCCTGCTTTTGGTATTAGGTCAAAGTAATTCACAGCAGTGCCTGTGAAATCTAAAGAAATAAAACAGGTTCAGGGAGACATTTCTAGGTTCTTGTTAGTAGAGACAATGTACTGAGCTTGGAGAACATGCTCCTTTACTACTCCTCAGAACCTCTGCTAGGCAAATATGAATTGTCAAGCCATAATTATGATCAAGGGAGAACATGAAAAGGAAACACGGAACTTTTCACAGGGATTGTTCTGCAGAGCTTCTCTGTTATCATAAAAGAAATAGGATGCAGGAAATAAATCCAAATTATACAGCAGAAGTAACAATCGAGACAAACTGAATAGAGATCTTAAATTATACTTCACAAGCTTAGCAAAAATGGTGTGGTACAACCTACCAATGCAAAACTATATTCTAGCAAAACATTTAAATATATTATAGTAGTAAAATAAACATGATTAATAGCCACATTAATAACACAGCAACCCTTATGATCACTGAGATGAGATGGTCAGATGAGCTGGCATGCAAGTCATGCTGGGATTCAGGAAAAGAAATTACTTAAATACCTATTAATCACTTTCAGGGAGGTTACATGTGCTCGGTGTGACAGCACTGGGCAGTGCAGGAGCTCTACTGAGACAGACCAGTGCTGTCTGAACTCACACCACATATATGATGTTCTCCTCATGAGCTGACACCTGATGTAACTCAAATGGGGGTTGGAAATAGATGATCTTTAAGGTCACTTCCATCCCAAAACATTCTATGATTTCAATAAGGCAGATCAAAATATATTTAATACAGTGGGGCGAGAACTCCCAGAACCATATCTTTGTTCTCAAAAGCGAAAGCTCATAAGAACAAGAAAAACCAAATCGTTTTCTCGCGGGCTAAAATGCATTCCACATATCAAAAATAAAAACAAAAAAACAAACAAAAGAGAAAAAATTAAATCCATCTAAAACTTTCACATTTCAGCTGTTTGTAAACACCTTGTTACAAACCGTTTTCAACAGGAACCCTAAACATGCATCCAGAAATATTGCAAAAGGATTACTCATGCTTTGCAGAAGATGAAGAAATGCTAACCTAGAAGACCTTTTCTGACCAAGAGTGAATCGGATGATTTTGCTTTGAGATGAGTCCCTGGGAGATGCACTGTGACAGGAAAGAAAAAGTGGAAGATAACATTGAACAAAGAAACTGCATTTTTTTTTTGAGCCCCTGAACTTAGTAACTAGTTTCAGGGAGGAAAGAATTTTTATGAATTTCACAGGAATAAAAAGCTTCTTGCCGAAGTATGACTTCAGGTGAAACCTCCTACAGTCTGAAATTAATTAATTTTTTCAGAGTATTGAACATGCAAATCTGCACACAAACCCCAACTTTATTCCTCTTTTCTTTCTCAGTCCTTTATTATATGTATTTTCTGCAGTATCTGAGCAATTTGACTTTCGGATATACTATGAAAACATGATATTTAAGATCTTCAGGATAGATATTTTTCAATTATTTGAAACCCAGCCCAATACACACACTGGACTGAAAATATCAAAATAAAGTTCAAAAGGTCCCATGCATCTCTGCATGTCTTTGACAGAAAAGTTACAGAAATAAGTTCAAACACATCTTTGTTTTTACAGTAATTATTTCCTGTACAAGCTTATACATGCTGCAGCAACACTGTGTTGTTCAATTAAACAAAACCATTGCTTACACCCAAATGAGCATAATTCATGAACAAGGACATAAAAGCAAAACCCAAATAAGCGGTGGGAAGACTCAGTCAGAAGGCTTCAGTTAAACTGTTTATATCCCTCATAAAGCAGCACTTAAGCCAGTGTTCACCTCAATATATGTTAACACAAATACACCTTAATTTGTCATATGTAAAAACAAAAAAGCCTTCATAATTCAGTAATCGTGCAAATATGGCTTCTGCTTTTAATTCTGACCACTTATCCCCACTAAACCCTCGCTGTCTTGGCAGTGGATGGGTCAGACCAGCAGAAGGCTCCTCATGCATTCACTGTGGTACAAGCCCCAGAAACTGCTTTTACTCTAACCTGGACAGAGCACTCCCAGTATTAAAGACATTCAAGAAACAAAGACCCTTTCTATTCATCTCTATTCTGATCTAGGAGTGCCAACAAACATCAATTATGAAAATTATTTTTCATGTAAAGCCAGCAGTGTATTATTTTTGCCCAAGCAGCCTAGATTTCATTTTGATTGCCACCAGGCATTACAAGCTCTATTTCTTTTACCACTGTCAGAGCCTTCCACTTCTTAGTGGGGACTGAAGCTCTTGTAATCTGAGAAGTGGTTTTCATATGCCTAAAATAGATGTTCTGTAAGGGCAACAAGCTTTTAAAGTTTAAAGAAGGAAAAGAAATAGTGAGAAAAACATCCTTTTAAAATACTGTGGTTACTTGGTCTAACAGGTATGTGACATCCATTGGGCTGCAGATTTCCAGCACTGAGAACATATTTAACCACATCTGTTTTGTTTTTCAAAGGCATGAAGTCAGTTGCTGCTCAGCATTCCTACACACATTTCCAACACACTTTATCCTAGTGTAGAACTAAAGAAAGGAATTTTTTGGCTCTTTAGAACCTTTAATGAGAAGCAAAAAAAGTGGTAAACAACAAAAAAAAGAACAACTTAAAGGAAACTTGCCCACCTGGACTGCATTTCTGGTTGTGCTTTGAACTGATGCTGCACAGCTTGCGGGGGCTGTTGGCACGGAGTCTGGAGCGGAGCTGGTACCCCGACCTGGCACTGGGATGGAGGCCCTGTTGGCTGGGATACTGGGGGAGCCTGCTGGGACAGATGGTGTTGTGGCTGCTGTTGCTGTTGCTTGTACCGAGACAAACTGAAGAAAAGGCCCAAGATGGCCTTCAGATTCCCATTCCTGATTTCTGCAAGGCAACAATCAGAAGTCACTCGTCAGACATCAGTGTTTTTTTCTCTCTAACAGTACAGTGGGTCAGACACTACAACCCCAGAACGCCATCTGAACCAAGTCCCTTTGGGATATCCTTTAGGATAACTTTCCTTGTGCACATCTAATTGGCATTACAGCTGATTACCAGTGAGCACCAACGACAAATAAATAACTAATTTTTCCCCTGCAGTGACTGAGCAATATCTCACATTTCTGCTATAGTCTGTGTTAATGCCAGTGTGCTTAAAAAGCCAGTTCCTTGAAATCTTTCCTTTAAACTAAATGAACTAAAAACCCCAAAGCACAACCCATGCAACAACAAGTGTATTAATGACAACACACTGTAAAGGATTTCTCATTCCTGAACTTACACGAGGAGAAAAAAATGACTTAGTTCTCATACAGTATTATGTAATTTCTGGAATATCAGGCTAATCATTTCCACTAAGAAAATCTGATGCAAGTTTTGCACCAGAAAATGTGATTACTGGGTGCTATAGCTGTATTAAAACAGATAATTACCAGCTTGATACCATCACAAGCCGACAAAGAACGGATACCAAACGTACCCAAAGACAGCTTGAAAACGAATGCATAAACTTTTCAGTTCCTAAGTGTCATCCTGTTCTTCTGTGCAATATCAAAAGCAAAGATGTAAAAGTGAACAGAAATGAGGTGTCTCAGACCATGCAGTCAAGTGCTGTATCATAATTAATATGTAAAAGCACAAACTGTCTTGCAGACAACCTTAATGTGCCGTGATTTAATAATTTAGCGTGTTTAATTTCCTAAACTGAGAGAGTGAATTAAAAATGCTACATCAAACAGCTGAACTTTTGCCTGCGTTTCACAGCCCACTTGAACTAATAAAGCTGACTGTTGCCCTGCACTTTTATGTCCCTCTTCATGGGTTACTGCAAGGAAGAAAAGGACAATAGCCAAGCACAAAGGCAAGAACCAGAATTTTTCATGTCTGTTCCCAGTCTTAGATGAAGGGTCACTCTTGAATTTGTGATGGGTCCTGCTCTATCCTTTACTCCCTCTTCCAGCCATATTTCTGCTCACATTGCTCATCTTCACTGTATAAACAAGCTTTTGCTCTTTAACCTTAAGCACTTTACCCAAAAAGTCGCAAGATCATGTCTTAAAACTGTTGCTTTCCTTTCCGTACCAGCTTCCACCTTTAGTCTTCTTGTCCACCTGCACCTCAATATGTCTTTTCTTCCTAATCATTAATATAATTTACTTTCTTCCTTAAACTTGTTTCATCCCATGTTGTCAGAGAATCCTAGACCTTCTCTAAGTGACCATCACATCCAGACCCAGGATATTCCTTTCCTCTCATGTTTCTTGACTCAATTTCTTTACTTATCTTTTCCTCCCTGCAGTCTGGCTCTCTCCCATCACTGCCTCCTCATTCTCTGGTTTAAAGAATTCCCAGTGCCTTTTAGCAGACATTTTCCCTTTTCCTTTGTTTTCTTGGCCAATTTTAGTCTCTTGCTGAACAGTAGGGCCCCAACTAATCCTGCCTGTTTCCCTTTTTTCCCAGTCCACTCCTGATCTCAGGTAGTGCCATGCATAAACCCGGCCTTCTCCCATTGCCACCAGCATCTGCATCTGGCAGGTTCCTTCTCTAATCTGCAGGTTCTCTTCAATAATCTGTGTTTAGCCAGGGAGGACAGGGATGGTAGTAGACAATAAAGTAAAACAAACAAAAGAGAGCAAAACACAGTAAAAAGGATCTCCTTATCTCCAGTAAACTCAAATTACTCATGGGAATTGTAAGGAAAGTACCATTTAATCACAGGTTGAAGCATAACTAAACAGACCCAGAGGCACTGGGAAGCTTAACTGCACAAATACAGGCCAGAAGATAAAAGAAAATACCATGGGCCTGCTTATTTAAACTTAGCAAAGCTACAAGCAACTGGAAACTGATTTCCATGTGAAATGAGAGGCAATTATAACAACATACCTAAAAACTGTGGCTTTCTATGGCTGACTGTCTTCTGTTGTATTTATCAAAAGAGCAACCTGCTTTTGACTTTTTTCTAAGGTGATCAAAAATTATAATGAAAACTCCTTTAATGAATTAAAACAGTCTCGGTCCCTGTGGATTTGAAGCAAAATATTTCAAACCAGACTTTCAGAGGTAGTTCTGTTTCTCTTATCTTAAAGACTGAGGTAATTCTCCTGGCAGTTCACCCCTGCACTTTGTACAAAAAGAGTATTTCAAACAGTACTTCAGCCCATCAGCATAGTCTCAACTGCTTCCTGTTTCAAGCCCTCAAGTCCATAGTCAGCTTCCATATTCATATTGACTTAGATAAGGACAAGGATGTCACCCATTCATTTTAAATGTGGAGCCAAAAGTCTTGGATATTGGAAACAAACACTTAAGCCATTTGAGAGGAAAATGGAACTCGGTTTTCTTAGGAATCTTCACAAATCTACTCTTTGGAAATTTCCATCCTGGAATATCTCTGTTGCTGCTCTTTTCCCTTACAGCTGGAATTTCACTGCTGTAGCTTGTCAATCATCCTTCTCTGCATTCAAAAAAAAATCACTGCATGCAGTGGAAATTTAAAAAAGAAAAATCATTTCAGGACAAAGGAAAGGTAAAGAAAGGCTGGATGGAGAAGGGATTGAGAAAAGCCCCGAGAAGAGAAGGCCTCGGGGGTGTTGGTTGACAAGAAACTCAACATGACCAGGCCAGGTGCACTCAGCCCAGAAACCAACTGTGTCCTGGGCTGCATCCAAAGCACCATGGGCAGCAGGTGAGGAAGGGGATTCTGCCCCTCTACTCTGCTCTGGTGAGACTCCACCTGGTGTGCTGCATCCAGCTTTGGAGCCCCCTAACAAGGACATGGACCTGCTCTGGAGCAAGTCCAGAGGAGACCACGAGGATGATCAGAGGGCTGGAGCACCTTTCCTACGAAGACAAGGGAAATGCAGTACTGCAGAATGTGTACACTGAAGTTCATTTACCTACAGAAGCACAGATGTCATTTCAGAGGCAAAAGTTTGAATCGTGGTTGTTGTAAAGTCTAGAGAGACATTTTCTTTCATCGCTTTATGGTCCTGTGATTTGTTCAGCTGATCATTATCTAGCTATCCAGAAGAGGTGCAGCTGCTGTCAGTGACATCAGTTTGAGTTTCTGCTGCACATTTATGCCCTCTGTAATCTTCAAAATCTTGGCAGCAAGGAATATTGTGCAAAGGAGAGCAAGATTCACTGGGCAGCAGCAATTCCACGAGTCTAAAACCTCACTCATCCTGGAGACAAGTTTAAGAGCGTGGGTGTGGAGAGACAGCTCAAAGCAATGGACAATAAAAAACTGCAGCAAGAAAAGTTTCCCAGCATCTCCATAGTTTTGTTTGATATCTACAAAATGAGATCTTTGACAAGGGAATTCCTTTTTGCCTCCATATTGCTGAGGAAGGGAACCTGCCTCTAGCATAGCATGGTCATCATCAGTGATTGCAGACCCTTAGAACCTCCACTGCAGAAATCCATAAAAACAGACTATGTCTATGCAGCATGCACATATCAAAGCAGGATTTTTTCAATACTGCAAGGATATGACACATGAAGTCATAAATTATTTCAACATTTAGGAGTCATCCAAATTCCAGTTGTGAATCACTGACTTCCCTCCACACTAAAACTGCACTATTGAAAAACATATATTCTTAAGCAACCCAAGAGACTTCAATGATTATTTCTGTTTGGAAGCAATCACAGCCTTTTCCTTTCTCCTAGATGAGCCAGTGTAGTAAATAAAAGTTATTTGCAGTTGACCTAGCAGGTCTTGGCAGCTTGCACAGAAACACTGGCTTGTTTGGTAACATTACTCTTCATTTCAAATGATTTTGTGTTCCTCAGCACAGCTCAGGAGCAACTAAAAAGAGAAGTTTACTTTTTTGCTGCATTCAAGTATTTGAATTTATTTTATAAAAATGTTCCTTTAGTTGTCACTCTCTTCCTTCAGTGTCAGTGGTGGAACCAGTAAATGTCCTCATTTATATTTTGGCAGCAAACATTACTGGTTCCTTCTTAGCTTCCGTGTGATTTAATACAGTAATTCCTAGATAGTGTAAAAGAAAGGAAGAAATACCAAATCAGCAAAGCCATGGGGTAACATGTATCCTGCTGGGTCTGACTTGTGACTTGGCAAAAGCTCCATGAACATTAATCATGCTGTCCCTTTCCCAGTGTGAGCAACACTAGCTGCCAACTTCGTACACCCAGAGAATTTTCTCCCCAATTAATCTATTTCACTTAGATTTTGTCTTGTATCAAGCTGGGTAAATAATGTGAAATTTAGGGTATTTTTACAATATTTACATATCATGTCAAGGTCAAAACTGGCTTTTACAACAGACTCAGTTGCATTTTCTTTTTTAAGACTGATAAACATTCTGCTGTCTGAAGCTTTTGGTCATACTTGCTTTTTTTGACATGAGAACCATTCTGATTGTAACTGAGCAGTTGAGGCATGTAGTGCTGACACTTGGACAGAGCACAGTAGACCTTCTCTTTGGAGGAAAATATTTGTTGTTGCTGTTCTAAACCAGCTTAAGAATATATGTAACCTTCAGCCTCCTCTTCTACTAGTTGTGGTATATCCAGCTTAGAACAACGTGTAATAAATATATTCTATTTTGCTTTCCACGCTTCCAAACCACCTCAAAGTTAGTTGCATTTCAAATACCCATTTTCAAGTGACTTGTAAGATCTCACAGACTCAGATGAAGTAGGAGAGTTCCTCTGGAGAACAGCAAGGAATGCTTTAAGCTGTTTTCCAAACTGTCAAACTGTAATTTTAAATTGTAATTTTTAATGACTTTTTAAAAAAAATTAGTAGCTTTAATTTCACAATAATTTTATATTTTTTGTATTTTAATGTGTATGTACATATGCAAAAATTGTGTACACAATGTTTTTACCACAAGGTACATCCACGGTGGTTTTCTGGCATACATTCCATTAACACTATTTTCTATCAATAAGGGAAAGTGTGTTTTAGCCAAGACTTCAAATCATGAAGGTATATTGTGCTAAAAACAGTGTTGACAAGGTACTGGCCCCCCGGCTGTTGCTGAGCAGTACGTGCACAGTGTCAAACTTCCTCTTAATCCAAAACTGCCTTCCCCTGGTGCAGAGGCTGGGAGTGGTCAAGAGGCTGGAAGGGGGCACAGCCAGGACAGCTGACCCAAGAGATATCCCATGCCATGTGACATCACAGTCAGTAATAAAAATTGTGGTGAGTGGTGGGAGGGTGTAGAGGGTGTTTCTTGGCTGGGCATCTGTGTGCTTGTGGGAGATGGTGAATGATTGCCCCAGCATCACTTGTTTGGGTTTTTTCTTCCTCTTTCCTTCACTCATTAGACTATCTTTATCTTGATCCATATGTTCTGTCACTTTTGCTCTTCCTATTCTCTCCCCCACCCCGCCAAGAGTGAGCTCTGCTGCTAAGCCAGGTCAGCCCACCACACCTACACATGCTTTCCTGCCTTCTACATCTGAGCTGGAGAATTCCTTCAGAGGAAGAAAACATGGCTTTAAACATACATGGAATGCAATTACTGGCACACAAATAACAGTACATGCATTTTTTGATGCTGTAACCTCCTCCTCCAAAGGAAGTTTGTGAAAAGACTCAGGCATCAAATGTAACTTGAAGTCTCACCTGTTGCCACACATTCAGTTATTTGTTGTGCAAAGAACTGATGGAGATGTTATATAATATATTCAGCAACTGAACCCAAATGCTTTTCCAGCATTTAAATGAAAATACAAGTGAAAGCTGGTGCTGAAGATGACAGAAATCTGTTTGATTTCTTAATAAGACAATAGTTTAACACCATCTGATCCAGCAGGTGCTGTATATCCTGGCAGATATCACAGACTAGCATAGAGAAATATAGTAAGCAGTGTCATGTTTGGGTTTCAGAGGAATTCTGGTGCTTTTCAAGAGCAGTGATTAATTAGAGGTCAAAATGTCTTTTTTTTTGAATTTTAGGGGATTTTTTTTTCTTTGTTTTTGTTCAAAACATTTGGATTTTATTGTTTTCTGCATTTGGAAACAAACTTAAAAAAATCCTTTCTTAAAAAACAGAAAGAATAATTCTTCTGGTAAGAATAACTGAAGAATAAGGAAATAAGTTTGTTTCTTAAAAGGCAAACAATCACCAGCAGGTCACCTATATCTGTAAAATGTATACTGATCAATGTGCCAATTATAGAGCTAAGAAATTTCTGGGTGTTAACAGAAAGAAACAAAGAAGTGAGTAAATTCCAATTTGGTCTCATTGATTATTTTTACAAGTCATCCGTGGAGAGATTAGATATATATTTTACCTACCTCTCATGCTGAGATGGGGGGAAAAAATAAGTAAAGAGTCAAAAGTCATTTTTACTTATATTGATCTTCCATTACAATTCATGTTCTAGTTGAAATCACAAGTAGTAGGTTCCTCATTTAAAATAAAATTATAAACAACCAAGGCACTCACCTTCTGCTGACAGCCCCTGGATGTTAATCCCCTTAGCAGCCAAGAAACTCAGGCATGCATCTATGTTTTCAATCTGATCAAGAACAAACAAGGAGACACAAAAAGAAAATGCATTGTAATAATTATATACTTTCATCTCCCACCACACTTGAGTGCACTCTGTCTTTGCATCCCATAAAAACTCCCTCTGCTCATTACGTAGAAACCATAGTATGAAACCCTCTCAGGTACTAAATGGATTACTGCATTGATTCTAAATTGAATATTCCATGGGCAGGCCTTTTTTTACTCATACTTGCATGAAGCCGGTTAGTTAATGTTCTGCCCACAACAGGGGATCACCACACATCTTACTAGAGGGTCAAGGATGTTGTGTGTCAGGGTTCTTAACCTACAGTAAGTGTAACAAACATGAAACTGAAAATAAACATGAAGGCCACATTTGTTTGAGAAGGCAGATTGCCACTTGTTCTGAAGTTGACAGCTGGCAAAAGTTTCCAGCCATACAAACAGTTGAACATAAAATCTGTAACTGGAAGCTCCAGCTGGAATCCAAAAAACGTTCCCTCATGGCATTCTCTGCATGTCAGGAATGACAGGCAACTCTGGTCACCCACTGAGGGCACATCCTGCCCCTCAGAGAAAGGGTAAATGGGAATATGGTGCATGGGATAAAATGAATTTTGACCAGCTAGGGACTTTTGCACAACAGGTCTGGCTGTTAGTGACTCCAGTTGCTTCGTGCAGACTGGACTCAAATCCTACCCAAGAAAGTGAACTCCAGAGAGGCTGGATGAAGCAGGCATGTTTTCCACTGTACCTCAGCATTACAACAGAGGTTTTGCAGTAGCCTCACACTTAGTTTCCCAGTAAGCTCCCACTTTAGCTCTTCTGCCATCATCAGAAGGTGCAGAGAGATGCTAGACCCCACCTCAGACCAAAAGCACTCCCCTGCAAAAACCTAAGCTTAGACACCTCAAGAGGCTGCAAGGAACATTTTGTGTGAAGTTATACAGAAGACTTTCGGATAACACCATTAAGACGTTTTTTATTTAACCATGGTAATCACCAAGTGAAAAAATAGAGTCTCTGTGTTTGAACACCTCTCAAACATTAATTTATTAATTCTTGAAACACTGCAAGCAAACACTGCATCCACTGTATGGGTAAGAAAGGAGACAGACACCATGCCCCATACTTAGTCTTACATAACTACCTTTATGCTGTGAAGTTTGGAGACATCAAAAGGAAACATGAAAAATCCAGCTGCCCTGTCAGCTCCTGTCTGCTCTCAAAAAATATACAAGTGAGGGCTGAATGGCATTTTAGAGCCTGAGCTCTCAGCACCTGCCCTGAGCTCCCCATCCTTCTCAAAATAATAAAAAAGTACAAGGGAAGCTGCCAGAACAACCTCCCACACTTACCTTCTCTCAAAATGCTTTCATTTATTTTGTATAACAATAAAACTTTTTTTTTCGATTACAGAAAAAAAAAAAAGCTATTGGCATTGCTGAACTGTGATTTCAACAGCTACAAACACTGATACACTCAACTTCTATAAACCTCATTATACTTGCAGATATACTATAAAGTACACAAAGTATTTTGCGTAAATTACATACTCCAAAACCCAGAGAGATACCAATACATTTTCTCTAATGCTCAGACCTTAGAGCTCGGGGCAGGGTGCCGTTCAAAGGTTCACTTATACCCACAGCTCAGTATGATCCAACAGTCAGTCCTGACCCGTTTCCTGCCTCAGTTCTCAACAACCCTTTCAAGTTTTCATCACGGCTTTTATCGAGGTGATTTGGGACTTTGCCCGAAAACCAAACTTCACCTTTCCAAGAATAAACACCACATAAAAGAATCAATCCATTTCTACTACCCGCACTTGACAAGCTGCATCATTCCAAGAACATTTCCAGCCTCCCACAGCTGTGGGTACTTGTCTCCTCTCCCAGCAAGCAGGTTAGTGAGAAAAGATAAGCAGTATCTGATCTCCTCTCGGGATTTCTCTTCTCAGGTCCCTCATCTTTGCTCAAATTCTGCTTTAGGGACAGAGTGAGCACAGGATTAAGATTTACATCTGAGAGTGAGTTCCTCACACATGTCCTCATTCTTGGTTCTATACAGGAGCCCTTGCTAACCTCCTGACCTCATTACCAATCCTATTCCAATTCAAGAAGCCCCTTTAAAATCATTCCACTTCTTCCATGGGACAAAATCCCAGTTTTTACTGAGCACTTTAGCCACTGAACTAAGTAAAACAGCACTCCCAGCCTCAGACTGATGGCTGATTCCCCATTAGAGGTATTTGGAGCACAAGTTGAGCAACCTGGACCTTGCTGATGTACAGAAGTCTTGCCACACCAGTTGTAATGGCCAGCTAAAAGCTGTGAGAAACAGGGACTCTTAGTGATGTACTGGTATGGAAAAAGAATGAGAGGAAAAAACCCAGAGTACTACAAAATGCAGAAAAAATATACAAGGCATAGAAACAAAAAATCTGTGGTGCATTACAGTCAAGGATTTGTAAGAACCAAACTATTATAGAAGCAGGAAAATACACTAATTTCAGTATTTAAAATCAAGTATGATGAAATAAAGTGGGCATGTAAAAGCAAACCCTTTACATTTAGAAGAACTACAGTAAGATCCTGTGGGGATCTACAGCATTGCACGTACCAGTAAATTCATTAAAAGTGTAAAAATGAAGGATATAAACACATCAATAATTCAGTTATCATTTACGTAGCATCTGTGATATTAATATTATAGGGCAGAATGGCAGGAATGTGAGCCATTAGTTCATTTTGAAGGCAAAATAGAGCTCGAATAGGAAAATAGAGAGGAATTAGAGGAAAGCCAAGAAGAAACACTGAATGCAGTACTCTAGCTAAAACACTTAAAATTTAGTGTTGGTAAGAATCCAAGGTCCTTCTCACAAAACGATGCTGGCCTGAGTCAAGACTCCTAATCTTGGTTGAAATAGTCTCCTGCACCAGAAATCATGTTGCTTGTTTGAAGACGTGAGTTCCCAATAATGCAACATTTAATGAGTTTCACCTGTAGAAGCTCCAAGGCAGTATTCTGTCTCTGGCCTCTGCTGTATTAGCATAAGAACTATTTATGATCTGAAAATATTGTCTTATGGAGAAAGACGCCCCTAGTGCAAACAGGGCTGGAGATAGAAACCTATTTTGAAGTAGCAGTTAGACAATTTAGATATGTGTACTTAGGATAGAAGTGAAGTTCCTGGACAGATCTCAGCTTGACATCAGGAGGAAATTCTTCCCTGTGAGGGTAGTGAGGCCATGGCACAGGTTACCCAGAGAAGCTGTGGCTGCCCCAGCCCAGGAAATGTCCAAGGCCAGGTCGGATAGGGCTTGGAGCAACCTGGTCTGGTGGAAGGTGCCCCTGCCCATGGCAGGGGGTTGGAACGAGATGGTCTTTAAGGCCCCTTCCAACCCAAACCATTCCAAGACTTGATGCAAAAACCTAATGGCCTGCATCAGGGAGACTTCCAACACAAAGTTGCCTCCTTGTAATTACAGTATTCTGCAGCAAATCATCACCAAGATTGTATGAGCCCTTTCTTTCCTGGCCAAGTCCACATATTGCTTAAAGCCTTTAAGCAGATGTGAAAAGACTGGATTTGCCAAAGGAGAGTGGATATTTTCTCTTTCACTGTGAGCTACAATTGTTTTTTGGCTGACGATTCTGATGTCTCATTTGTTTTGTCAGCAATGTTTAACACAGCAGAAGCAAAGCAGGAAAGATGGCAGTTGGATGCTCTCATTCCCTGCCTACCCAAAATGGCAAAGCTGTGCAAAAGAAGGAAAACCAAGGACAGCCATCCACAAAAGTTTATCGTAAAAAAATGACCTTATTAAAATTCCTGGCCAAAAGCATCAGACAAATTTTCAGTTTTGGAATGTGACAGTAGCTTTGCAGTAGCTTTGTTACACCAGTAAAGATTATTAGCCTCTTGCTAGTGGTCTTACATATTTACTGTTTTCTAAGTATTTCTGTAAAGGACATCACTGCACAGCACTGTTTTCATTCCCACCACACATGCACACTCCTTGTTCCTTCCTAGCTCCTACACTCATGAAACTCAAGCACACACAAATTTAGAGCATCAGTGAATTCCTATGTGTGGATCAGAATACATTTATTTAATTCACATTTCGCTAAATGTTCATAGTCATATAATTTAGATTTTCCTCTATTCTCTAAAGTACTCCAGAGAAATTATACAATTCTGAGACCACTGGCCACCAGAACCAGGCAAGGTTTTGCATTTGTCGTAACAGCAATTTCAATTTCTATTCTTGCCAATGCTAGAGAGAAAATGTGCCCTGGCCCGTATGAGCAGATTATGAGCAGGATATGCCAGAAACAAAAACAAACAAACCAAAAATACCTCCATCCTGTAGCCTGTAAATGGAGATCCACACGTGGGCATTAATGTGATGTTGAACATTGACTATATCAGACAAAGACTTGAATGTGAAAACTTCCTACAGGCAAAGCTGCCTGTCCAACTTTGCCAAGTTAAACAGGCAGGCTAAACTATAACTAGTGCCGTCCTTGTGACAGACACCTATGTTTGTATCAGAATTAAGCTTACTGCAGGTTCCTTTACTTGGAAACCATGGGAAGTTTCTCACATTATGAAGCAAGACCTCTGCTCCCAACTTTTACAGTGATAAATGTAGAGGTTTTATGAGCTTGTACAGAAAACCCAATGCTTCTATTGAAACCAGAGCTTTCCATTTAACTTGAGGCTCCATGTTATGTGTAGTATATTAATTTTCAAAATCAAAAAGATTGATTTCATGTGGAAGTTTTTAAAGTCTCTCAAACCTGTCTGCAATAATCCAGCAGACTTCAGATACAAGGCAGAAACAAGGAAAGAGCCTAACACAAGCTTTTTCTTAGGCAAAATCTATTTCTTGTCTATATGTTTGAATAAAGCTTTTACACTCATATTTTTATATCCTAAAGTTTAGAAAGAACCTTAACATCTTAAGTCATTACATTGAAAATCCTTAAAACCCTGGAGTTTTGGGGGAGGGAGACTTCTTCCTTCCAATAATATCTCATTTGCTCTATTTCCTAAACATAATTATAAATAAGAAATACCAAGGCAGAACTGCAAATTCCATTTGTCCCAGAAGGACATAAATACTAACTCTTACTGCTCTGTTTAAAATAAATCTTCATTAGTAGTTATCCCAATCAAAATGCACCTTTTTAAAAAGAAAATAATATGTTGCTCCAAGTGTTCGTATGCTGCTCCTGACTATTTGGAGAAAAATGTCTTCCAAAATGAAGTTTCAGGATTTTGACAGAACTTGGTGGGTATCTTAGAGATATAATAATAGATGTAACAT
This sequence comes from Serilophus lunatus, assembly GCA_013399895.1. Classification (NCBI taxonomy): domain Eukaryota; kingdom Metazoa; phylum Chordata; class Aves; order Passeriformes; family Eurylaimidae; genus Serilophus; species Serilophus lunatus. Next base: position 311,112 of record VXBA01003635.1, on the reverse strand, counting down.
AAGGGTAAATGAAGCTAATCCATATTCTGAAGCCAGACAGATCTAGCCATAGAAACAAAAATCTAGTCTCATGGGCACACTGTTTTTTACATGTACTTGAAGAGTTGACTCTTCTGTTAAAATTGTGTTACTTTGGTGTTTTTTAAAGACATGGAGAGAGTTCAGGCACTAGCTGAAGGCCAGAGAACAGCCTAACTCTCATCTCATGCATCCTCTTCTCTTTGACCCTGGTAAAACCTTTGCTATCCTGTGTTTCAGCTCTTCCTCTGGAAATAATGAGACAAATATTCAACAGTGACTCCCAACAAGCCCAATCTGATCAGAACTGAGGGCAATAAGCACCACAGAGAAAACTGTGATTCACGGTGGCCAAAATTTCTAATGACAACAAAGAGCATCCAAAGGGCACGCTCATATTGTGAATGGATTCAGACAATCCTGGGTGACTCCCAAGGTTTGCCAAAGCAAATCTGCTCAGGAAGAGGCAGATGGAAAGGGTTGTGAAAATGTTCCTAGTTTATCTTGAAATTCAGCTTCTTTCAGTTGTTTTTTGGTTGGTTGTTTTTTTTCAGCTTTATTTATTTAAAACTGAAACTTTCCTATGCGGAAAAACATAAGTAAAAAGTCATTTCTTTGAAACATATTCCTGAAAATATTATTTTTGGATTAGCTCTTCAGGATCATGACTTAAATATATTTGAAAAGGTGAAGTGGATAATTTGTAATTTGAAATCTTGAGATGATATAAATCATGATTAGCTAAGAAACAACAAGCTCAGCTTTGCAAAACAAGTATCAACAAAGAATAATGCCTTTGAATAATCATTCATTTAGGATGAACTCTTTGTTGGTATCAAGAGACACTTCACTAGATTTAAGGATATAGCACACTAACTGTACTAAATCTCTGCTTCTGTGCAAATGAAAACATGAAAAGACGGGGAGAAGCCATGGCTGTGCTCAGTAAATCCATGATGAGGGGAGCACTGAGTCTCATGCATGCATTGTTTCCCCCTTTCCTGGATGCTTGTGGAAGACCCTTTTCCTCCTGGGGCTTCCACACTGAAAGATGCGCTGTGCAGATGGGGAAAGGGAGAATGGCTTTAAACTGACAAAGGGCAGGTTTAGGTTAGATTTGAGTCAGAAATTCTTCCCTGTGTGAGTGGTGAGGCCCTGGCAGAGGTTGCCCAAAGAAGCTGTGGGTGCCCCATCCCTGGAAGTGTTGAAGGCCAGGTTGGATGGGGCTTGGAGCAGGCTGGGATAGTAGAAGGTGACCCTGCCAAAGGCAGGGGAGTTGGAACTACATGAGCCTTAAAATCCCTTCCAACTCAAATCATGCTATGATTAAATGCAAAACATCACCAATATCTAGCAAAAATGGACTTCTTGGTTTGTGTAGAAATCAAGGGTATTTTGGGAAGATTTTTCAAAGGGCATAAATACTTTAAAAGACTGATACAAAACCTGTTCAATGCAGAAAGGACTGGATTTTGTACACTGTTGTACATTCTCAAATACCAGCTCAAGGGTTGGAGGCTCTGTACATCATTAACTTGAATTTGCTGCAGGAATCCAGAGTTTAATGAAACATGTGTATAAAGAGCCTCCTGCAATGCAGTCACTGACAGTTGCTCATTTCTAAAAACTGTCCCTGGGAAGGGAGCTCCAGCCAGAGCCTGTTCCCAGGCACAGTGTTCCCTCTCCACTTGGCTGACACACATACTTGTGTCTCGACGCCTGGGGGGTCACAGCTCCACCTGTTACCAGTGAATTTCTTCCAATGGCTGGAGGGGCACCAACACATGTGCTCCCCTTCTCTTTCCTTGCACCTGGAACCCAGATAACTTCCCCTACTGAAATTCTCCTGCATACCTGCTTAGAACAAGGGCAATAACACCACTTAAATACATAAAACTAGCCCTACATAAAAAGCGAAAGTATAAAATTTTCTGGATATGTATCACCTTCATGAAGCATCTAATTAGAATAACCATTCTCACACAGTTACAGTGTATGAGCAAAATTACAGGAAATTACAGGTTTGCAACAAGATACATAAACTAAAAGTTTATTTCTCTGGGTTGTATAATGGTTTGTAACAGCTATGATCTGCTTCAGGTATTCCAGAGTGAAGAGTTTATCACTACATCTCCAGCAAAAAAGAAAAAAACACACCTTGGCATCAGAAGAAGTTTCCACACAAACAGCTTTAATTCTTGCATCAGCAAACTAAAGGAGTATAATAGATGTATTTTTCCTTCCACCTGCCCTCAAATCAAACTCACCTTTTTAACTTTGTTAGAAAAGGTTCTTATCCGTGGTTCCCCAGCTCTTCTCATTTATGCAAAGCATAGCAAGAAACTATGTGTCTGCAAAGTATTGCATACAAGGTATATTTTTGTAATATTTTTACATCAATAATAGCCATGGCAAAAATAATTATGCTTCTAGTCTTTTGTGTAGGTGTAAATACATAAGTGAAAGCTACAGAGATCTCCACATGCATATGTAGAATGACTCCAGCCCCTCAATGCATTTGCTGTTTCATGTATTTAGTCCGTACAGGGGGTAGAACCACAGGTATTCAAAATGCGATAATCCCATTTAACAGTGAAACAAACGATCAAACGGAACCTATTTCTGTCTTTATAGTTAAGCTCATATATTTAATTTTTTCAATAAGAATTATTTTGTTGCTCTTTGTCAAACCTCACACTGTTTCAGAGACAGATGATGTGCAAGTTCTTGCACCACTGTATAGGATAAAGAATTAAGAGCACCCCACTGGGGACCATCGAGGTGATCCCTTATGAGAGTGACATAACTCTGCCTGTCAGCAGCAATGTTTTCAGAGGCATCCTATACACCCACCCCATGGACAGGACAGTACACACATCACTGTCTTAGCATCCATCTCCTCGTGCAGAAGAGTTTTGGAAGCCTTTCCCTCCAGAAACGAAACAAACGTCTGTTTAGTGACATTATCATGCTCTGTGGCAGGGATATGTATATACTGGCCTTTCCCAATTCAGTCTAGCTCTATTTATCCTGTTATTGTCTATGCAGGATGATGGCAGGGGTGAGTGGTGTGGGCTTGTGGTTTTATTTAGACTGTCTCATTGATTACAGTGCACAAATGGTAAGCATGGCTGTATAACAACAGTCAGGGCATCCGGAAAAAAACTAGAAACAGTAAAGCCGCACTTATCTTGGAGCAAGAGACATATAAATTGAGGCAGAAGGACATCTAAGTACAAGAAACCTGGCAGATCACCTCTGTTGTAAATCGTTCTTGTCCACACAACAACACAGGTTCATACACGATCAACAGAAACCCAAGGAGCTTAAAGAAAAAGCTTTCACCACTCCTAAAAACTTGTTATTTGGCCATGTCCCTCTGCAGGCAGTCCCAGAAGTTAAGCTGGTGTCTGTCACGGGCCAGGCTGGCACAGCTCTGGGGGGTGTCTTCCCCTTCAGCTGACCTTCAGCTGTGAGGGACTGTACCACAGGTTAGGGCCAAAAGATATCCATCTGTTACCATAGGAACGTTAAACCAGATTAAATTTCTAAACATGTGCTGCCAGTAAGTCACACCCTCCCCAGGCAAAGCGGGGGAAGGCTCACGAGAAGATGGCAAAGTTCCCTTTACTGCATTTGCTCAACCTTGGAGTAGGATTACTTGAAAATACATGGCTATATTTAACCCCTGGGATATGTTTCCAAAAATCCTATGCGAGGAATTCGCAGAGGAAAAACACGCCTGTGATGCTTTTGATCTTCCAGCAGAGCTGCTCTCCTGAATTAGCAGCACATGCCCCCCGGCAGCAGAGCCCTTCTTGGCTTTAGGACCTGACTTCTGCCCCACGAACTCGAGGAGGGGCTGGAGCAACAGCCTGGCAGATTTATTACACTTAGTTATGGCAACGTTTGGACAATGCTGCATGTATGAATTGCTCAAAACATTTGGAGGAGCAGGTTGAAGTAGATGGCTGCTCTCAAAGATAAGAAATAGAATTATTTTCCATGAGAAAAAACACAAGCAAATAAGAATTATTTTTTTTTAATACAGTAGCTATTTTCAGTTATTTGTACATAACACAGCAGCTCATTCACTCAGTGGATATTACACACATAGGTAGCTGCTTGGGTGATGCAGATGGTTTCACCTCATGTTATTCCCATCGATAAATTCAGTAATGTGAACTCAGTTATCCCCTGTAAGTACGGGCCATATCACACCAGCACTCACATCCATTGTATCAATTCATTTAAGTGTTCTTTGAAAAAAGAGAACACAAATATGGATAGTATGTGCCACACACACAAATGAAGATTTCACTATTTCATGCTCTTTTGCCAATTAAAAAAATAATTCACGAAGCTGGCAAGGATCACACTGAAGAAAGAAGGGGATACAAGGAAGGAAGTGGATACCCGGCTCCAACAACTGACATTCCCAGCACTACTTGATTCAAAACCAGCATCTCCATCAGGCTGGAGAATTTCCACAAAAACTGTGCTTTGAGTGTCACATATAATACAAACCAGTTCATTTTCAGAATAAATCAGTCAAATATTAAAATAATAGCCAGATTCCAATCACTGGATGTAAGGTTTCCTTGCAAATTAAGTTCTTGTACTGAAAACACAGCTTTCATACAGTCCTTAGAAAGAAATGCCAGCTCTGACCCATCCTGCAGTACAAGATTGTTTGCAAGACAAACAGCAACAGGTAGAGCGAGTGGTATTATTTTACTACTACAGCTTGGTATCTGCAACAGAAAGAGACAATTCTTGAAAAACTTCCTGTCAACACACAACTCCCTCCCCCTCCTTTTTGTTACTTGAGAACACACACTTACATACACAAAGCAATCTTGAAAAATAGTAAGGCCCAAGCACAAAGCCACATGAGAACCACAGTAATTTCCTCATCTATTTGTAGGAGGTGTTGTGGTGTTTGTTCAGTTAGCGTGCCTTTCTGTTGCTCCAAATTCTTGTTTTGGGTGTCCCACAACTTCCCCAGACTTAGCAGGGAAAGATGAAAGTCTGATGCATCCACCCACAGATTCCCTATTCCTCTTCCTTTTAGCACTGACAGATTTGCTACCCCTCCGCTCCTTCAGGCTTCAGTAGCAGGGGTAACACACCATCACTCCTCAGACTTTCATACCCAATGTTCTAGTTCTTCTAGAGTATCATCACCTGTGACTTTTAATTTTATTTTCAACCTTAATAAAGACCAATTTTTTTTCTCATTTTTGTCATACATTTTTTATTTCTCTCTCTCCAGTCCTTTCTAGTCTAGCTGATACAAATACTGTCATTCCTTTACCTTGCTCTTCGCTTTAATGCTCTGATCTTTCAAACATCCTGTCTTTTACATTTCCTTCTACCATCTAAGCTACACCACTATCTCATGTGCTAGGATTTATCACTTGCATGTAAAAAGCACAACCATCTCCCCTCTCTCACCCTCCTGGCTGTGCCATGCAAAAAGGATATATTAATATCCAAGACAATAAAATGCTCAGCTGTTACAGCAGGCTAAAATACCTCTGTGAAACCTCCTTCAAAACCTGTGAGCATTTCACACAACATACTCCTTCAAAGACAGAACACAGCTCCTACAGAGCAAGATTTCTAAAGGTTGCTGTTACAGCCACACAGCATATACAACAAAAGCATAGACAACTCATGCACTCTACTTTTTGTTTATTATTTTACAAACAAGAAACTAACCCTTTCACAATAGATAACATTCAGCACTTGTGAAGGTACCCACATCAATAATCTACAGTACCCAGAAGACCAGGTACTAAGCAGTACCTCCTACATGGTCCAGATTCTGCAAGATGCCAAATGTTGAGCTCTAATATCATCCCCTAAACAAAAGGCAACTTAAAGAAACAAAACAGAAAAATATCTCTGTTTTTCCATAACCAAACAATATTACCAGAGATAACCCTATTTGGGTTTATTGACCTAAGTCTCTTTTTCAGAAGTGTATAGGAGAGGAAACACGCCTTCCTTTACTGTCCTTCAGCCAGTTATCAAGAACCATACCAACGTTTTCTAGGGTTTTACTTTAAAAACCCAATGCAGTGATAGTCTCCAAATCTTCTTGGTCCCAGACTCTCTGCTCCATACAACTACATCCCCTATTACCCACAATATTTTCTGCATCCAGCTGGAGCTAATCATGAAAATTACAGGCTTTTGTTTAGACAAATATCTACAGTACAAAAATACAAATGCTTATGAAAAAACCACAAAACTGAAATGGATCTTATGCAGAAGACAAGCTACAGAATAGCCTATAATAGATCATATAAAGGCCAGCCAACTCTTATCTGCAGCAAAGGAAGATAGGGATACTCCCTTCAGCAGAACAACCCAGACAAGATGGTGATGGGAGGATAGGTTCTCACCTAAGTGATTTTTCATGGAGCCAGGGGGGTCCCTGTCATGCCATTTTTGGCATTGGGACTAGGTTGATAAGCACTGATGGTCCCACATGGTTCTGCAGCACAAAACTTAACTTGACAAGGCTTATTAGCACTGGCCTTGAGCCTGACAGACCCAAGCTGTCTGTAATGCTCACTTTGGGCCAATTTGTATGATGCTCTCCAACACTGCAGCAATGTCAACAAGGCAAAGAGGCCTGATCTGGCTCTCTGGCAACCTCACTGAGGTTTGGCATCACCAGCTTAGGACTGTGCCACATGGAAGCAAATACACCTCTTTGCTCAAATCCTCTTTAATGGATTTGGAAGACACAGATTTAATTCAGCTTTCTAAACTGATGTACGGGGCTGGGCATGAGCTGGTTCTTCACAACTCAGCTCAAGGCACCATGAGCCTACAAATGAGGTGACGGTCCACAGGGAAAAAGACAATGGCAGAAGGCCTCCTTCTGAGATCTGCTATATTTCTATATAATAAACAAAGTTAAATCTTCATTTATGGTGCTTCTTTTTTTGCCTCCCAAATTCCCTCACCTGTGCTACCGACCTTACAGGCACCAACAATATGGATGTAGACACTTGTAACCAAAAGATTCATTTGAAAAGATTAGACTGGACATGATCTGATCTGATCTGAGTGGATGGCCTTGCCTCTGCCACCTCTCTGAACTAGAGTTCCCAGACACAGACACCAGTTCCCACACCCTGCAGGACACTATAAGTCATACTAACAAGAAGAAAATGCACTGAAATGCAAAGGATGAAGACTGGTGTATCTAAACAAGTAGTTGTCCTAGAACACAGGAGACCTGCCAAAGGTTCTTGACTTAGTAAATCCATAGAATAGAATCATGGAATGACAGAATGACTTTGGTTGGAAGGGACCTTGAAGATCATCTCATTCCACCCCCCCACCATGGTCAGGGACATATTCCCCCAGTCCAGGTTGCTCCAAGCCCCATCCAACATGGCCTTGAACACTTCCACGGATGGGGCAGCATCTCTGGGCAACAACAGTATCTTCACTGCAAGATGATAAATAGCTCTGTAAGCATGTACACTTACAAGCAAGCCAGAAGCAGCATTCTCATTTTCCTCACACGAGGAAGACTGCTGGGAATGCCCAGCTACGACTGCAGGTCTCGTGAGTGGGGGACCATCCCACACACTGCACCCTCCTGAATGAGCAAGGGGAATAACTTCAGAGGAGGCAGACATGTCTTCCCAGTACCCTTTAGCATTCCTGACCCAGCACATGCCCTCTGCATGCCTCTGGTTATAACCTGATCCAGCTTCCATAAGCAACCTACTGTGTGCATATCCCAGTACTCAACAGAAAAACACTCCTTCTTCATTGAGAATAAAGACTCGGAGTGACTGTCAGCAGCAACGTCCTGGAATTGTTTATAGACTCCAGTCCTGAATGAAATTCAGTTCTTATGACACATTTGTGGAACATTAAATTATAGTAATTGTCAAAATTCCCTCATTATTTATACTCTAGACAGCTGCTGTGGCTACAGCAAGAATAGCAACCAACCTCTTCAAAGCAGTAAGAAGTAGCAATGATAAATCTTTTTGATGGCTTTCCTTTTACAGAGTGCTTGCTCCACAGTTTAAACAAGATTGATAACTTCCAAGAAACAACAAAAAGGCAAAACAGAAGAGCAGAACGGAGTGTGGGTTTTGAGTAAGACGAGTAACTCTCCTTAAATCTTTAATATTTCATTTCAGTATGTGAGTAGTTGTGCTCATGACACAGTTGTGGAGGTAGGGGCAGTTGGGAACAGTCATAAAAATGAAAAACATTAAAAGAGCTCCACACCCAGAACAGACATCCAAGTATCCCAAAGTAAGCATTTGCAATGCAAAAGGGAGATTTTAGAACTTAAGTTGTAAAATTCCTTTTTATCAAGATACAAAAGGAAATAACCTTCTTTCAAGTATTGTAATTTTTTAAATGCTCATCTCCTAGGATGCATTTTAAAAATCCATTTGTTATTATCTGTGTTCTTAGTAAACTTCTGCCTAGAACTTTAGCTTCAGCAATACACACAGCAGACATATTCTTGAGGTACTACATCCTTTTCATTTTCCTGAACTAAATTTTGGTTCTCCAGTCTTGAATATTAGATACAAGCAAGAAACAAAACAGCTTCTTATCTGTCCCCAAGCTGCATCTTGAATTTTGCCATTCCATTTTTTTTTTATTTAGTGCATGTTGCTCATTTATTTTCTTAATTTCAAAGGATATGGGAACTCTTAATCCAGCTTTAAACATCTAATTCTCATTTTTCAATACTACTGTCTTTATAGAAGAGTAAAATTTTTTTTTTATACATTCTTGTTTATGTGATATTTCGTAAGTATAAAAAAACAATGTAAGAATAATCTTGATTGTTAACCTGCGAGAAACTATAAGGCCTAATTTGACTACTTGGTGTGATGCACACAGGGGCAAGAAATGTAATATTTATGTTCTGCAGATTATACCTTCAGTCTCACTACTGTGAAATTTAATTAAAAACGGTTATTAAAAGTCTCAGACAAAGTCACACAGTATCATTCAATCATGCACACAGAAACAACAGACCATTTTATCACTTACCATTTGAGACCTATTTTTTGGGCAGCCATTGATGTCTTCAATCTTTTCATTTGCTAAAAAAAAAAAAGCAAAACAAGCAATAAAGCAAAAAACCTAAACCACAGACATTTATTCCAATGATTTCCAGACACTTGCTGCCAGCTAAGGGGTTTCAGACTGTAATTGTCCAGTCAAAGTGAACGTGTGAAACACTGAGCCACCAAAAAAAAAAAAGCAGCTGGAGTTTCCTAGTGGGTCATGTCTCCAGAGACAGCTGGGGGCAGAAGCCAACTGGTCTAACAACATCTTGTACAATGCTGGGGAATTCCTTTAAACTACAAAAAAAGATTTAAACTCTGTTAGCTGAATCATCGCTTGGCGGAAAAGTAAGCACTAGATAGATGCTTAAATGTCAGCTGGTTTCCTTTAGAGTAAGTACAGGTTTTAAATCTACATAGGAGATTTATGAACAATAACTCTAATAATTTCACTATTTTTCTTTTTTAAAGCACAAATCATGAAACAAATTTTCAAGCTTCTTGGCGATGGTTTACACACAATCCTACCTGCAGAAAAATACAGTTTCCATCCTTAAAGTCCCAAGTGAAACAATGAAATCCCTGAGGTGGTTAATGTTTGCCTTGGAGTCTCATCTGGCTCAGTTACATCTTTCAGTGTTGGACCCTGAAACGATCTGTGTGCTTGTCTGAAGAATCACTTATAATCAAAGTTCATCTTCCCACAGTTTTTTCACTGTAATAAAGGCAGGCACTCACACCCCACTTGATTCATATATTAAAACCTCCATTTTAGACCAGTTCCATATATCCTCAGGACATTAATCAGAATTCCATCCCATTTCATGGCTTCCTTCGGTTAGGAGGGTCAAATAGCACAATATTCCAACAGCAGTCATAGCACTGACAAACAAAGTAGTAACACAACTTCACTCTTACCTGGTAGGTCCCTTTTCACACATCCCTGTCACAAGACACCTTTATCCCACAGCAATGCATTTAAGAATTGATTCTGATCTGAAAAAGAGTGCAGCTAAACCCACTGCCTGTTCCCCAAAGTAGTCTATCAGCCCTTACACACCAAGAGCATACATTGCTTTTAGAAATGTCATCTTGGATTTGGTCACTCAGAAACAAAGATAAATAAGTTAAATCTCATTTACCAGTCCTGCACACTCCTCTTGGAATATTTACTGTCTCTCACTTTAGTATCATGTAATATCTCCATCAATTAAATGATAATAAATTTATAATACTTTTAAAAATTTAAAAATATTTCTATAAATTGGCACCATTCATAATTATTACTTGAAAGGAGACTAACGAACTTGTGAATGAGCTTTCTCTTGTGTGGGACATGCGTACACAGACACCTCTAATAATCCAGGTAAGATCCAGTACATCTGCATTCATGAATTGAAATATAGCTCCTATGTTTATATGGCATCACTAAGGCATATACTACTTACACGTTGTTCTATAGGCTCAGAATTTTGAACTGAAATAACTCAGAACGCTGTGAATGCATTTAATTGACTTGCAAATAGAAAAATCTGTCATCATGCTTCTATATTATCATTAGCAGTTTTGAAGTCTGAAGATTATCTCTGAAGTCAAATGCAGTGATGTTTGGTTTCATCTGGGTTCGGATTTGCCCCCTGTTTGAACGCTGTGGTAAAAGAACTACCTAGCTACAATTAGTTTTAAAAATCCACTTTTCCTGAAGACCCAACTATTTCATCTCAGAAAGGCAAGCAGAAGGGATTGCTATCCTTGTCTTTATGTAACCATTCACTCTTACAGTGCCTTCCTCTTCTTACATGTCTGATGTAAATCTCAGATAGTGACTCAAGAAAAATTGCACCTCTAATAACTAAACCTGAATTAATTTCAATGACTTTGGGTAATCTCCGGATACTCCAGGGACACAACTACAAGGAGAAAGGATCTTTATGGCTGCTTTAACACACAGCACAGCATAACATAAAAAACCCCTCCCCTGCACTGCATATAGAAGCTTTCTTACTATGCAGTTAGAAAAAAAGCTTGGATTTTCCAGGCAACAGATAAAGCTGCTTTTAGGTGTGAAAGTTCTCCCCATTTTTGTGACAACGAGATGCAACTGCCTAAGGCCAAACACAGCAGAATCAAATGACTTTTTTTTCACCGTTAATTCAGAGGATTAAACTGACAATGTTTAAATGTGACCTTGCTTTCACATGGGAAAAACATCCTATGAAATAGAAATTCTTCCCCTCTAACTTTTGAAGCCTTGCAGACTTGATCTTAAATATTAGCCAAAAGGCAGCTATAAAGATGATGAAAAAAATGCAAAGGTGTGTATTTTAGAGGGAATAATTTGAATTTCATAAGTTTCACATGTCAATACTCCAACAGCTACACTGACATACTTGGTAGAACCAAGTTCACACTTCGACGGTGATATTCTTGCACACGTGCTCTCATGCAGAAGCTCCCTATAACAGTGTTAAGACAGGGTAGCTAGATAGGCATGAAAGGAATAAACACCTAGCTGCTCCTGGGTTTCTAAAAATCTTTCCTACTGAAGGAAACAGGTATAGAATGTGCCATTGTTCACAGTGAATACCTGTCAAAACACAATCAATTCATTCACAGCCTGTTTTTATACCTCTGGAGCTGCCCAGCAGATCTACAATGCTACCGACACAATGTTGCTTCTACGAAACCTTTTTTTTAACGTACTCCAGAGGAGTCCTCGGAAGATGCCTCACAATCTCATTTCTCAACAGGACTGGAGGATTTGTACCTTAAATCAAGGAACTAGCCCGTTTACAGCATCTCAACCGCACATAAATATGCATGCACTGATGTCTTGTTAGTTCACTGCTGGCTTCTTAATTTGCATCTCAAATCTGTCAGTTTGCTCCTAACAATAGTTGTCCTAATTCCCATTAGCAGGCTTTCTGATTCCATCCATCTCCATTGGCCCATGCATGTGTTTTGTGGCATCCCAATACCAGATGGATGAGCCTCTGAAGGAACTAATGAAGGATCCAGGCCCAAGGGAAGAGAGACAATATGCAGCTTTACATGGAGAAAATTGTTTAGAACTTTCATTATCTATGAATTTAGTGGAAACTAAGAGAACTAAAGGCTTTGCATAACTAAGCCTGCATTTTAGATTTGTCCTAATGATAAATGATTTTCCTCATCTGAAAACTCATTATCAAAGATTTCTTTTTCTGCCACATAAAAATTATGCCCCTTTTCCTCTCCCAGCTCTATATATGGATCTTCCAAATCCAACTGGAGGCAGGAGGCTCAATGCACTGTGAGTTATATTCAGATGAATACTCAAATAGTGAAGGCTAACAGCATCCTGGCAGGAAAAAAAAGTCCTCATGAGTTGCTTTTCTTAACATTTAGACACGTGGAGTCATATTGCTGTGTCAGGAGATGTTATCAGCAACATCCAATATTTTTCCATTATGCTTTAAGACAATTAGCAAAGTCTCTGAAGGAAAATTATTTACATAATTCCACTCAGTTTGATGGACACCCCCACACACACACACACACACACTGTGTTTATGCAGAAGATAACGACTTATTATCTGAGGGAGCTGGTGGATACCTGGTAAAAACACAGAAATCTACTCACCTACAACTTGGATTATTTCAGCTAACAGGACTCCATCAGTTACATCTTGCTGTAGATCCTTTATCAATCTCTTGTGACCAGATTTTGCCAGATAGTGATTAGCCCAATCTGTATAAATCTGTTATGACAAAGATGAACAAAAATAAACTGTTACTCACAACACAAAGATGAAGAGTTCTTTGTTTCTCTCAGTATCCAAAAGGCTGATTTAACATCACAGCTTTTTTTCCTTCTTAGAAACAAGTCAACAGCATTAAAATTCAAGGCACTGTTCAGCTCGCTGTATATGGATTTTCTTATTCAGCAATCTGACATCAAAGCTCTCGGAAGATGATGGCAAACTCCTGAACATGTTACAGCTTGAATGGATCATCAGGAGGTCAACTGAATATTCTACAGCTGCAGTGAGTGTGTAGAAGAGATTGCAACTTCCATCCAAGTATTTTTTTTTACATTTTCCCTTTGACATTTTTTCTTCATATCTGTTATTGAGAAAGCTTAAAGATTCATCTCCCCAAAACCCCCCTGGTAGATAGTAGCCATAAAGCAATTCCATTGTGAGGAAACTCCTTTGTTATATTAGCAAAGAAACCTTTCAAGGTGGTAAAAATCCACAAATTCTAATAAATTCCATCTCACAGGTTAAACAGGCCTCTTAAATTGCTTTTAATCCCTTATGCAAACTTAACTTCCCATCAGAAAACAAAGTTTTTTTATGACATGTTACCAAAAAGAAGCTAAATTACTTGATTAGGAATTTCTGCTTATGAACTAACACTCCTTCTTCACATAGGACAAAATTTTGAATTTAAGACTTTTTTTTACATTACCAACTTATATGCAAAATAAGGTAAAAACAAATACCTAGATTTGACCTTTGAAATACCTAAATATTAAGGTTCACCCCGACTCTGAAAAGTGTTTAGGATATTAGAAATAAAATACATTCTTCCCAATTCAACTTATCAGTAAGCAGCTGTAGATTCAACTGTGCTTTCTAGAGCATGTCCAATCCCAACCCTCCACATACCCTATGAAGCACTATGCAGATGACAAATGTCTCACAGCAGTGTGTGAAATGTCCACACAACAGTATTCAGTCCTCAGAAGCCCAGGGAAAGCACTCTCTGTGCACTGCCCAGGAACTATTGTCTTCCCTCACTACTAGTGATAGAAAGAAAAGAGTACAAGGAGAGGGCTCTGAGCCCTCAGGTCTGTTATTCTCAGCCTTTAAGGAAGCAGATGGAAATGATGGCCACTGCAATCAGATTCTGTTTGCTGGCAAAACATCATTGAAACAAAACATGGGTTCAGTCATTCCCTTTCCAACATCCCACTCCTGAGCTATGCAACTCGCTGTATCACAGAATGGTTTGGGTTGGAAGGGACCTTAAAGATCTTCTAGTTGCAGCCCACTGCCATGGGCAGGGGCACCTTCCACCAGACCAAGCTGGTCCAAGCCCCATCCAACTTGGCCTTGAGGTCTTTCAGGGATGGAGCAGCCACAGCTTCTCTGGGCAATCTGTGCCAGTGCCTCTCCATCTATCTTATAGGGAAGAAATTCTTCCTAATATCTAATCTAAACCTGCCCTCTTTCTGTTTAAAGCCACTCTTTCTTGTCCTATCACTCCAGACCCTCATCCAAAATCCCTCTTCAGGTCTCTTGGAACCCATTTATGTACTGGAACATGCTAGAAAGTTTCCCAAGAGCCTTTCCAGGCTGAACAATCCCAGCTTTAGGAGAGATGCCACAGCCCTCTGATCTTAATGGACCTCCTCTGCACTTGCTCCAGTGGGTTCACATCCTTTTTATGCTGGGGGGCCTCAGAGCTGACCAACGCAGATCCTCTAAATTACTGACTGATACCACGGAGCACATCCACAGCTGCTAATTTCGGGAGCACCTTAAGCCGTGCATCTTCAGTGTGATGATGATGTCCTCCTTTACGGGTATTAAAAGCCAACTGCCAAGTCTAAGGGTCAAGTATTTGCCATGAGATGGAGCAACCTGGATACAATGCAAGGATTGTAATTTCACACTCCTCTTGCTGATTCAATGCTAATATGATAAAATGAAGAATAGAGATTTTGACTAGAGTTTTGTTGGCTATAAAGTCTTCATTTGCATTTTTGTTGGTTGGTTGTTTTTTTTTAAAGCTGTAAAACACTACTGGTAGCAGCCACAAACAAACCATTTAATATCTGAAGCATATGTCCCTATTTTCTATCATTTATCCTCCACTTTCCTCTTTAGAGCAGTGGGATGTGCATTTCCTGTGCCAACTGTGTCATGGACTTGAACAGAAAAACACACTGGAACACCTCCATGAAAAAAGCAGGGCTGAAAAACATCTCAATGAAATAAAGGCTGAGTACATGAGTGATTTCCCCAGCTGACCTATAAAAGGGATAAGAAACCCACACTGCACAAACCAGACATTGTGTTCCTTAGCTCCTTTTACAAGGAAACATTTTCCATAACAGGAAGATACTTGAAAAGATCCAACCACTTCAAGGAACTAGGTTTGACTTAACCTACTTTTCTGCCACATGGTCTTAGCTTTCTCATCTGCAAGTAAAGACATACAAGGAAACAGGTTGTAAACTACTTGCTTAAGAGTGCAAGGGTCCACACACACCCCTACACCATTCTTGCAATTCAGCTGACGTGCAACTTATCAAACACAATAACCACGTTTCTTTTAGTGGGAGGGCTGCAGTGAATGCCCTGATTTATCACAGAAGAACTTTCAGCAAATTCAAGATTATACCTGATGCATCGGTTAATTTCCATGATGCAGAGCACTGTGCAGTCAAGGCAAATCCTTAGGTCAGCCCACAGTAAAAACAGGAGCAGATCTCTCCTGGCAGAGCCTGAGATCATAGCAATGGCAAGACCTTGAGAGCTAGTTGGGATTGATTTTTAAGTCAAGTAACAGCGTGAGAATGCCTGGCTGGCATTGCAAAACTGCCATCCCATACCCGTTTCCTACTGGCCTAATTCCTTTGTGTACTGAAGTCAGCCTGTATATGGTATCTGAACTAAAAGCAGAGCTTTCACATGTATTGTAAAATATTCCAGTAAATGCATGCCAGTATGGAGAAAATATTTATTCCTGGGGTATTTAAGGGTGTGGAATATCATTTCCTTCCACTAGCTGATTGAGAAAGCCTTTTGCAGAAAAATACAAACATAATCAACCTGTGCTTCTCTTTACAACTCTATTATAACACATTATTTTGCACTATGTGTAGCATGTAAATTCTTAATTGTTTTTAATTGACCAGGCTACCTATTTATGGGCTCTGGAACATTCTTATGGATACAGTATCACCCAGGCTTATTGTAGCAGCTCTTTGTGGTCACTGCTGATTTTTATGGCATATATTAAGCCAACGACAGAAACTTTCCAGGATGTTTTCAAAACCTGTTTGTTGCAAGTCTTTGTAACATACTACACAAATAGGATTCCTAATGTTTCTTTTCCTTTTCCATACAAACAAGTGAAAAAAATATAGTTGTACAATGGCTGCTATTTCTAGACACATAAAACACCTTTCAAAGCACAGAGTGTTTTCAAACGTTTTGAACCAGGCAAATAATTGGGCAAACAATAATAAAAAGTAGGAAAACATTGCTGAGAAACTTTCCATTTTCCTATCTGTGCACATGAATTCTGAGTGTTCCTCAAGTATTTTCAGCAAATGGATTACAACGTCACATGTTTGAATATTCACATGAAAATTACCTGAACAGTTCTTTAATTAAAAATACAGAAGTCTTGTGATATGAAATACTTAACCCAGTATAACAGCATGGACTTTTAAAACTTTTTAGTGATTTCACACAGTATTAAAATCATTGGAGGCAGCTTCATTATTTTAGTTAAGAAAAATCTAGTGAACATCATGATATGGGTATTATCACCATAAGCAAGTCTTTGTGCCCAAGTCAGTTTAATGTTTAACTTGGGTCTAAGTTCTAGCTTTTGTTAAAGGTGGACTCAGCTGTTTGGTAGGGGTTTTTTTCTCTCTGTAGCATATGATCTTAGGAATCCAATTATCTGTGAACAAATTAAAAACAAAAGACTTCTTCCTTCTCTCTTTTTCTCTCCCCCTTCAATCCATCAGATCTGAATTAAGAGTGTTACAATCAAGCATTGATTTTGGAAATATTTAGTACGTCATCAGTCATAGCTAAAACACTATTACAAAAAGCAGTGAGGTTTTGAACAAAAACAAAAAATCCAAATTCTAAAGCTTTTGAAAGCTGTTTGTAAAGAAAAAGGCCTGAACATACAGGTTTTTTAGCCTTGGGAAAGAAAAAAACAATCAATCAGAAATCTAAATAAACTGGAGCTTTCCTAGTCAGCCATAATAGTCTGAAGCTGGCATCCTAAACCACAGTATTCCTCTCTCCATATACCATTTTGGAGGCAGAAGGCAGTTATCTGCGTGCTTAGACACTCAGAGGGGCAGCAGCTTCTTCATCTGCTCCCAGGTAAGGCCAAACACAGCATCTGTAGGACTACATTCCTCTGTTTCCATAGCCAGCCAAGCCCAGGATACAGAGCATGGATAAGCTCAGGAGAGCAATACCCTTTAGAGATCTTAAAAGAGACCCAAGTATATACATGGGGGGGGGCTGCAATTTAGGTTCAGGTGTCAGCCATTATCATGTACTCCAGGAGCATCTCTAAATAGAATTCAGTCCTACATGGGAAGGCATTACCCAGTGTTTTGCCTCCACATTGATATTCATGAAAAGGAAAAAGTTCATGTGAATCTATTTGAAAAGAATGTGTCTCTTCTAAGCAATTAAGTAAAAAAATATGCCTGAATCTCTTCCTTGTTACTCATTTACACACACAAATCTAATTATAATAAATGCCCAAGTAAATTTTCAGACCTTTCTTTTCTTCCCTTACCATGTCAGTTCCTTACTAATCAGACTCCAATTGTTTTCTTCCAATAATTATCATGAATCAGGCTCTCGTGAATTTGGTAATAGCTGAAGAATATGTTTTTGACATCATGCAGCATAATTAGAGAAGAGCAAGGCTTTTTCCATCATTGAAAAGCAGGGTTAGTCACATCGATGAACTCCCATTCCAGAACACCCACTACAATGCAATGCCTGTGTTGCTGCTAACCAAACCACACTGCCTGCTGAAGTTCACAGGAGAAAAAAAACCCACCCCAAAACCTAAAACCAGACACAACATATTGAGATGATCCTTATGGAAATGCCTGCAGTCATTTCAAAGTTATGGGGAGAAAAACCCTATCACATACTCATTGCTGCTCAATGCAATGGAGCTTACGCATGTAGAGCCACAAAATCCCAATTTTGCAATTAGTGTTGCCAGTCAAGTCTCATGCTGATCTATGCTACAGCCCAACACAATGATCTCATTAACAGATATCACATTGCAAAGCCCAGAGGTAAATAGCTAAAGCCAAAGGTTTAGGTGAAAACTTCAGCCCTCTGAAGCACCTCTGGCTCCAAGGGAGCACAGCAAGGATAAAGATTGTTTTGAAAGTGCATAAAGATTATGGCCATGACAATAATATGGCTGATGTTTTGCTGAGTTACTGGCAAAAGGATAACAAAAAAAGCGCATGGTAAAAAAAAAAAAAAATCAACTTTAACAGCACTTGACACAGACCTTTTTTCAGAGATTTTTTCCAGTTTGTAGCCTCAGTTGCACCCACGTGTGCTTCTTAAATCATGTAGAAGTCTGTATCTGTACATCTGTATCATGACACAAATCCCACTAGAAGCATAGTGCTGACTCTTCTAGAATGAGTGAAGCTTTGCACTGCTGCTCAAAAGACTGTTTCATTTTTTCCCCCAATATAAGTCCTTGCAAGACAAAGAGGCTTAAAAAGCAGGACACAAGATAGATACTGTGTGCCCACATTTCTCTGTGATAAATTAGAGGTATTAGTGGGCTTTGAGGAAAGAGTTCTGTCTGCTCCTTTCCTTTAAGGATACAGCTAAGAATATGTGGAAAGCAGGATACACAAAAAAAGTTTTTGCTTGTGGAAAGCAAAAACACAGTGTCCTTAGAGATGCCCATGAGTCCCCAGGTCTCCTCAGCTCAGAGGGAGAGGTGGGCAGTGAGTGGCTTCCCCTCTCTGCTCAGAGAAACATCCTGAAAGTCAGGATGGGAGACTGGAGATTTGTTTACTCCATCCTACCAGCACCTTGGCACCAGTACAAGAGAATAAAGGGAGGAAATCACCAGAAACTCCAAGTCTGAGGTGATGATGGGCTGAATTGCAGGTGGACTCCTATGGACTCCCTTCCAGCAGACAGGTGAGACAGCAAAACTACCTTTCTGGAAGGAATCCTTACAACAGGCCAGGTGGGATGGGGCTTTGAGCAAACTCACATAGTGGAACATGCCCCTGCCCATGGCAGGGGGTTGGAATTGGATGATCTTTAAGGTCCCTCCCCACCCAAACCACTCTATGGTTCTCTAATTTGCAATCCCAAAAAAATAGCTATCACAAATATATATTAGTATCAAATATGATGCCAGTAAAATCCTCTCAGTTACCTGAAATCCTGGAACTTCAGTTATCACTAACTACTGAGAATGCAGCTGTAACAAACTTAAGTTTCTGCTTTGGTCCCACTTTTGTGGGGAGACAGAGGAAGCTCTGCTTCTTTTTTTAGTATCTTAAGGGAATTAAACCAAATGATTTATCCAGCTCAGATGTGCAAGTGTTTGTTACAGCAGCTTAGAATTATTACCCAGTTGGTGGGAGGTATTCTGCTGAATATTACATTTTACCGAACACTTATGTACATTAATTACCCTTTTTAAGTTAAATAGATAAATGGGTAATTTAAACACCACTGGGACTACTTATTTCTTTCTCTTTAAAGCCTCATTCCCGACTGAGGAGGGCTATTCTCATGCATATGACCACTATTCAAAAGCAACGGGCTGACTCACAGCACACAGAGCCAAGCATATGTGTCAATTTTAGCGTGCTTGTTGCCTTTCCCAGGAATAGAGCCTTGCACTATCCACACTGCAGGGCAGGCACTGCTGGCTCCAAGTGTTAGAGCAAATCTGGGGCGGCTACACTAAACAAGCTTTCAATTGCCTAGCTGGCACCCTTCTTAGTCCTACCCTACTGAATTTTTAACTCTATTTAACGTAAAAGAGGAGACGAGAGAGATTTCCTTTCCCCCCCTCAACCGTACAGTTTCTCCACGCCGTTACCGAGAGGTGCTGCCTATGCAGAGGGGTAGATATTTCTCACCAAGCACCAGCTAGAAGGTGAAGCGAGGACGGCTCCGCTCTCAATGCTCCCATTATCCACGTCTGCCACAGACAAATCCCTGTCAAGCTGGAACCACACACCACGCCAAGCAGGTGGCCACTCTCTTATTCCCCCTTGCAGAAAACATTCAGTCCTGAATAGAAATGAGATTGCATTCACACCTGCATCGATTCCTTCGCACATCCCGAAGTGAAATAGAGTTTAGTTTGATGAGCTGGTCAGTAGAACCCATTCCTAGTCATATTTGGCCACAGTGGAACTACTGATTTGATCTCACACCAACATAATTTACCCCAGAGAACAAAAGGAGCAAACGTACTATTTTTTCCCAGTGTTCTCTAAAAAGTCATCTAAAGTGCACAGCAAATTATTTTCAAATATCACAGTTCTCATACACGAAATAAAGCCATTTACATCTACTACCACACACAAACAGCGATAGAAAAGGGCTTATCTGAAAAGGTGATACATATCTACTCCGAAGCTGCAGGAGGAAGTGAAAACAACACTTCTAAGGCTGAAGATAGTTACTGTTCAACAGAACTGTTGCCATGATCAAGGAGCCAAGAGCTGCTTACTGTTTTATAATGGCCACAGGAAAATTTACTTCTCCCACGAACAGGGACCTGGAAGGTCATACTACTTATTGGCATATTTAACGTGAATGTATACTGCTCAAATCCAGCGTGCTCTTCCTTCTCAAGGGGTCTATAGTTAAATGATTATATATATGCTGGCATGTGAGGCTTGGGTGGTTAATTTTAGCTGATGTCACGAATGCACAGTGCTCAGATTTCTTACACTGTCACACTTTACAACTCCCACCCCTCCTGCAGCTTTTCCCTTACACCCCCACTGCTCCCTTCCCTTTACTACTGTAAGTAACAGGACGTTCCAGTGTTCAACATCAGTTTCAAACAGGATCAACATATTTCATAAATTCACTCTGGAATAATGAAAATATTTATGGCACACACAAAATGTGGTAGGTCTTTTGTGTTAGACACTGTATGCACTAAAAGACAACTATTAAAGAAATTGTTGGGGGTTGGTTTCATTGTTTTGTTGTTGTTTTGGGGTTGTTGACACAATCAGGAGACTTTCTACCTATTATAGCGACAAGTCCCTTCATCTAATGCTCTGAATGTGTGTGGAAATTTATGCTCTGAACCGAAATCAAAAATTTTGCAGGATAATAAAAAAAAATTCCAAATATATCCTTTTTTGAACCATGGAGCATTCACAATATCGATCAAGTGTCTGAAGGTTTTATCTATCACAAGTGCAAGCTA
Source organism: Serilophus lunatus (assembly GCA_013399895.1). Lineage (NCBI taxonomy): Eukaryota > Metazoa > Chordata > Aves > Passeriformes > Eurylaimidae > Serilophus > Serilophus lunatus. Next base: position 289,804 of record VXBA01003635.1, on the reverse strand, counting down.
AAAAGCACCAGCCTGAATTAGACCTGGAGTGGACACACACAATCGGGTACAGCAAGGGCTGCCTGCCCTCTGGCAGGATCCCACCATGTACAAATCAGTCCTAATCCCATGGTCTGACCACACTGCTGGCATTCCTTAAAAACACGGAGAATTGGCACTGCTTAGCTGGAACTTTTCATATTAAAAAAAAAAAAAATAACATAACCAATGCTGCCAAGGTGAGAAGCAATGGCTGCTTCACCTCCCCTCTTGCCAAGCTGAAGGGTAGATGTCTGACATTTTAGCTGTTGATTTTTCAAACGGCACACTTCTGCCAGGGTAAAATCTATGCGGCTCTTTTAGTCGCTCCAAGGAAAGTAAACAGCTTGGGAGCCACGCTGTCTCCACATGGGCTCTCCCCCCAGCAAAGCCCACTCACCGCGGCTGAGGGGTGTGTTTGCTTTGGGGAGGTGGGGGACGAGCGGGGCTTTGATGGAGTTTGAAGAGAACAAGATGAACTGTGACTGTGCAAGACGAAGTAGCTGCTTTACCCCGAGAGCTTTGAGCGCTGAGTCTCTGATGTGCTCAGGACTGTACTATGAACAACAGCTCTGCCAGTGCAGACAGGCACCAGACTGCGTGTGAGAAGGGGGGGAATTTGCACTTGTTATCCCAAAACCTTTGAGCATTGAAGATGGGAGAGCTCTCAAAGTTCAGGCTGTTGCAGTGTTAAATAAAGTTTCTGCTGTAAGCATCCAATACTCGATGTGGTCAGTTCCCAGAACTCAATGCAGTCTTGGCGCATTTGGCCTGGGACAGTGAAAAAGTCTTCTAAACTTTCCTAATGAAGACGGACTCATTTTCTCTATTTGGAAAAGGTGTGAGAGACTGTTCCAAACAGCTGCTGTAATTTCATTGGTATTTTTCACCTGGGGTCACAAATCTGTATGTTTGCAGTATCATCTTCTCTGGGCAGAGAGCCATGGCCGCAGGAGGGATCAAAACGGATGAACTATCACTGCTGGATTGGACTCTGAGAAACAAAGGACGAGGAAAAGATTCCAAGAGATAATAATCTAAAGAGGGCTGGAAATGGAACCTGATTTGCCATGTAGCATTTTAAGCACAAAAACACTCTTCTATTCCATTTTCTCTTGATTGCTTAGAGGATTAATTCATCCAAACAACGTTCACAGCTGGGAAGCAACTCCAAGTGAAAGTAAAATTGGTTTTAAGACGCACGATACTAAACCCTTTCAACTCCTAGCAATGTATGAAGATGAAAGTTATCTGATCCAAGTACTGAGGCCAGAAACATTGCAAAAGCTTTTCTTGATTTTTAACAAAACCAACTTGCTTGTGGGGATTAGGGAATTACAGAAATTGGCCTTAGACTCATATGAGAGACCAAATCCTAGCCCTCTTCTAGCCAAGAAGGACCAGCCAACATTCCCTTTTGAGTCTGCTTAATGCTTGATTGACAAAAATGAGACTGCAAAACCAAGGCTTGGTACATTCAGTCTGTATCATTGCTGAAGTCACCAGCCAAATATCCTCCTCTCCCATGAACAGAATGTCTAACGCCACCCAAAAAACACTAAGTCATCTGCACTACCTTTCTCACTCTGTAAAACATAATTTAGCCAGTGGCCAAGATTTTTCACAGGAGGCAATGCTTCTGAAGCTGCCAGAAGCTGGCAAGAGGTATTGCTCTCTAACATTTGGAACAACATAAAGCAATATGCAACGAACAGACGGATGAAAAATCAGTGCAGCTGAGTTATGAAGGCCAACAACTTATTCATCACTTTATCTGCCAAGCAAGATCAATGCAAAATCTGGAGATGGAAGAAACAAAAGCAGGAGGAAACAAGAACCAAACTCGAGGAAGGACTTGACCACACCATTGCTTCAATGTACTCGATCCCCAGTTACTTAGTGCACATTTAACTCTTCTGAACAAGAATGCTGAAGTTGGTAGTTAAACAATTACATATTAATTCCATTATTTCCAAAGTTTATTGATGGTAAGATTGAGAAGGAAGCAATAATCTTTCCAAAAAAGTATGTTCTACCCATTCTTCTATTTCTCTTCCAAGGCTCCTCCCGCTCTTGGGCACTGTCAGAAAGGGGACAGTTGGCTAGACAAATCTTAGGTGTGACCTACTTTTGAAAGACCTATTTTTATTTCAAGCTGCATTTTTAAGATAGTGAAAAATACTTTGTGACAGCTGAGCAGTAATTTGTGTGGCAAAGACTCCACCCCAAAGATGCACAAAAAGTCTAAGAATCTCAAAAGGGTCCAGCATCCCATTAGAGCCAGATTATCCCTCCCAAGAGCTCAACTTCCACATAGCCATCAAAACAAACCAATTTTTCAGAAAATTTCAGATGCTTTTAAAAAACTTAAACATGTGCTAGATGTTGAGCATTTTTAAAATCTGGTTCTTACTTCTCAGTAGGGAAAAAGGAAGTTATTAATATAAATGTGCATCAACATAGAGACAGGAGGATACAGCCTAGACACAGAACATGAGATAAAATCCTTGCATTTGAAAATACTAACAATCATTCGTACATAGGTGGCAGCATTTTTGGCTTTGTCGTATCAGGCACTATATTACTACACAGGCTACAGCAAAAAGCTTTCTGTGTACTCTGGGATCACCAGGGGTTTGCCTTATTTTACAGGAAATAAGCTCGTCTTTATAAATTGTTCCTGCTAAGCACTTACCAAGTAATCAAAGTTGTTTCTTTTTTCCTCCCCCCAAACAGAAAAATAAAGTGCTGAATTAATTTCCACAAACATAACAAACTTAATCTAATGGTCCTGCAGTTGGCCATCTGTTTCACAGATACCAATCTAACTGAATCTTCTACTGACTGATAACTTTCTAAATTAAATTAAATTGTCAATGCTGACCCTGCTTCCAGCTTAGTTCCTCCTGCTTCCATTTAAAGGGTTGGGAGTGCTTTCTATATTATGATCTATATGCCAATTAGATAGAAGACAACTGGTAATAGTTAAAGCTACACACTTGGCACCAGATCAAACTTAAAGGGGCAAGGAAGGGCAGCATCCACAGCTATGATGCAGACTAAGGGAATATAGGAAAAAAAAGTTCTAGAATACAGATGTTACAGCAAAAACTTTAGTTTCCCTTTCTCCACTACAGTCTGTGTCAAAATTCAACCCGATGCCCTATATATTTATGAATGATTTAAGAACTACCCCTCCTAACAGGCACAAGCAACCCTCTGTACCAAAGCTGAGTTTAGCATTATGTAAAAAGTTAGTACTTATATCCCTGAAGGCCAAGACCCCAGTTACTAATTTGCTCTCTCTGGGATGAAGAATAATGATCTCCTGTATGATAAGAGAGGAAAATTCTGGTTCTTCATTTCCCACTGACCTTGTGCCTTGTTGGGGAAGAAGGGAGGGGGTTCTACTTCCATCAGAGCCAGCTGGTGTGGGTGCTGCTGGAGGCAGGATACTCATAGACTCAGTAAACCATCAGCCTGATCTGCAATGGCAAATCCTATGCTCCTAATTAGAGAGGTTCACTAAAGTGACACCAGCCTATGTTTTCATTGATCTGGCAATTAAAATCAACACTGTAGGGTTTTACTAAAAATTCTGATACTGAACTTTTAACATAGCCTTCTACCACAAAAAAAAAAAATAAAAAAAAAAAAATCCAGTGAAGTAAGACTTACAGACTATTAGAATTAAAAATTTAAAATGATATTTTATGGTTGATCGTGAAATGACAGTACAGGCACAATTCCCACAAGCATAGGAGGTGTGGGCATCTCTGCCTGAGAGCTTCCATATGTAGCCATCGGCCACTTGAAGGCCTTCTGTACCTTCCTGAAAAAAAATCACTGAAGCAAAAAAAGGAGTTTTTGCACTGCTCCTGAAGCTTTCTTCAGAAATATGTATATATAGCACACTCTTTTAATAGAAACATCACAAGGCAGATCAACTGTAGATTTCATCTATTCACAGCAGAAAGAGTTTTAACATAAATATATTTAACGGGAATTTCCAAGTTTTGGACAGCATGACCTACCAGGCTAAGACACTATTATCAATTCCTTATGATGGCTGTTCATACCTCCCTTTTTAAAATGCAGATGGTTGAAATCTTTCTATTATTATTATTAATATTCCTTTAACAAATATATGGCAGCAAGGAGATTGATCAAAAGACCTGTAAGCTCTGGAAAATTCAGAAAGCACAAGGGAGTGACAGCAGACTATCCTCACAGGGGCCTCTGTCACTCTAATTCCAATGTAACTTTATCCACACCTACATAATCCCTTCCTTGGTTTGACATCCTGCATTGAGTTTCCCTTTAGTCCTGTTTTTGCCTGAACACCTACACCTATGAAAATGTTACTCCAGCAAACCTACATTCCTAAAATTAGCTGAATAAAAGGTTTTATGAAAAGAAAAATTATATGGAATAAACTCCTGTAACTAACCCTTGTAATTTTACCGGGGTCCATGGATATCAAACATTTACCCTTTGTCTTTTTTAACTGTAAACTCATAGTTTTCCTTCAGACAAGAATATTCACTTTGATCCATGCTCTAGATGTGGTCAAATGTTCCCATAGGATGTAGATGAAAGCCCATCTATGTATGAAACTAAGCATGGTTTAAAGTAACATCAGATAAGAACAGTGGCTTAGCTGCAGCTAAAAATCAGAGCAATTTACTGGTACTCATTTGGGAGGACAGAGCCTACCAGCTCAGAAACAAGGCTTAGGGACATCAGCAAAATCAGTTATTCTTTTTTGCCTGGAGCAAGGGCTGGAGGAATGTAGAACAAAGGGCATGTTGCTAGTTTAAAAAATAAGGAAAGGGAGAAAAAAAGAGCCTTATGCATGCATATAACATTTTGATTCCGAAATTAACCACAGAAGTACTAATAACTGGGAGGGGGGGGGGGAAAGAAAAAAGATCTATCAGGACTGGTTGTCTATTCTCCTGTTCAAATACAACTAATATTTATAGCATTGCTTGTCCAGTTCTTTGTCAACTACAGTTCAATCTGCATAAACTTAAAGCTTTAGAAATAGGTTAAAGAAAAAAATTAAAAAAGATAAAAAAAGGAAGTTGCAATAGCTGTTGTGGCCCTATATTGAGATTTTAGGTTACAGGCCATTTTTTGCAAAAGGCAGGTGAAGATCATCATCTAAAACTTAGAATTGTACCAAAGTAATTAAGCCACAGGCAGATATTTGAGTTGTGAATTAAAACTAAAATTACTACTAATATAACAACTTAAAAAAATGCAACTTAGCTTCTACATTTTTTTATGTGGACTTGTTTTTTGGTTGTTTTGTTTTTCTCTGTGCTTTGGTGTTGGGTTTTTTGAACAGTGGTGATTCTATTGCTGAATTCCCTAGCACTGTCATTTTTGCAGTGTTTGTTTTAACAGCTTCGGTAAGCTGTAAGTTGTAAGTTTCGTTCGTGCAATCTTACAATGACTAGGATGTCATGAATTACTCTACAAATAACTTCCCAGATATCTCCTGCAGGTTTTCTCCTGCGCCATCACTGTTGAGATTCTTGAAGCGCAAGAACGCTTGCCATTAGCCTTTTACTCTTGATTGCATCTGGCACTAGAACATGTAGGGCAGCCTCAGCAAAATGATAGATCATTCCAAGGAATATCTCCTGGTGACATCCTGTGAGAATCAGAAGGACAGATTCAGGCAACTGACAATTAGTGTGTGGTTCTGGGCCAGTTCCATCACAGCTCCGACATGGACATTGTTTTAAGGAGGTGAGTGACACTTCCAGGCATGCACTAAAGGAGTGCAGGCTTGTCCCTATCACAGCAATTCTGACACAAAGGTCAGTACAGAAAAAAACCACATCCTACTGAACTATACAGGAGCTGACAAAGGCAGCAGCTGCTGTGCTCCACAGGGCAAATTAGTGACTACAGCAGGCCTTGGGAAAAATGGATCCTTACGGAAATTAGTGTCAGTTCATCCACCCTGGCCCCAACACTATCTGGGAGATCTAAAGAAGAAACTAAATAAGTCAAAGCACAATTTAATTTAGTTTTAAAAACATGAGAAGAAGTCCACAGATTCATCCAGAAGAGGCCTGAGGAGGTAGTGCAGAAGAGCATGCAGAAACACCAGGAACTAACATTTCCCAGCACAGACTTAGGAATATTTTAAATATATTAAAGAATGCTGATAAGCTGGCACAGTAGTGCCTGTAAAACAGATCTCTTTACTATGATTCAGTAGTTCTTAGAGGATTTAAAAGATGGATGCACATTTTGGCGTAGGCCATTACGTCCTCAAACCTCATTTATTAGGGAAAATTGCATAAGGGAAAAATGTACTACTACTACTACACAGTTGACAGAAAAAATAATTATTGAGTATGAACTATCTTAAGCAATAGCTGATAAAAATTTGGATTACTTGAAAAATGAGCAATCTTAGGTATTGAGATTGTAAGCAGAAATTAAAAATACCCCAAGAGTCTGTGTGGTATAAAACATGGAATGGAATACTGCTGATGTTTGGTACCCTAAATCAGACTTAACCCTTCTCCATCAATTAATGAGCTTGTAGAGCTAAGTCACAGACTGAAGGACATGCTTTTAGCACTTGCCTGGTGTGTCAGGAGCAAAATCTGTGCAGCTTTATATGCTGACATTCACTCAGTGTTTTGCAAACCAATAATGGAGAAAGTAAGATCTTAGCAATACATTCTGAACTAAACATTTACAGATAATTGCGTTTCTCTATTCCTACATTATCAGCGTTTCCCATTTTTAGTATAACCTGCAGTAAATAGCACATTAAAGTATTCTGATAGTCTAAATAAGTCAGTCTTTGTAGTGTTTTAAAACTTGTGCCTATTTAGCGTGATCCTTTGCATTTACTCTTTGTATAAACTATGATGTGATTGCTTGAGTAAGGGGTAAGGGAGGGGTTTAGCACATTCTTCATGGACACCTGCTTTACTCCGAGGACATTTTACATTCCCAACTCTCTGCAGACGCTTGTCTCAAAAAGCAAATAACCCAAAGATCAGATTAGCAGCCTGATATCTCCAAGAGCACAGCTAAGACTGGCAGACCTCATAAAAGCACTGACTAGCCCTGAAACCAGCCTCCACCCCCAAGAAGGATTAAACACAATTAGCATCAGTAAAGCAGATGCCTAACAAAGTAATAAACCACAACTTTTACATGGAGTTAAAAATTTTCCTCTTCTTTCCTACATTCAGCAAATGATCCATGGCCCCCAAATGTATCAGATGTTGCTTTATTCCATCTCGAGACCCCCTTATTCTCTAATCAGTCAATTCATCAGCAATCACTTGTCAGCAAAAAAAAAACATAACAAAAAAGCTTGTTGAGCAAATGTCAGAGAACATTAAATTAATCAGTAGAAGATCAGCAATGAACAGCTGACACCAAATTGAACCCAACACATGGCCTCATTCACATTATTGTTAAACATACATAGCCAGTCACACTGCCTTCAAAATGACATTAAAGCATCGTTATTTCATAAAACAAAAATGTTTGCTTGTGAATGGATAGTCAGCCTAACATGAAGTAACATAAAAAGTTAAGCTATTGGTTTCGTGTAGTTTGGATTAAAGGTACAAACTGAATTTATTACACATTTTCTCTTCAGCTCAAAGTGGTCCTTGGTATATTTCTGTGTACTCCTGTTTGTGTACAAAATGTATGATCTTACAGGAAGGCCTCCCAAGCACCCACTCGAGTCTGTATTAAATTTCTTCCTCGCTTTATAGGTTCAGGTTGGTTCCCTGTATGAGGAAGTAGGTGATGCTCACAGTGGTACAGTGTTATCCCTTCATGACCTCCAGGCTTCAAAACAGATTCTCATATACGCATCAACAGTTGAAGGTACCATCTTAAGCAGATATTATCATGCTGAAGTGGCCATTGCTCCTCACCTGAGCAGCCACAGCTCAAAATCACCAAATGGCTGAGAGTCACCAAACACACGCACCCTGGTACACCCTGCAGAGCCTAAGGGAGTATGTGTGCAAGGTAACAACTCTCCTAAGGTCCCACAACTCTCATGTCAAGATTACCTGGGCTTAGAAGGCAGGTCCCAAAAGAATTAGCAGCACCTCTACGCTTGCTTCTCCCAAAACAATGATTTCAGCTTGTCCTATCAATGCCTATGTCATCACATGCCTCTCCACAAGAGCATCTGCCTTCTTCAGCCTTGCTGTGGACCCGAGCAGAAACAGAATTGGGCCCATCAACTGACGACTCCAGAACAAAAAAAAAAAACCCACATACCATGCAATATAAATGCATTAAAGGAAGTGTGAAGCCAAATAGCTTTCTCTCCTGGCAGCAAAGGCTATTCTGTGCTGTAGCTGTTAATCACTTAAGGACAGGTTATCTGGGGATAGAGCTGGATGTGGATGTGAGGGCAGGGTACCTAATTATATACATCCATTCTCTCTCAACAAAGTTAAAAGCCAACCAGGCAATATTTGCAACATTTTAAACACAAGGTGTTGAAATGTCAGGGAAAGAACCATTTTTACAAGAGACTAAGGTGCCTAGAATGGCACGTGTATTTCCTCCTATTCCTTGAAATTTTCAGCACTGAGTAAATTATTATTATTTCTCTCTATGCCTGTCACTCCTCCCACACCTTATCTTATTTAGATAATAATTCTTAGACATGTTTATACTACACATCTCCAGGACAAGAGTTGTCACTTTATGTTCAGCAGCACCTCATACAACATGCTTGGGATCTCAGCAAATTAATCTGGGCAGTCGACTTCAGATTTAAACTATATTTCTCAAAAGGCCACAAATTTGCCTCATAAATCCACATTTAGTCATGAAAATAAAATGGTTCTACAGAAGGTCAGAACAGACTAGTTCTTCCTCAGACATCTCTCATCCTTAGAAATCCTGGTATCCTGTATTGTAGATCCCCTCCTGATGTGAATTTTCCACTGCAATGTTTTCAAACAAAATAACACAACAAATATTTCTACCTTCTGAACTCTAAAGCACGTACCACGGAGCTCTAGAGAACAAAGCATCTGCATGCTTTTGGAAGCCTCTGCCGAAACCAAACCAGAATTCAGGTAAGCCTTTGAAAATGTTGGTCTTTTCACAAGCCCTGCACTGAATCCAATAGCGTTGAATTCACAGGTGATCATCAATCACATCCCACTGTGGGCACAAAGGTGAGATGCCAGGAGAGAGGTACCTCTCCACTAACTGAAGCTGGATACCCAGGAGTGCTCTAGAAGTTCTCTAGTACTTCATGTGAAAGATACTGATAAAAAAGATAGACAACTTCTGCTTAGTTCAGAAGCCTCATTAAAAGTACAATACCCTTCCATACCAAAATCATCTTCCCTCCTCCGCTTTTCAGGAACTACCCTGAAGAAAAATTTAGCAGAAGTTATGGCAGGTAATGATCCTCAGACAACAAGATTAAGATCACTATAATGAAAATAGTAAGGAACCTATGTTTGTCATTGCAAATGAAAAATCAGATCCATTATGGTAATAAACGAGCACATCTGAAGAAAGACTTTTCGGACAGAAAGGTAACACAGAAAACACCTGAGCAGTCACACCCTCACCATGATGGCCCTAATCATCAACTACCCGCTAATAAAAAAGGCAAGTACTGGTTGACTGAGAGACTGAATGCTTATTCACATGTAAAATTTCCTAAATTAAATTTAAAACATCTTAAAAACGTTGTACAACCCCCCAGTAACACTTCATCTGAAGCATTTCATACAGTTCTTGCCACCTATGCTCAAGGAGGAGGAAGTGAGACTATTTGGGGGCAGCTTTCCACAAAGAACAAGAGAACACAGGCCAATTACTTTTAAGATTTTATAGCCATGAAAACAGTGAAAAGGTTACATTAATCAGTACATTGCAACAGTAAAGTCTGACCTTCATTAAAAAAATAAACCATCTATGTCACGTGCTGTTAAACACCCACTGTCTGCATCTACCCCTCTGTGCTCTACAATAAGTGCAATAGTTACTAAAAACCCAGATACCACTGGAAGTAAAAGAAATAATACGGTTTTTAGAACACTGTTTCCCTCCATGTCCTGTGAGGGAAAGAAGTAAATAAACTAAAACCAAGTTGTACTCCCAAAACACATCCTGTACTAGAACAGGAATGCTTCTTGAAAGACCATCTACCTCAAATCTCTTTCCAGGCTCTTTGCTGTCATGATCATAATTAAATGAGGCTCAAATCTCTACACCTGAATTCAAAATTAAGGCAGAAAAAAGGATTAATCTGGAATATTTCAGAAAGCCTAAACCAAGCAACATATAGCATTTATGCACATTTTTAGTTCTAATGGTATTTATTTGAGATAGCAAACATCTGACTATGCACATTAAATCATTTTCATGTGATTGAAACTGAGGTTTAGTTCCTTTGATTTCTGTAAAGACATGAACTCCTTACTTAAAAAAACTAACACAATTTCAGATATTCAATGTATTTAATTATCTGTATATTGTACAGAAGAAACACATACTGTGGGGGGTTGTCCCTGTCACACCTGTATCTGGCAATTTAGCTAACTAACAAGTATTGTCTTAAATTATCAAAGTCTCTCCTAAAAATTATGTTGAAGTTTCCCTCTTTGAAATAGAGACTGTTTTGGTTCCTGCCTGTGGTGATGAGAAGCACTCTGCTATATTTTGATGCCTTTAAAGAGAATACTCACATGTCCACATTATACTTGTTTTTCTGTTTAGCAGTGTCAAGGAAACAGGATTTTCCTTTCTCTTGGTCAACCCAACAGCCCTTGATTCCTTTGCACTGATCTGTCACAAATGATACCACAACTGTGTATAATATTCTGGATGAGGTTTCTCCTGCCTTCTGTACTTTCACACCTCCTTGTCTCTACTGAAAGTGCATTTCCTGACACCTGTCAGGAGTTAAGTCTGCCCTTTGCACGGCCCTATGATGCTGCAGTTCCCATTTGTGTTGTCCTCTCGTGACAGATCCTCAGAAAAAAGATGTGTGTGCCTTTCTAAGATGCTGTACACTCACAGGCTTCTGTATCAAAAGAACATTTCCTTAACTGTGATTAAATGGAAGTGTGGGAAATGCATGATTATATGCAATAGCACTTTTCAGACATATCTTAACCTATGAAACACAGGATTGTACTTTGCTATTTATTTTAATCTTTGTAGCGTGCCAGCAACTAAGCCTTCGATCTAGACATCTAACAACTGGCTGAGGTTCCACACTTTTTGGCTTGGAAAAGCTCTGTAACAGGCTCTGATCCGATTCCAACATCAAGTCAATTATCAGCTGTGAGATAATGCTATGACGACTCAAATTAACTGCTTATAAGTTACAAGTATAGATGGCAAAAGCTTAGGGAACTGCAGGAATTCTTTCCCTTACTTAATGAAAAGTATTGCTAAGTCAGCTAGCAAAAATAGGCCTATCAAATCATAACTTTGCAAATCTCTTATCAACCCAGTCAATTCTTCTATTGCAGTTTTTAAGTTAAGCACTTGAAAATCTCTTCCAGAATGAAGTGTTTCTTCCAAATAAGTGTGTTCCCTTTGCTGTATGCTACACATCAGCCCAGAAGGCACATAGAGATAAGAGCATTAAAGGGAAATGCTTAATAGAAGGAGAAGTCATGTGTAAACCAGGACAGAAATTTTATACATACTGATAAACCTTTTAACGCTCTCTTCACAGGGAAGATTTTGAATTTACTCACAATTTTACAAAAGTAACTTTTGGGGGGAAGGGGAGGGGAGGTAAGAACATTTTTTAATAATCCAGAGGTTTACCCAACCTATGGCCTGTTAACTTCTGCAAAACTCAGGCACTGGTCTAGTTGGCACCATTCATCCCCTGACACCGCTTCAGAGCGGTACTGAGCAGAAGACATCCATCTTTCCCAGCCCATATGGAGTAGCATCTTCCACCATCCACAGGAGAACGGGATGAAGACGTGGCCCACCTCCTGCTGTGCCTCCTGACCTTCAGCAGGAGAAATTTTCCCACTCCTTGCATGTCAGGGTCTTCTATGGAGCAAGGGCAAGGCTGGGATCATCATCTTTGCTTGAAACCTCCGTCCCCCCGAGCCCTCACGCTTGAGGAAATGCAAATACTCTTCATGGAACACCATCCACCAGGATGAAATCCTGGCTGGATATGCACTAAGGTACAGCCATACCAACAGTCTGTCTGCTGCTATGGCAATGAGAATCTAGTCCTACTCCTGAGTTACAGGTGCCTGTAAATAACATGCAAATTTCTTTTCTCCCATGTTACTCAATGTGTTAAAATCAAAACAGAAAATGATTATAGGGAGAGAAAAGTCAAAACAGGATTACATCTGCTTAATAGTTAAGTACTATTCAATTCTATGAACTGAAAACAGAAAGAGTAAAGGTCCCAGGGAAAGATGAGCAGTCTTCAGTTCAGTTTTCTCCAGCTCTGTATAACCCCCAACTCTAACCCCAAAAGAGAAACAACAAAAGCTACACTCTTCCTAAAAAAAACAATTTACAAATAAACTACATTAACTTAAATCCAAGCAATTTGTTGGCACACCTGAAAATTGTTTTTTAAACACCACCGTTTATGTTACATTTTACAATAAAATGCTACAACTCCCGCTGACACTTTTTCAGTCAGGTTTCTCCTACTCCATCTAAAGAAACAAAACTTTCAACATAGCCTTATCCTGGGGTCATTTATTACTCCATGTCAGGCTCAGAATGTTTCTTCTTGAGAAGACATACCTACATTTTCATTCATTAGTTGTTTGAAAGTTAAAAAACCCAAACCACAAAAGAAAATCCACCCTGTAGAGGTTATCTACTGCCAAGTTACATGCAGATAGGCTAGTTAACATGTTTCTGCTGACACAATAGTAGGAAAAACCTTGTAAAAAGCTGAAATATTCTCAGAGTTCACAGTTATATACCCATGCTACAAGGCTGAGGGCTTGTAGGATGTGTACAGGACAATTTGAACCTGGCAGTAAGGAAAAGGATCACATGCTTTTTACAACCTCCAATCATCACAAAAACAATGCCTTTTACCCCTTGAAAATTCTCAAAGCCATAAAGCCGTGAGTGGGAACGATCCTTGTTTTGATTACAGTAAAAAAAGGTGTTTGCATAAGGTGTGTAGCTGACTCATAACAGTTGAACAAAAAAAAAAATAAAGAGAGGGAGGTTTTGCACTCTATGTTGAAATTTTGTTTTGCTAGTCTCACATGTAAAACAGAGAGAAAATCAGTATTAAACATTCTTTTTTAAAAGCCCAGGAATAAGGGGCTTTAAAAGCCCAAGAATAAAGGACTGACTCTGGGATCAAAATGAGTCGATTGTCAGGTGTGCACAAGTCACTCACCATGAATAGGAGCAGGCTACACCAACCATTCTCTTTCTCCCAAGAGTTGGCAAAACTTGAGGAAGTAGGCACAGCAAAAAAGCCCTGTCTTTGTTACTGTCTGGTCACTCCTCTGAATGCACAGCAATAACATCAATATGCTCCAGAGAGACTGGCAAAAAGCCTGCCATGGTCACCCAGGAAATATATCAACAAGAAAAGCAACCTTGTATTATGCAGGCAATTGAAGATGACAAGATTGCAGTTGAATGGATTGTATAGTGGTATGTGACAAAAATTGGCCTTCCAACCCCAAAAATTATTCAAGGGCAATATTTTGGAAGAGAAGCTACAAACACTGAGTTTCAGTAGCGTTTGATACTTATTTCTACATTACACTCTTATGGCAATATCACAATTCTTACAAAGTTAACTGAGTTAAGTCTTGCAGAATCTGATATTTGGGGGCAAAGAAATGTTATCCCTGGCTGCCTGAAAAGCCCTGTATTAAAAATTTGGAAAAAACCCTAAGCTTCTACACTCTGAAACTTTTGCTTTTAACCATGAAGTGATTCTTGCTGTCACCACACAAAACTGCCAACAGAATGTATTTGGCTATTTTTGGCATACTAGCTATGATCAGCTCACCTTAAGCAATTGCTGACAAGCATTTTCTTCTTCTTTCTTCCACAGAAACCTCTCTGGACCAATGGCAGAAGGAGAAGAGAAAGCAGAAAGGCAACATCTGATGTATTTACTCTGACACTCACTTAGGTGAAGGTCGGTTGGGTTTTTTTATTATATATACATATGTACATTAAAGCTGGCTTTCTTTGATCCACCTTATCACTACAGGCCAGCCAAGGCCTATGGAAGAGCTTTGCACAAAGCTGGGTTCATCCAAGTGCTTTAGGCACTTCAGAGCACTTTTAGGGCCCCCTGAGACTGAGGAGCACCCAGCAAACCACACCGGGCTGGAAGCACCCCACAAGGGCAATCTCTGCAATTGCCTAATTGCAAGGGGCAATAAAGCTCTGCTGGTTGAATGGGAAGAGAGAGAGAGGCAAGAGTAAAATATGAGGTGAAGGATTTTATCTTTTCCTCCTCCTGCCCAGTGAATGGGTAAATCCATTCAAATCCAAAAAGAATCCCAATGGGTTTTGTTGTGCCTCACACACCAGCAGCTATTGGATTTATCACCCCACAACGCCTTTTCTCTGATTTCATATGCTCAGTTCTTACAGGTGCTTCTGCTGCCTGTAAAGGCCGCTGGGGGCCAAGTTTAAAAGCCAAAGTATATGCAAAGAGTTTGGAATACACCTGTGTACATAAGCTCTTTCTGCTTCCTAAAGAGCTCTTTGCATATGAAAAGGGGGAAAGGACTCACTTCAACCTCCCTCCCAAAATACTTGGCTTCAGCTGGAACCAGGCTTGGGCAACCCCCACACAAAGCTGCCAATTTCCACTGCCAGCTCACAAATTCATTATTCCGGGGGCTACTCATGCATGAAATATCTGAAACTATCTGATCCCGCGTGAAGGGCCGCTGTTGTAGCTAGAACTGAATACTCCTTCACTACCATGTGTTTATCACCTCATTCCTTGCAAGCAAAGTATGTAAAGAGATTGTTACATTACTAGTCGCACTATAAATTTCTTTGATTGCAGAGCCTGATAGGTAGAGGTGCTGGGATTCTTTAACTCCCACATGGATTTCAGAGTTTTCACACATAAAGGCTAAAGAATTAGACCTGTAGCAAATCCTTGGGGTTTATTATAAAATTCTCTGGAAAATAAATCTTTCCTCTGAAAACTGCATAGAAATGTAATTTTCTTTTTTTAAATAATCTGCCAGAGAGACACCAAAAACACATCTAAAGCTATCTCAGTCAGCCACTGCCTTGAGGTTCTTTATATCAAATAACTTAAAAAAAAAAAAAGCTGCTGATGAGAAGTCTCTCTAAGTTTTGATCAGAGTTTATATCTTGGTATGGACAGTAATTCAAGCAGACAGGCAGATATGTGGGTTTCCTGAGCTCATTTACGCCGGAGGAGTAGAGCAGCTACACACTTTACACTTCCAGGGTGCAGTGGGTTTTTATTTTTTTACTTTTCAGGAAAGGAGGGAAAAAAAGCAGAGAGGGGGAAATTTAAAAAAAAAAAATTTGAGCAAACAAAACTCAAAATGCTCCCAGCCGACAAAATTATTCCAGCAAAAGCAAAAGAGAGAAAACTGCTCCCGAGAGAAAGAAAACGTGCGTTAAGATAATGAATAAAGGTGAGAGGAGAGCTACACGCATAACCTGTGTTTCTGTTCTTACTTTTAAATGAGCTGAATTACGGAGACAAGACGCAGGCTGACCCGAAACAGTCGAAAAGACGAATTACCGAGCAACAAGCCCGGCTGAGACTCTACAGCATCCGCCTGCAGAGCGCACCAGCCCTGCCACCCCAGGCGTTCACCCACCCCACGGGGACCAGAGCCGTGCGAGGAGAAATCTCCCCCCCCTACCCGCGGCTGTCCCGCGTTATCCCCGAGCTCCTCACCAGCTTCATGGTGCTGTTGTTCTGCTCCCAGCGCCACAGCATCACGCTCATGGTCCCGCCGCACCTGCCGCACAGCCCGGGGCTATCCCGAATCCCGAGGATCATTCCCGGGAATCATTCCCGGGGGTCCGCCCGGGCGGTCCCTCCGCCCCCGCAGCACCGCGCTGGGGGGGAGGATCCTCTTAACCCCTTCAGGGATGGAGGGGCTGCCTGTGTGCCCGCACCCTCCCCTGCGGGAAAACGGGAAGGGTGTTACAACAGAGGCGTGGGAGGGGAGAGAGGGAATTACGGACAACTTCGCCGAGGGGCGCTTGAATATTTAATCGAGTGCCCAGCCAGGCTTTAGGATGGCGCTTAACAGGCACATGTTAAAGCAAAGCTGGAAATTAAGGCGGTTTCGCCCCATTCTGACAAGCTGACGCTTAGAAAGCTCAGGTTCTAAAGCCGCCTTGTTTTATCAGCATTTGGTGCGATCTGGGCTGCTTCCACTCAGACTTGGATTTATACTTAAGTCTGCTGCTGGGTGGGAAAGGACTTGGCTTGCCTTGAGAGGAAGGGAAAAAGATTCTGCCTTAAAAATGATTTGACAGGTGGAACATCACGGATCGGCTTTAGAGACACAAACAAGAGGAAAATTCTAAAGAATAATTAGTAAGAGTATTTTTAATATCCAGAACGGCAATAAATATCACAGTTTGCCACACTGTATTTAAGATACAGCTATTAAATATCTCTGTAAATGCCAAACTATTCCGTTGCTGCTCTCTTGCACCCTTCTGGAATATCTCCTCTGTTCCCCTGAAGCACCTTGCCCTGTGCAGCAGTCTAGACAAGATATTGAGCTGTGGGAAGATTCATGCCTGCTCTTGCCCAAAGTCCTATGAAATCACCAGTGGGAGCCACACACTTGGCTGTTGCTCCTCACCCTTCTTCTCTGGAGAAGATGCTGTACCTGATAAAAACGGGAGCCAAGGCGGCCACAGCAGCTCCATGCAGCCCTGGGCTTTGGAGTGGTTTTTTTGGTGGCTTTGGTTTTCCCAGGCTGGGGAAGTATGGGGAATTAAAACATATTTAAAGGAATTTCCCAGGCCACCCTTTTCTCACCCTCCCTCCAAACATAAATTTTGAGTTACATAAAGATAACTTTGCTGGCTGCAGGAGGGGAGCCAAGAAATGACCACAGGCATAACCCATGGCTAACAGACTTGGAGTCCATAAGCAGCTTGACGTCACTTTCTAATTCCCTTAATAATCCAGTAAAAATATATTAAAACATTAAAAAGGACCGACTTGTACCCAAACTGATTGCTTTCTTAGCTAAAAATTCCCCATTTTGTGATTTTACTGGCTAGGCTGCTTCATGCATTCATTTAGTATGTTGTTGAAGAAATACCAAAATAAATAAGTAAGCATTTGTCATTTTGCACATACCTTTTCCATTAAAAAACCCCACCTGTATCTTCTTAGAGAACTCTTTTCCCTAACAGTTATGCTTCTATGACTTGGATTTTTCATTCCTTGAGTCTGTAATTATTCTCATGTTCTAATTTATTATTTTAAGTCATAAAGAAGGAATAATTATTGAAACAAACAATCACATTCCTTCCTTCTGTAAAAATAATTCCCCTAGCAATTTTGGTGGCTTGAATAGCTACGCACAGAGAAAGAGCTGCACACTGAAAGCTCTTGAAGACTTTATGGATACAGGTTACCTTTGAACCACTGAAATAAAATTTGAATCCCTTCCTGAGAATAAAGAACTCTTGTTCTTTCCCTTCAGACCAACGTGGACCAAAGCCCCCGCACAGACAAATCTCCCCAGCCAGCCCTCTGCGTAAGCAAGTACCCTGCTGAAAGGTCATTCCTCCAACATTCAAAAGAGGAGAAGGTCACAGCCCATTTGAGGGCTTGAACATAAGATGTATGGTCTTCAGGAGGGTCACAGGCTGAGACAATAACCTGCTGACAGACTCATGAATGAGTGAATGAATGCATACACTGGGAGGGAGAAGCCTGGGTGTGACGCCAAAAGGATTTTTTCTAAGAGCATCTTACCAGCACCTTGGAGGAGCTGCCAGTGCCTGCAGTGCATGTTCCTTGCTGAGCTTAAGTTTGTCCCTTCCCTGCTGCTGACACAGTGGGAGCATCACAAGGGCATCCCATTGACCTGCTGGCATCTGGCTAAATATCATCACTCAAAGATTGTGCTCTGCTTCCAAAAAACACACCAACTTCAGGAAAAAAAAAAGACCCCAAACAAAAACAAGGGAGTGGACACAAGGAGCTTTACACTTGCAGGATTACAGCACATACAAAAGGCCAAGATAACCTGTAGCACAAGTCAGTGTCACCTCAGACACCTCCTAAGTCTCTTAAAAGGTTGTTGACTACTTGCTATGCCAAATCTTTTCTCATTTAGCTTGATGCCAAAATCAGGGATTGCAAGAAACAAAGGAGAGATCTCAGAAAATGGCAGGGTCTTGTCTACCAACACAAGGAAAACTCCATTTTTGGGACCTAAGGAACAGAGTAGAGCCAAACTGCCCCAGCAACAAACCAGCAGATTAAAAGAGCAGGTATGGAAGGAAGGACTCTCCAGCCAACCAGTCTTGTTTCTTTGAATACAGTTTGCTGTCTGGTTTTACATTAACTGAAGCGTGGCTCACATTTAGAGTATTTTCTCATTTTACCTCTGTGCTGAATATGGACAGAGACACTCACATGTAATTACCCTGAACACTAATAAAGCAAAGCTCTTGAGGTTAAAGCATAAGCTCTGTGCCTCCCAATCACTTTTTAAGCTAATTAATATCCTTAACTAAGTCTGTGTTTCTTTTAGACACTTTCATTTAATGGATGTTCCTAAGCCAGCTTTGATTTGAGATGAAGATCCCCCGAGTTCTGATAGCGTTGCCAGGTGTAACCAGAATTTATTTCTTCCATTAAAAAGTAAGACTTTGGAGCTGCCTTTCATCCCCCTATCTCTCTTTTAGGCTCCCACAACACAGTGAGCGAGATAAGATTGGGATTGAAGTTGGTAAAATCCATGCATGACCTCTTGCCCCCTGGCAGCATCACGGCGGGAGTTCCTCCCCAATTGCAGTGCCCTGGCTTTGCTGACAGATCCAGGGGATGCCTTTCCCATACAATGCCCAGTTTCAAAAGAGAACAAGGACTAGATATTTGCTTGTATTGGAATTCTTTAACCATAGGGCATCCAAGCTCTCTAAGGCTTTATCGTGAACTTCAAGAGCACATACATGATGACACGGGGTCAATATTAAGCTGAACCTTCAGGAAAGGACATTATTTACAGCTCTAATGGGCATCTAAACTTCCCTATTAAAGTGCTGAACAATATGCTTGTTATTCACCAGCGAGTCTTCAATGACAGAGAAACACGTGCCCCCAGCAAACCCCACACTCTAACAAGACATCATTCCAGTTCCTAATGCTTTCCAAATAAAACTGTTGCAAAAACAGGAGGAAACAGGTGTTGGAGACATTATGAATGAACTCAGTGCACACAGTCATTGTCTGTGCAACATTTACTATAAAGAAACCTTGGGGAAATCCGCTCACTAATAATTCATTGTTTGCCTATGAAAAATACGTGTGATAACTGCTTGTTCCACAGCCATTAAACAAAGCCACACACTTGTACATGCCCATTACTTTTGCTTTTTAATGCACATTTTGTTATGTTTTTCAATTGCAAAAGAAAGCACGTTACAAAATTTTATTGCTTCTTTTCACTGCATTTTGGTCAAAAAGACTACAATTTTCTGTTTTCTTGAAAGCTGGAATTTTATTTATTTTTACTAAATGTAAATAACTGCACAGGTCTTCCTTTCATGCTTTACAAAATGGAAATATCTACAAAATAAACTCTTGGAAAAAATTTTAGAAATATTAAAGTTATCAATAACAACATTTTGTTAAAACTGGGGGAGAATAGAAGCCTAGCTCACGGAGTCATATGATCCCACGCAATTTTCATTCCAAAAAATCCTTGCAAGCAGCATTGAACAGCATCCTCTGAATTCAACAGTTTCTAAACCAGCAGATAAGATGTCGTGTATTGAGGAGTGTTAGGGGACCCAGTGAAGGAGTTATCCACATGGTTAATGTGGATTTTTCAGCAGTTTTTGGGAAGTTCTGGAGGACAGAAACAGATTGTGCTGGGTGCCAGTTCAAAGAGAATGAGATGGCCTTGGCAGTCACATCTTCCCACCAGACCCAGACAGAAGTACAAAATGAGAGATAGAAACTCAATCAATCAACAGTCAAAGCAGATAGTATTATTACTGGCAAACAAACACCCTTCTCTGGAAAACATGACTCGTTAAACTGGTATTTTCTGCTGAGTTCATAGAATCTTACAAAAGTGATTCTGCGGGGAGGCTCTTGGCAAATCAACCTGGTGAACGTCAGGTAGACTGAAAAGGAGTTAACTGGTTTAAAAAATACATGATAACTGGAAATCATCCTTAAGAAGATGAGCAGATTGACTGTGTTTCACAGGAATCATTTTTAGCCCTACTTTTCTGAGCAAACTCTAGAAGGGGCACGAAGCATCTACGGAATTTGCTGGTGGGCACATCAGTAGTGGGAGAATTAAATGACAAAAAAGAATAAGATCAACATTAAAGAAGCTCATACATGCTGCCTAGGACCACAAAAAGGTGTTTCAAAACAGCAAATGCAATCTTGTAACGAGAAACTAAGAATGCCACAGAACAAAGGACTCTCCATGAATTCAGTGCATCTGGAAAGAGCATCGTAGACATCACGTGCCATCAGGATGATGAGGTTGGTGCTGTGGTTATAGGGGTGATGCAATACTTTTACGTAAGAACAGGTGGTTATCAAATAAGAACAGGCTTTATCACCTGCTGGTTTTAATGCTGTTTATGTACAACAGTTCAACAGGTTTAACCTTTGGAGAGGCTTCAGAGAAGAGCCGCAAGAATGACTTATGGACTGAAAAATGCAGATCACAAGATTCAAAAAGCTCCATTTCATTTGTCAGAGAAGAGTAAGAGCAAATATGATGAGATAATAACATGAGCTAATTAAAAAAAATGAAAGCAATTCAGCAGAAGTCATGTGGACCATTTTATGGAGGAAGCAAAGTGAATTATCACATTTATTATTGTCTCGCTTTATCATCAAAGGCTATTTCTAAGTTCCCCATGGAAATGCAGCAGTCAGCTATAGATCTGTTCCTGCCAGCCTTGAATCTATACTATCATCTGGTTCCTGCCAGCTACTCAATGTAACATGCAGCAGTCTTCAAGGATTCAAAGGAATATGAAAGCTTCCTGTGCTCCATCCCAAGTTCCAGTTCTGCTTGCACTCGACAGCTCAATAGTGCACAAAGAAATAGGTGGAGCCTGGGGGATCTTTTAAAAAATATTAATTTCTTGATTCAGAACACAATGTGTTGGGGGGGAAAAGCTGTCAAATAAAGTAACAAAAATAACAGTTGACGGAGAACAGTGTATTCCCACTGTGGTCTGAGAGACCTAAGTGCTCATGTGGTCACTGAAAGGAGCCTCTTCAAACACCCTTACCCCACAGTCCTGGTTTGCCACACTCCTCTCTCTTCACCTCACTACCCAAGGGCACAAGCAAAGACATGGCTTGCAACAGGAACTGTGTACTTGGAGAAGTCTATAGACAGAGTATTTTGTTCATAAGATACACACTCATGCAATTACACCTCAGTGAGAATCCAGTGGGGCCCTGCCTGAGCTGGGGATTTAAATAAACAATTCAGTTTTACTTACTGTGGTCAGGTATATTAGAGCCAAGGAGAAACCCCCTTACTCAAGCACTAATATCAACAAACATGTTATGCTGCTCTGTAAGACAACCCGCTGTTCATAACTACATGTTATTCCCTTTAATTGAGGAAGATATTTATCATTTGCTGTAGTGAAAAAATAAAAGAAAGTGATAAATGATTAAAAGTAGTTTTCTTCTTCACTAGAGAACCACAGCCACTGAAAAATAAAATTATTAGATCCTGGTCTGATAAAGATCTGAAAAAGACAATAATCCAGGAATCAGCTTTGCCAAGGAAACCTATGGACCCTCCTCCAAAAGTTGTAAGGCAGTGCTGACTTTGGACTTCTAAACATAACCCCAGTCCACACTCCCAGCTCTGTGACCTGCCATGCCCTGTACCCAGTTTTCCACATGTAAAAGCACAGAATATTTAGCAAGTTCTAGAGATCTGGTGAACTTTCAACAAATTAAGAAATAGGATGCTGAGGAACAGTACCAAAGGCAGCTCCTCCAAAGACATTGTTCTACAGGCAACACAATGCACCTAAGATGGTTAAACCTCTTAATTTCCATGCTTTTCACAAGCCATATGCACCATGCATGCACACACAGAGCCCTATTCTACCAGTCACCTCCAAAGGCCAGAGGTCTGTCTGTGGAAGGATGGGCTACTTACACAGGATTGAAGAACTTGTGTGGCCTTGAACTAAAACTGTATTTGTAAAAGAAGAAGAAAGGCACAACTATTGTCTACTCTAAAAAAGATGAGTGGGAAATCAGAGTTTTATTGAAGGACATTGTTTGAGCTTTTTGCCATTTCACAAGTGCTATGAAACCGCTGCTTTCCTTCTCAGATAATGTGCACAGAATTGCATTTGGCAACTGAACACTTTGTTCAATGCAGCTGTTTTCCCCTGGGAGATCACACTCAACAAAACCTGTATGAAAATACCCTCTTTTAAGTCTAAAAACTATTGGTAAACATTTCTGTAGGAATAAAAACCAATACTGATAACAAACAAGAAGAGATTGACTTACTATGTATGAGACCAATTCTTGATTCATATTATTTTAGTAGGCAGACTAAACTACATACAGAAAAGTACTATTTACTCTATTTCTGCTGAGTCTTTGCCAAGTGCCCTTACACTAACAGTAATTTAACTAAACAATCCTTCTTAAGCAGATGCACAACAGTATGAAAAAGTGATTCTATTAGTCTGTAGATAAAGCTGCTCAGTACTAACAAAACATCCCTCACCATAACTTCTGCAACCTGTCCCACAAAAGAATGCACACTAAGATTTAATAAAAAAATAGCTATTACTCCCACCCTTGATTAGCTACCAGGAACACTTCATAATAACTGGCATCCATCAGTTTTTCTTGCCAAAATCTTTCCCGTCATACTTCACCTTTAACTTAAATGAAGTTGCTGATTCAAGAACACAAAATTCTGTGAACCAAACAGCCTATATGGTAGATTGGAGTTGAAATTTATGTTATGAAATTGCATGTGCATACATATGTAGAAATACTTAAATATGTGATTACTTGTACTAACTAAAAGGCTGTATTTGTCAGGAGTGACCTAACTGTGGCCTGCCAGGACCCGAAGGGAGTCTACAAGAAAGATGGAGAGGGACTTTTTACAAGAGCCTGGAATGGCAGCACTAAGGGGAATGAATTCAAACACAGGAGTTTTCGACTGGATATAGGAAGAAATTAATTAGTTCAAGAATGGTGAGCCACTGGAACAGGTTGCCTAGAAAAGCTGTGGCTGCCCCATCCCTGGAAGTGCTCAAGGCCAGGATGGATGGAGGTTTGAGCAACATGGTCTATCTAATGGAAGGTATCCCTGTCCACAGCAGGAGGGTTGGAACTGGATGATCTTTAAGGTCCCTTCCAACCCAAACCATTCTACAATTCTATTTAGAGTTGAATCCATAGAGTTATTTCCCTGTAAACGTTGTAAACTTACTACTGATAGAAATGCCATAATCTCAGTCTTCCCAACTAACTTGATTTCAAAGAAGTATTTCCAGTGTCCACAGAAGTTTCTGGATGGGGTTGTTCTCCTCACACTTATGTTTCCAGCACTGCCTTCTGATCCTGCATTTTCAACCCTAAACAAGTGAGCACAATGCTTGACAGGCTTCATCCTATGACTAGGGAAAGGCACATTCCCATCTGCTCCGTAACAACAGTGGATTTTGAAAACCCACACATCATAAATAACTGGACACGTGGAAACAGAGGAAAAGTCCTCATTCTGTATAAGGCATGCTTGAAATGGTAACAAGGCTCTCCTCTCTCTGCTCAATAAATTCATACTTCATTCAGTACCTCAATCGCAAAAGACTTTTAAAAGTTCCCAGAAGCATTCTGTACCCCCTGTGAACCTTTAACATGAGCTAAGAAATTAGACTATTGTGAGAAACTTGTTTGTTGCTTGTTTTGTGTTTGTTTGTTTTTTAATACAGGGAATACTGTTGTGAAAAACACAATTACTCGATGTGATCATATATAGCAGAAATTATTATTTCTTCCTCTGCATTCCCAGAGTATTCAGAGTTGAATGGACCAATTCTCCCTCTTTTCACAGAGTAACACTCACTGTGCCTGCCACGGTGGAATGGCAGACTTGCAGCCCAGAAAAGCACTAATTTGACATTACAAAACAAAGATACAAAGAATTAAATAATTAGAGCCTTAATAACAGAACACAATGCATGTCTCCTTTGATAATCACTTGAACTCTAAAGATGAAAGCGGGGTTGAAACGTGCATACAAGATGTGCAATAACAGAGTTTCCAAGTGAAGTGGAGCACATTGTAGTGTTCCATTCCATGTTATTTCAGTATCTAGAAAGATTAGCCTGTTAAAGCAAAAACTTCTCTACTTCTGCCCTTGTGTGTCTTCTTTTCAGCTGCTTTCCTCTCACCTCCTCAGCCAGCCTCCTCTTGGCTCGCTGCACCTGTGGGCAGCTGGAACTTTCCTCATTGTACTACTGCTAGACAATAGCAGAAGGAACCAGGAATTAGTACTTATTCCATGTTTCTTCCCTAATCTTCAATTTTGTTTTTTTAATGAAAATTTAATAAATCATAAATTAAGTCCACTGACCGAAAACAAAATATATTTTTTTTTGCTAATATTTGAAGTTATCCTTGCCACCTACTTTCAACTTCTATCTCAATTCTCATCCTACCATATCATCAATCTTGTCAATTTTGGGAGGCATGGGTGGGAAATCAAGATACATTTGAGCTCAAAAGAGTTTGCACCAGACCAGAAGTCAACTGAAGAGATGCCTTGGCTGTTCTGCCTCTGTATGCTGAGCTTGAGGATTGAAACAGAAATGCTAATGACAATGAAAGACATGAAGATGCTGATACTGATCATGAAAGAGGATGCTTTAGGCTGTATCAAATAGAAATGCAAATTTTTATTCACAAGGCTGGATACATACAGGCAAACCTCAACATATTCCTACTTCTTTAAAAGAAAGATTTCTCTAAAGAGTAAATGAATGATGAGCTGCCTAGGTAGGGGTCCTGAAAACAAATTTTATCTAAGAACAGCTTTTCTAGTCCCTGAAGTTGTTACCCAATTAATGCTTCTAGTATTCTAAAGGGATTATTGCTTGCTTGAAAAATAAACACAAAAATTCTACTACAAAACTTGGTTTATGTTTTTTGATGGATTAGTAAAACAGCACAGAGCTATGAATATAGGTTTTTAATTTAATCTTATTCTCCCATATATTATCATCATTAGGGATTACTCCCATTCCTTACTGGCTTTGTTATTCTTCTGTATCTCAAAACGTGATAAAGTGAATAACTATGAAGGAGCTACAGCATGCCCCTCTGTAAATAACCAGGAGTATTTTGCTGAGTTCACTTTATACTGCACTAGGGAACAGAGCATATTTTGATCCCCTGAATGTCAAAAAGAGTTTTATTATCATTCAAATTAGTTCTAATCATTCTATAGATGGCCTATATTTTCATGATGGTGGCAAAGAAGTGCATGTTACTTTCATTCTCTCCTCACACTGGCCAAACCTAGACCATGACATGCAGCCCAGTCTGATTTGAACACAACAATTAGCACTTACTAAGATAACTTAGTTATCAGCACCAATTTGAGATGCCTCTCTAAGAACAAAACATCAGCATTTTGTCGGGGATTCACTTAACCAGTTAACAGGTTTTCAGTTATAAAGTCACATTAGAATACAAGGCAACTTTTCCCCCCCTCATTGCACCATCCCACATCACTTGTGTGTCTAATTATCTTATACCTCAGTACTAAAAACTATTGCTGGTTCTGTTCTCAATGTACTTTAATATGGTGACTGGGAAAAAAAAATAAAAAGAAGAAGAAGAAAAAGAAAAATCCAATTAAGATACCTGTGATCTTACTTTTCTTTGCCTGTAAGTTTAACCACGTAATTTATCATTTCACCTACATACTCGACTTGTGTAACTAACAGCAACATAAGCTGCAAGGTATAAAGGAATCAGACCTGTCTGATTACATGCAATTAAAAATTTCTTATTTTTATTAAACATTCTTACTCTGCTGTCAGGCCATGCCCCAAAAAGAAGAATCTAATACTACTTTTAAGCTATTTAACAGATTTTAAAACAGTGTCAAACTATGCTTTGAATATCCTCAAATGTGCTAGTTGTGAGCATAATGATGTTTTCAGAGGCTGCTTGCCTCTGAAAACAAGATTAGTTTCCAACTCCTAGTCTTGCTACACAGAGTTCAAATGACAGATCAAGAAAGAAAAAAAAAAAAGACACACTGCTGCTGCTACTGTTACAGCACTTCACTAGTGTGAGCAGTAAAAATAAATAAACCTGAGTACAAGCTATTTTTAGTTTTCCTCTGCAGATAAAATATTATTAATGCTGCTTGGTTTACTCTCCAAGCACTTGGCCCAAAAGAAGCAGCATTCCACTGACCTTTGCTCTGCAACACAAACCACCAGCGTAGAGGCCATTCAGAGAATCACAGAATATGCTGAGCTGGAAAGAATCAGAGTCCAACACTCAGCCTTGCCCAGGACCATCCCCAGGAGTCACACCATGTGCCTGAGAGTGCTTTCCAAATGCTGTTTGAGTTCTGTCAGCCTTGTTGCTGTGACCACTTCCATGGGGAGCCTGCTCCAGTGCCCAACCACTACAGGAAGAACCTTTTCCTAATATCCAACCTAAACCAATCTAACCATTGTGTCATGATACAGCACAAATCCCCCAAACCCACAGTGATACCCACCTAAAAAATCATCCTGGACCCACTTCCAGTGATCACCTTCTGCCTGTTGCATCCAGAGGGAGCAGAACCTGGGATGAAGGAGAGCTAGGTGGTGTCCACAGAAGGACTGAAAAGCAAAATGCTCTTCAAAGACCTTCTGGTGGGCTGACAGAACCAGAGAAAATATAGAAAATGTTCAACTGCAAAGTCTCTGCTAAAAAAAACAAACCCGTACAACAAAAGACACCTCAAATTCAATATATTCCCTTTCATTCCTTTTCACTGCACATTACAATCTGGGATCACTAAGCAGCATTTTTACCACTGTGATCCAATTCGTTTTCCAAGTACTGTGAGGATTAAGCACATATGAAAGAAAGAAAAAAAGAAACAACCATTACACATGAGAAATAAGGTCTGGCTTCCATTTCAGGGAATACTAATGACCAAAATTGTTAACAACTGACTGACAAGAACTGTTCTGCTTCCTGCTGGTTTAACTGCTTCTAGGCAAAATTATGATTGCTGCTAATAAGCCTAGAAATATAATAAGCCTTAATAACAATATAGAACAGCAAGTCACAAAATGACTATGCTTTTTGGGCAGAATGGTCTCCTGCAGCCAAAAATACAGCATGAAGGTGGCTTGAAAGAGCTGACTGAAGTAAGTATTTGATATTTGTGAGGGAAAGGACTTTGTACACAAGGAGAACCATTTAGACATGTTTCAGGTCCTATAAAACTGGCTTATATTACCTTATTAATTGTATTGGTAAAAACAAACGGGGAATGGACTTTGCTAATGGGAAAAGAAAGGTCAAGATTACTACAAGTAGCCCATGTAAGTGTCTAAGGAGTTTATACATCAAGTCCAAGTCCTTATATCTGGTTTGCTGCCAGTTCAGATTTGCTCCATCACACTGGGCAATGCTTTGCTGGGGTGCCAGGGTGCTGCTCTCTTGAATCTAATGGTGTTATTTGGACCCAATGCCTCAGAAACATAAGGAATCCTGGGATGTTTCTTTGGAAACCCAAAGATGATACATGTAAGGATAGTATGGCTGCTTCAGAAATATTTCCCCCCATATTAAAATGGTGCTTCTTTCATTGTGAAAGATCACGGTTTTGGTTGAAAAGGACCTAAAGCTCATCTAGTTACAATCCCTCTGCCATGGGCAGGGACACCTTTCACTAGACCAGGTTGCTCCAAGACCCATCCAACACTTCCAAGGAAAGCTCCCAGACCTGACAACACATTAAATTTTGCTGTCACAATCCCAAACAAATTCTTGTTACTTTAATGGATTTACTTTTTTCCCTAAAGTAAAGATTTTTGTGTTATAGTTTATGGCATCCATGACAGAGGGAAAGAGACTTTTTGGTCACACCAAATTTCCATACATGACAAAATTGATCTTACCCAGTAAGTGCTGCCTGAAAGGTTCATAGAAATTAACCTATGCCAGTACTTCACTGGAAAACATTACAAAGCTCTGAAATACTTCAGCAGATGCAGATGTTTTGTAGAGAATCTACAGATAAAGCTAAGAGTGTGGCTTTGTCCTGGAACAGAAGGGGCTGAACAGTCATCTCCTTTTTTCTTGGTAACTACAACTTAATCTGTATTCCCCTGCTGAAAGG
The DNA here is from genome assembly GCA_013399895.1 of Serilophus lunatus. NCBI lineage: Eukaryota > Metazoa > Chordata > Aves > Passeriformes > Eurylaimidae > Serilophus > Serilophus lunatus. The sequence continues at coordinate 261,152 of VXBA01003635.1, read as the reverse complement.
ATTGCAATAAAACTCTATATAATGAAAGGACAATTAAGTCACATTATGTGCAAAAAGTCATCATTTGATAATGATCCACTAATTTCAGCAGGATAAGACACTAATCACTTCTGGTAATCAAATTTGCCCTGGTGATGCAGTGACTGGACCACGCTGAAGCAATTCAGAGATGTTCATTAACTGTGTGTCCATATGCCACCAAGTCACAGTGTGTTTCTGATGGAGATGCTCCGAGGCTGGGAGGGCACTACATTACCCTCTGTTCCATTCCTAGAGATGCCTCAGCTGCACCAGGGTAGTACCCCTGCAATACTACTCACTCCAGTTTGTCACACCAAATACCCACGTGGGCAGCTGAGGTCCCTTCAGCTGCTCCTTTTCTCCTTCTCCAGAGGTCTGCCTGCACGAACTACCTCTCACACGCTGCAACCAGATCCCCACAAAACTTGCTGCTATTCAGGATCTGACGATGCTCAAAGCAACGTCCAATTATTTATTTTTTTACAACATCGTCTCTGCCCAAAATAAATGATGGCTGTAAAACGATGTGGATTTTTTTTCTTTCATTGAAAGAATTATCTGTAATAAAAATGTATCATTAATAAATCTTATCGATACCAAATAGCTACTTAATCCCGTGCAAGTCATCCGAGAAACCAAAGGAAAATAAGCTCTGCTTCGGTTCTGACCAACACCACCAGGTGGCAACAGCAGCTCAGCTAACCCATCCCACAGCAAGCCAGCTGCAGGAACTGCTTATTCCCCTTTTTCCCTTTCACTCAGCCTTACTCTGAGCTTTTTTTTTTAACTTAAACTCAATGTCAGGCTGTCCATCTATAATAAAAAGTGTGCCCACAGCTATTCCTATTTAATTTCATTAGATAATCCAAGGATTGAGTCCAACCTAAGTAGCTCCCAAGAACCCCTGACTGACACTTCCAATCTGGCAATTCCTGCTCTTCATCCACAAAAGGAATAGTAGCTACCTCGTGCAGGTATCCATTACATTCATTGACTTCTGCAAACTGACCCTCCAGTGTATTTTGGCCCAAAACTGCTCATTACTTCTGTTTGGTAACTTCATTGAGCATCCTTATGGAATACTGCTATGTACCCTCAGGCAATAGCACACAGCACTCCACCAACTCCCTATCCAAACACTGCATATGTGCCCCAAACCACATGATATATGGAAAAGCAGGAAAATAAAGACACTTTTTGATAACCTGAGACTGAGAGAAATACACCAGGCCTGGATTTGAACAGAAAGCTTTATCTCTGCTAGAGGGGGGCTTATATTCCTCAGATTTCAGTGAGTCGTCTGTGTAAGGGAGTTAGGACCCAATGGTCCTGCTTTACCAATTATTTTGTTTAAGTTTGATCAAGGGGCAGAGATGGCTTGGTCTCTGGAAATTAATTCCCATTGCAGACATGAGTCTAGTTGCAGGCATCACACTGAATGATGGTGCTGTAAATCAAAAATCAATCTGACCTCATCCAGTACCCCAGGACTACAGTTTCTGAACTTCTCAGCAGTTCAGTAAACAAATCTGTGGGTTTTTTGTAAAACTGAGTTGTAGCAAGAACATATTCCTAGGTAAATTAATATATTAAGGTTACATCTCTGATCTGAGCTCATCAGTATTCCATTTCAAATTACAGTAAGGTAGGCAAAAATGAGCCATTGATTTACACCTGCTTTTCAGAGTGACTTATAGTCTTAAGTGGCACTGGATGTGGCACTTAGTGCCACGGTTTAGTTGATGAGTTGGTGTTAGGTCACAGGTTGGATCTCAAAGGTCTTTTTCAACCTAGTTAATTCTGTCATTCTGTGATGTGCAGATGACTCCAGAAGAATTTCCACCTCTAGCACCACAAAGATCAAGTGTGTCCCTAACAGCCATACTGCTGGACTGTACAGATTAATTCAATGAGTGAGTTAAAAATCAATTATATCATCCTAAAAAATCAGATCCTTGAATAATTTGCATTGTAACCACTCTTCTCTCCTACAATTTTTCTGTTAAATGAGCTTTTTCCACAGCAGCTACTGAAAAGATGGCACAAACACCCAGGTCTGTATTAGGGGTTATCAGCCCTTCCTGAGCCACGCTAGAGAAAGGGTTTTAACAAAACACAGCAATGGATTATTTTAAAGCAGCCATCTGACATTAACACTCTCTCCCCTATATGTTGTTTCACCTGCAAGATTTTATCCCACTTAAATGGACATGATAAACCATACACCCTTCTAGTTCTACACAACACAATCATTTAGAAGAGAAATCAGCCTCTGGTTCCCTCTGGAAGGAACATCTAACCTGAAGCCTTCTGCTTCTTCCAGCACAAACCTATGATTCACACAGACCTTCCCTGCCATGGAGATTCCCTGGGAAGCAGAAGGAAGGCACTCAGGTCCCATGTGCAGCTTTTTAAGGCTCAGCAGTAACAGCAGCCAGTCTCACCCAGTTTAGCCAGGAGGAGCTGAGTTAGTCAGCTGGGACAGAGAAGAAACCAGCTGCAAAAGGTTAAGCCATGTCCACTAAGGGGGGGAAGGGCTGAGGCATTAACACTTTTGATAAAGTCTCATCCCAAGACTAGGAAATGAAATGTGACTGAAGGTGGAAGAAGGAAAAGAGGACGAGGAATTATATTTTCTTGGCTTCCACCTGTCAGTGTAGACTTCTAAAACTGAGTGTATTCATGCTTAGGGTGGATTTATCTTCTGGTAGGAAAAACCCATTGCCATCTCCTTGTCAGAGGAACAGCTGCTCAAGTGCAAGTCACAAATCAGGTTTTTTTGTCCCGAGTTGCTTTGGTCTTTAAAATGAGTTCTAGTATCATCTGTAATTCTATTCATAAAGCTAAATTATGACTTGGACTGCAAAATACATTCTAGCTCCTTCAGAATTTAAAATATGAAGTCAGAATATGAAATTACCCACTGACTCCAGCTGCAATATGTTTCTTATTTCGCATTTTCACCTGCACTCACTGCAAATTCAAATATCGCAACCTGAAAATTGGTTTTAATCACAACTAATACATGGAGGTTTTTCCCTCCTCTTTCTGTTCCTTACATCCCATAAGCACCCAATACAATGGCATGTAGAGTGATAGAAGATGAGCCAAGTACCTCTCAAAGGTACTCCCAGGCACCACACATCTGAGCAACAGGTGTCAAGCCCTGCAAAGCAAAACCAGATACCAAGAAACCCAAAACACTCTTTAATCTGAACTATTCTTTTGGGCACTCACCCTCAGGCCTAACACTGCTGCTGTTCACAGCATCCACCAGTACTTCTGTGCCATTCCTGAGCCAGAGCACTACACTTTCCTTTCAGCCTCTTGAATGGAAGTGATATGACGTGGTAGAATCAGCCAAACACACGGAGGGGAACAGTAGCAAGAATTGCCTGCTACCAGGGAACATGGCAAGGAGAACTGGAACAGCCAGCCCAGGGAGGTCATGGAGTCTTCCCTTTCTGGAGACATTCCAAACCCACCTGGATGCATGCTTGCTCCAGGTGACCCTGCCTTGGCAGGGAGGGTTGAACCGGACGATCTCCAGAGGCCCCTTCCTAACTTTAACTATTCTCTGATTCTGTGATAAAAAGACCACAAGTCAGGGTTTGTTCTGTGTTCAAACTGGTAACATTTGCAAAGTTAAATGCAAAGCCAACCCGCAGTAGCTCTAGATCTCTAGAAAAGAGGCTATTTTTAAACTGCAGTAGCACTGTGAACTGCATAAATTAGCATAATCTCAGCCTTCACAGAGAGTTCTCAGCTGGGTTACATACTACGAATTAACACTCTGCAGACTCCTCGCTTCTACTAACCTGGTCAATCATGGGGCTTAAAATCCCCTTTTCCCATCCTTCAAAATCTCAACAGCCTTTTTTACACTCCTCTTTTCCTTTTCAGAGCTGTACTATCACAGACTCAGGTTTCATTGCAAATCTCACAAGGCTTTGTGTGTAACTGGTGGTTCTGTGGCTGTGTAATTGCAGGACATTCTACTATTTTCTCAGCTGATCATTTTCTCCTCGTGGGCAGATGGCATGGAAGTGGAGTGCAGATGGAAACCCACAGCCCGCAAACTCCTCATTATAATTTGAAATAGCGTATGCAGGTCTTTGATTCTTATCTTCTCCTTAAATTATTTTCAGCAAAAAAAGGATGAATTGCTATTTTCAGAAGGCACAACCAAAAGCAACAGTATCTGTTTATACTTGAGAACCTTCTCCTAACACTGTGACCTCTATCTTCAAAAGTTTTATCGCCATCCATAAATCATTAGTGGAGAGGACTTTAAATCAAGTATCTCTTGCTTTGGTTCAAATATTACGTAAAGAAAAAAAAGAAGTCAATAAGAAGAAAGCAGATCACACTGACGCAGGAAGGTTTAGAAGTCCCACAGTCAGCTATGTGAGGTGATTTCATGGCTCCAGGTATCACTTTACCTGAGCTGCTTGGAATTATAGTGGATTTATCTCTGCAGAACACCTGTGAGATAAGGGAGTTGCTGGTGATAAACTGCAGTAGGCAGCAAGGAGGTGACAATGATGTTGATGGCCTGTGGCTCACAGACTCACCACTGCATCTTCCCTGCCCTCTAGGACCGAAACCCCTCCTGGGAGAAAGGGGCAGCTCAAAATGAAGGTGCCATAAAAACTAGTCTTATCATTCCTTCAAGCTTTTTCCACAGCATGTTCAGTCTGGTGGAACTGGCTTTCCTAACCTTCTGACCAGTTGCAAAAGTCCTAAAAACAGCAAGACAAAAATATCTGTGGCAGAAAATAGGAAGGAATGAAATAAGCACTGGAGGTCAAGTCTGGATCCCTGAAAAGTTTGTATTAACCAACTGGAAAACATTAAAAGAAATAAAACTTACCCATTAGTTATAAAAAGAAAACAAGCAATGCTTAAGACACCCAAGAGATGTGGTTGATGAGGATTTACTAACTCACAGACAGCTCTCACAGCATAAATGAAAAGTTGGATAATTTGCTCCTGTTCCAGAAGCCTGGACTCAGGCTTGATAAACACAAAGAGCATCGTTTGTTGAAGTTTTGACCTGGTGCCTGACAACCAATTACCGAACCACACTGCTCTACCTCAGCTAGAAGGGAACCTTCTAAACTGTCTCACAAAATGGTTTCTGTCTATTTAAGGGATGAAAATGTGTCACTTAACTGTATTTTCCGCCTTCAAGCATAACCACTAGCAAGGCTTTTCCTCAAATGGCTGAAATTATTTGCATATTGTACATCAAAAACATTCAGATGTTCAACCTAGTTGTGGTGTACGTACACTACAACATAAATAATTTCCCTATATAACGCAGGGCTATAATCTTCCACAGCATGCAAGCATGCTAATGATCTTACACAAGGACAACACAAGATGAAAGAATGAAATATTTCATCACTAGGGGCAATTTATCTTGTCTACATTCATGGAAGAAGATTATAGGAGGTCATCTTCTTAGTGGTTTCCATTTCACGACAAAAAAGGACAATAATCAGTTTTCATTAGGAAGACTTGTCCTTTCTCTTGTACAGACATGACTTTCCCGTCCAATACACCAAACACAGCACTGATATCAAACAATGATGGTTTTGTGTAACAGAAAGTTTGTAAAGGGTAATAGAAACACTCGAAATTCAGATGCAACACTGAAGGCCTTACACATGTCAAAAGAATCAACATAGGTTGTATCTCCAGTTTCATAGCTTGTGCTTGAAACTTATAAGGGTCTTCACAAGTGACTGAAACTGTTGTTTAATGAGCATACTCAGCTCAAGCTTGACAGAATAAAAAACTTCCAGAGGAAGAGAAAGCCCCATTGTAAGTGCCTTAAGGAAGCCCTGACTGTGAGAGTCCATCTTCATCAGACCATATCCCACAGCTTATCCAAAGGCACGTTCAGAGCTCTTTGGCACAAGCAGCTGACCACCACAGGAAAGGCAAGAGAATTTTGGCAGAGGATGAGACACTGTGCCAGCACTCCTGACGCAGTAAGAGTGACTCTACCACACATCTGCTTCTCTAAGAGAAGCTGAATCTGCCTGTGACAAGGTCAATTTTAAGGAAGGTTGGTATTAAAAGATTATGCTCCCTCCATCCTCTCACTGAGGTTATGCTAATTATTTCAGGGGAGCAAAGGAATTCTTTGATCCTCCAAGTTCTCCTTCCCATCACAAGGTGACTCTGGCTGCCGGCACAGCACCCAAGGGAGCGGCACAGAATATCCTAATTCCATAACTGTGGAATTAGCCACTTTCAACCTTGAAATTTAACCCTAAGAAATTGAGTATGAAGTAATCCACATAATCCAGGCCTCTACACCTGTCCCTCTTCCAACTAATCTGGCCATCCTTCATCATGACACATCTTAATTTAGAGCCCTATCTGCTAAGGTCAGTGTGTAAGTGGATGCTCAGGAGTTGCAGCAAGTATTTGTCACACAGTGGGACCAATTGATTTGTGAACCCTGCAAGATGCAGAAATATCAACAGAGAGCAGAGCCCTTTGCCAGAGACAGATAAAGGATCTTTACAAACATTCTAGGAAGCAGTGAGGAGAAGGAATAAATAAATAAATAAGTGTGGCGTAGCCCTGGATAATGCGATCTGCTGGTATTAAGTTTTCTCCTCAAGGAGTTAAGTATATACCAGCTGCTCTACATTAAACCGAGCTGGCATTTTAAATCATGTAAATTAGCTGAGCTCCCATCCATTTCAGCCCAGCATTTAACAGCATTGCTGTAAATGATGCAAAGTACTGGCCAAACCAAGCCCTGCCATTTCAGATGCTGTCAGAGAGGAAAGGAGGAGGGAGGGGGGGACAACAGCTCTGAGTGATGCTGCAGCTATTCACAAGATGGTTTACAAGAGCCTCCTTTCAGCACAGGTATTGTTTGCATGACTGAAACATGCCCATGTGCACAGAAAGCCTGAGGCTTTTATTTGTTGAAAATCCACTTATATAAGCTACTAAGAATCACTGCAAAGTTATCTGAAATTTCACAATTTTGCCGGTGAACACTGAAATTTCAGATCTCTCTTTGCTTAATACTGCACAATAAACACTGAGTGCATCTGACGGGGCATTGGCTCAGAAACGCTGACACAGCACCCTACAGGGAGCCAAGGGTGGCATCAATCCCCTCCATCACATCCAATGCCAATGTTCATTTCTCAGACTATGAAGGAAATAGGTGAAAATCTGTGTTTGTTCAACACAAACCCCTCTTCTGGTGAATCTGAGAGCACTCAGGAGACAATAAACAGGGCTAAATCTCACCTGGTTCACATTGTTTTGGCCAAGAGAATAAATTTTAGCACAAAGCTGGAATGGTGAAAGAGTGAAGGATTTGCTATTAAGAAGTCTAAGAGCTTCACAGACTTTTTTTTAATTATTTTTATTTCAGGTTCTTTATTGAGGTCACCTGTTCAGCAGGGGGAAGGTAGATTTAATCCCTGTCTTAAAAATAAGGTAGAGCTGCCTTGCAATCCAACCCCATAAACCAAGTCACTGGTGGGCGTGACCCACAGGCACTACATCCCATTGCGTATGCACCACAAGTTACTCCACATGGTCCAAACTCTACCAGGGAAAAGGCCAAAAGGGCTCTTATAGGCAGGAAAGGAAAATCCTCATTGCTGCAGTGTGGGAAGCTGGTATCTGACTGCCTGGAAACAGGATCCTAGGCAACCACTACTCTTCCCTCTTGAAAAGCAGAAAGTGCTTCGGTTCAGTGAAATAAAGAAAATTCACACAATTTCCCTGGAGAGGCTATGTAGGGATGACCAGGATGCTGTCACCTCCCCTTTGCAGCTCCACACTAGAGCACAGCCACTTTTTTGCCAGCTTTCTTTGGCAGTGCCCATCTGGCACATTACCACAGAGGATCAAATCCCTGTGTGCTCCAGAACCCATCCTGTAGGAGTGAGACACAGCAATGCCAAAAATACTCCTTCCCAAAATAATCCATCCCAGTTAAGCCCCAGACAAGTCTGGAATACATATGGCTGTCCTGAGGAACAGACTGACCCGTGGTTATTAAGCAAGAAAAGAGAAATCCATTTCTAAGCTATTGATTCAAATGGTCAATGCACATTTGATCTTGAAACACACATGACATTTGGAAATTAGTTTTGAGGATTTAAATATCCATAGGACTCTTGTAAAGGCAGAATAATTAAAACATCTTACCATATTGATCCAATAATTACTGTCTCCACCAGCTACAATCAAAATTGCACGTTGATCTTTGTGGAGATAAGTGTGTCCTCTGCATCTGTTCCAGGTCTCAAACCTCAGACACACACACAGACAGATACTGTTCAAAGATTAAACTCTCCAAGAAAATATAACTTTGTATCATGCTATATTACCCTCAAAATGATTACAGACCCCAAGAGACATGACACAAGCCTTTGTACCCACTTGATCCTACAACAGTAGGATATACAATAGTTGTCCACCTCCCAGAAGAAGCAAGTTTGCTAGACCCCTCATACAAGCTGATTAGAAATTACTTCCTGGTAATTAATATCATAACCTAAGAAACAGCCAGAATAGATGTGACATGAAAAGACAGCTGTTACAGCCTTCTTGAGTTACCTGTAGTTTCTAATAGTGGATGTGGCTCAAATAGAGGCAAAATGTCAGACAAGGGAGATCAGCAGAAAGAAATCCCTCTAGGGTATTCATTTTGTTCTACCAGTGGGAAAGTATATAGAATTAGCAGATGGCAGAAAAATACAATATAATAATTCCTGGTCAGCATTTCCAGTAGATGAGCAATCCTATCAGGGAATATTCACCTCATGTGAAACAAAGAGGTATTACTACAACTGTCCTCACAACTAAGAATGTCTCTCCATGAGACATAAAATACATAAAATTACAATTTCAGCCTCTTGTATGCCTCTTCTACTTCTCCCAAGACTAAAACATGTGTGTCCTCAGACTGCCATTCTAGAAGAATGTTTTTACTAAACAACTCTGAAATGTGTAAATGCCTATTTGGCTAAAAGGCATTGTCAGCTTCTATAATGTTATTTGGCAGATGAGGAGGAATATGGAAATGATCAAGGAAATTAGTTGAGACCTTCCATTTGGAGAAGGCATAACCAAGCCAACAAGATCCCAGCACTGAGAACAGCTAGTTTTGCAGACATACAGTAAGTCAGCCTGTCAAGGGTTGTTTTGGGTTTAGCTGGATTTTTTATTTATTGTTTGATTCTATCTTTCATGAGAAAACCTGGGTGTGTGCAAATGAGTCACTGTGTTAAGCAGGTGAAGGAAACATCTCTGGGTTTTTCCAAGATGGCTTTACAGCCCAGTCCTCCACATCTCTGGAACCACTGTGCCTATGAACACAACCTTCCCTCCTTCAAGGCAGGGAGGGAACAGCACATCAAGTACTTTGGCCTCCACTCCTGTGAGCTCCTGGAGCTTGAAGGAAGGACTAATAATATTTAGAACTGTTAGGGAATATGCAGATATCCACTTTCAAAGAAAACACTGATGGATCCACCATTACCGCCAGAGAAGTCATGTTTCACAAACCTTTTTCTTGCCAAGCACAGCACTATTGCTACCAAACCAACACCTCCCAACCCTTAGTTCCTTGGTCTTGACAGCCCATAAGTTTTCCTTCTTGCTTGTATAAAATAAAACCTCAACAATTACTGCTGGGAAAAGGCCCATGGACTCTCTTTACAGCTGTCAGTTCCTCCAAATCAGCCTTATTGCTGTTCTGCACCCACACCATAAACATGAACTCACAAGACACTTTTGGATTATACCAGTGGTGGTCATTACCTAAAGGACAAGAGAGAAGAAGTGGACCAATATCAGTGACAGGACAAGCAAAATAATGACAGTTAAGGACTCCTTCCAACTGTGAAACACAAAATGTGGCAACTTGTAGCCATAGCTGTAAAGAAAAAAGCCACACAAGGAAAAAGATTTAAGGAAACCTTCAAGCCAAGGGATAAACATAGGGTAAGACACGAGGCACTGTCAAAATACGATGGCATGACACACTAAAACTGAACACACACAGGGGAAAAAGTTCTGCTAAAAGTGTATTTTCAAATACAGGAGTTGGATATTTTTTGCTTTCATGCATTGTTTTCCCACATATTGCTTCCAATTCTGAAATAACCCAAAATTAAAATGACAAATAATCCAAGGACAACACACCTAAAAATACTTTCGAGACTAAAAAAAAAACAAAAAAAAACAAAAACGTGGAATCAGAATAAAGCTTCAGATCTCAGCCTGTTTCAAAATAAGAAGTGATCTGTTTTCTCATTTATTTTAATAGGTCATTTATTTGTTTTAGGTTTTAGCAGTTGTTTCCATTTCTATGCTTTGCAAAACTGAAGAAACTGAGACTGTTTCCACAAACTATTTCAGAAAAAAAGAATTTACAGATAAAATTAGAGGCATACAACTAAGTGCCAAGTGTTTGACTGAATTCCAGTTCTTGGTGAATGGAAAACCAGCAGCTTCCTGTTACAAAATGTACCAACAGTTCATGTCTAATAATACACATATCTAACCATTTACATACTCCAAATATAGATGCTTCTAAAAATAATATTAAAGCAGGGTATTTTTAGCCAGGTGAATTTCCCAGGAGAATGAAATTGTTCAGCTTGCTTCAAGAAAAGAATGGATTAACGGGTTAAAATCTTAAGAGTGTCTCTTGACTTATACCAGAATAAAAGTAGGTTTAACCCCAAAGCTTAAATAATCAAAAAGCATATGGGGAAAAAAAACCACCCTGAAGAACAGAGTACACACCCTTTCCTTAAAAGGCCCAGTTATGTCTTCATTCATAACTATATATTCTTAAACAGCACTTATTTATTCTGTTGCAAATTTGGAAAGTTCAAACAAAATAATGATTAAGTACCTCAATTTCTTCTACTCTGGTAGGAAAAGGGGACTTGTAGACTAGAAGCATTAAAATAGACTAGAAATCAATCAGAGATTTAAATCTAGTGATGAGACAACCTGGAAAGTGAAATCACAGAGTAGACAATGTTTCTCAAAGGACTCTTCAAAGGAAATTAAAACCAGCCAATACAAACGCTGAATTTCCAAAACCAAAGACAGAATCCACCCTTCCTATCTAAATAAATCAAGGCTGTCATTTCTGACACCCTCTGGATAGGCAAAAAGAGCACAAGTGGTGTTGGTCTCATAATTTTATTTAATATTGCTATTTCTCAGATACTTGAAACTTTGTAAATGAGTGAGAGTGTTCACTTAAGAAATTCAACTTCATGGAGTAAACTAACAGTTTCAAGGACAAAAGGAGAACACATGGACACCATACACATTACCATTTTGAACTGTTAAGAAGTAGCAGCAAAGGAGAAAGATATTCTAATATCAGGGGACTAGCTAGCAATTTTCTACAGCACTGCAGACTTTCCGACCTTGGCTGAGTTTCTGTGTGCCTCAGCCATCCATTTATAAAATGAGAACAATATTCCTATCTTTCTGGAGTGCTCTTAGGCTAAGCATATTAAAATTTGGAAGCCCCTTAGATATATATTTGTGTATAAATAATATGTGTGTAGATAATAACACATATATATATGTGAAAGATAAGAGAAATAACTAAATAAATAAACTGCAAGCAGGAAAACGGACATATAATTATCTTTGGAGATCCCATCTTGGGCAATCCAACAGTAAAGGTAGTGAACATGGGAAGGAGCATTATATGATGAGCAAATGCTCTTTAAATCAAGAACTGTCACAATTTAGCTGAAATCAGAGGAAAAAGCCCACATTTTCCAATACAATTAAAACCCAAATGGAACTTGGAGTCAAAGTGACCCTTTGCATTTTCTAAGTGAAAACCCAGTGATTACAGAACCTCCTGAATTTATAGATCTTACACCTTTTTGTTCAAATGCAAGGCATTAAAAAGGGTAGCTGTTTATATGAAAAGACAAATCCCTGAAAAGTCCATAGTAATAAACACAACAAACCAACTTTTGAATTATTTTCTTGTTTTCTATCTGGTAACATTTCCTCTGGAGCAACCTCCTAACAATTTAATATTTACTGGTATGTGTCTATAAATACGTCCAAACAATTGCAAACATAAATAGAAGAAAAATTTGAATACTTAATAGCCTCAGATCCCTTATAGTGTGTCCAAAAAAAAAAAATAAATCCATCAGAAAACAAGATACAGCAAAGGCTTTTTTTGTAGGAATGTATCTATAATCATATAAACAAGATCAATAGCAATTTCAAATTTTTTTGTGCTTATAGATTTTGGTAGCCTGAATCTATAGTTTTTCTTAGCTCCTCCCAACTCTTCAGTAAAATTTTTCCTTTGTTCAAATCCTAAACACAATCTCATTCGGTTTCTTCCAACATCGCCAAAAGCCATCTTTTCTGTTAAAGTAATCAGCATGACTGACCACATTTCTCATAATTTCTTTTATAATTAGCTCAGCAGTGGCAGCAAGACAAAATTTCACGCCACTGAGGCAGTTCACATGATGGCACTGAAACCAGTCAATGTTCATCTGACTTTAAGTTGGGTCCAGATAAAGATTTGCTTGATTCCTCTCCCCACCCCAAGCTGGTTTGGCAGTAAAACTCTAAAGCCCTGTATCACACACATAAATGGTTAAAGCATGGTGAGAAAGGGAGGCACAATTTCTCTACAATATGCTCTACTGATCTTTCTCTCTATGAAGCTTCACATTAGCAAGACAGGGATACAGAGGTAGAAACGACTTCTGGTGAAGTTAATTAAAATATAGGAAAGTAATTACTAATATCTGAACTATACGGGTTCATTTGGATTGCTAATGGCATTGGAACAGAGGGATTGAGGCAGAGAAGGAAAACTGATAGCCAACAGATCTCGGGTCACACGTGCCTCATCAAACAGTGGGTGTGTGCCTAAATTTGAAGTGTGGAAAAATACTGGAGGAGCCTTTTAAGTAATGAGTTTATGAGCAGTGCACAGCTAAAAAACTCCCTGAAACGTGTCAGCAGTGTGCTGACAACTTGGGAATGGCTATCCAGTAGATTTTTGCAGGGAGCTATAATGCAGCTTCTCTACCTTTTCTATTCCATGGCCTTACCATTACTTGGACGACAGAATGGGTAAAGAAGAAAAAAACAGGGACATTTTTGATCTTGATAGGTACTGCAAATGCTTTTGGAGCACACCCCAGATGCAGATGATCTTCAGAAATTAGGAAAGAACTAAATCACTAGCAGAACAATCTAGTCTAAGACTAGAAAACAGGGAGATCTAGAATGTCCCAAAACTAGGCCACCCCAGACCTGCCCAGCTCAACAAGATCTTCACAAATTGGGAAAGCAGTATGAATAAAAACCTAGCTGAGCAAGGTAGCTCAATAGGCAATATCTAACAAGTTTTGAACCAAATTCCTTAAAAAAAGACGTCTAGGGAAGCCAAAATGAGTCCACCAGAGAGCACAAAGAGTTCTAAGAGCTCTAGAAATCCCGTAAAAGTACTAGGTTTGCCTTGTTTAGGGAAGGAGAAAAGTGAGGGAGAACATAACACCCAGGGAACAACTGTCTGCCACGTCCACCAGGAGAGGGTGACTGCCCAGTTTTCAGCCAATGAATATCTCAAGAAAGTTTGCAAAGAAATAACAAGTCAACCCCCACCCTTCCTCTGCCAAACCTTAAGCACAGTTACAGGTAATTGCTGAATACACACACTTTAACACCAGGTTAAACAGAGTCTGTTAACTTGAAGTGTTTTAGTGGAAGGGTGAGACCAATCCCTTAGCAAGGTCTTGGTGCCCTTAGGTGCAGCTTCAGTTACTGGGAGACAAAAACAGAGATTATTATTTAGGTTCTCCGGAGAAAGAAAATCAAGAAGCAAGAGAATACAGCATAGCAGCAATAAACACAGTAATTAAAACCATGATCTCCTTCAGTGGCATTCACAATAGCATGGCAACAAGACTGTGTTCCTAGGAATGTGGCAACTTCCCTCTTACATCTGCATGAACAACTATACCATGCCCATGGACTTCTATTTGGCAGTGACTTCTGTCTTGAATAACTCATGGCAATTTAGTAGCCAAATACATCCGACTTTTTCAGAATCACTAATAAATACCAGTTTGTAGATGAGAGATCACTATCTTGCCATCCACTTGTTGGAAGTTTCTCTGGTAACAAAGTTAAATATTTCCAAAACAATGCTCTCTAAATATGGCTAAAATTTATTGGCGGTGTTTTCAAATCAGACAAAATAAGCACCAGTGCAACAGTCGGATACTGTTGTGCACAGGGACTTTCATATGGAAAAATGAATGGAGTGTGTATATCAGTAACAATAAAACAGGAATGATACTGCCATGATTCATCGACCTAAGATTTCCGACCAGCATTTGCAATGGGCTTGATGCTAAAACCCTCAAACCCTTCTTTGGAAAGTGGCTCTGAAATACACTGAAGAATGCTTTTTATAAATTGAACAGCATTTTAAATCCCCTTATATGGTCTTAAGGCACAAAACTTCCAGTAAACTTCCAGTAAAATCTAGCTTACACATGTAAAACATATCAAGAACAACAAAAAATTAGCAAAACATTTGGAAGTTTTCACTGATACCACATTTTGACATTTTTGATTTTCGCCAGTTAAAAGACTGGTAATTTAATGAATACACCTGCAGTGTTCATGTTCTCTGACAAATCAGGCTCAAGAAAGGTACTGCCTGGCACCCAAAAAGCTCATGAGTCACTGATGTGTAAGTGGCTTGAAATATGCTAAAGCAGCATCAGAACATAGCCTAGTTTTCTTCTTACTTGGTGACTTCTGGTCTATGCACTAGACACAGCATTTTCTCCAGAATAATTGGCCAACTAAGCACAGGGAAAAAAGCAAACACAAATTCAAAGTGGAAGTGTAGATATACACCATGATGGAAGAGAAAAACGCATATGTACAAACAATTAAAGGCAGCCTATCTATTTGCTTTATCCTTCCTGTCATCTCTTTTTCTGCAAGCAGATGCCCTAACCATTAGGACAAGTAGCTCACTCTCCTTATTCTGTACATGCCACTCAATTTTGTGTTATGTAGTGCAAAAAGAACCAACTCCAACGGGATTAAGAGCAACTCTCCTTGAAATACTCCCAGAACCAAGAGAATTGATTCAAGTGACACAATATCTCTCTAATTCTCCCTCCACCCACGCATGAGGATGTGATGTCCTTCCCCATGGGCTGAAAACTCAGTGTAGGGACCGAGATCTACAAAAGATAGGTGCCAAAACATTCAGCATTGTTCCAACTTGTGGATCTAAGCACAGAATTTCACTGTAAGAGCATAACTTCCCTCCCTCACAGGTGAGGGCCACATAGTTTCTGAGAAGAACCAATCTAGAGAAGCAGGTGATCACCCTCAGAGATGTGTCCATTATTCTCAAGACATTCAGATCTGGTACAGTGTTTAAGACTAAACATCTCCAGGCTTATTATCAGAAAGCACTTCTCTACCTGGATGCAACTAGAAGGTCTTCCAAGATAAAAAAGCTTCAGCTGCTGACATACCACCTGGCAGCTGTCCATCCATCCATCCTGCTCCTGCTCCCTTGGGAGGGAGTAGAAAAAAGAAAGAACAGTGAACTTGATACAACTTCTCTGGAAAAATCTCCTGCTCCAAATGGCCACCATGAAAAAGGGCAAAAGCCTGCATGCTTATGTGGGCAGAAGGATCAAAGTTGGATCAATAAGAAAAATAAAAAATGACTATGCTTATTCAAGATAATGGATAGTAAAACAAGCCTCACTGGTTCACACCTTAAAAGGTGCTGCTCAAACTGCTACCCAGAGGAGGCTACTAAGAATGCAAAGCTTATGTTTTCTCCTGCTGCAGAAGTTACCAAAAATGTAACATTATCTGACGTTTCTTTGGCTAAAACCACTCCCTGTTTAAATGTCACCAGTTGACATCAAGACCTTTTCATCATCAGGATACAAAAAATGGGGTTTGTTCCACATCTGTATAAGGGTTAAAACCACCACAGTGTTGCCCTTACTGCTCCAAACGGCTCCCACTGGCAGGATCTCTCTGAGCATGATCAGCTACAAGATAGAGAAAATATTTCTGAATAACAATCACTTTTTCAGGAACATAGATTCCTATCCAGAACCACGGCATGCCTGAGAGAAAGGGCAGCAGATAATGAGATTTTGCTGACATTTCATCATCACAAGGACAGTTTCTGGCACGAGTGAAAGAGAGTTCTTGATTGTCTCATAAAGGCAAGGTGTGATATACAGGTTGGTCTGTCTGCTGCCACTACTCTGCCACCAATGCTTGGCTGTCTCTTTTCCTGCTCTCAGCCCCTCAGAACAGCTACAGTCGCGTCTGTCTGGCCTGAGCAGCCCAATACATCAACCTGTGCACCAGCAATGGAAGTGCAGCATATCCTAAAATCAGGGAATGTGGTCAAATGTGCCCAATCAGTAGTCACGCTTGCCTGAAGAGAATAGGGTTACGAGGCCATAGGTTTCCAAATCAAGGTGGTAGGGATGACCCATTATTCCTTGAGGAAGGCAAAAAAACAGGTAAGCATCTGCCATCATTTCCCTATCCCAGTGTGATGGTATCACCTTCCACCAGGCTCAGATACTGGTAGAAGCAGCTTGTAATGTATATGGCTGTTGCCAAAATACATCACACTGCTATAGAGTGATCTCTGTACAATGGTAATCAATTCTGCTTGCTGCAGCAGACCATCTGCTCTGCTCCCACTGTAGTACACTAACACACTGTATCTGCTCACACTGCTGCAGAGCACACCAGGGCATTGGCAGGACAAGGCAATCCCAGCCATGCTGGAAACATTACTAATTAAACGAGCTGAAGAACATACATTTCTCCTCCCCAGACAGCAAGAAACACACATAAAAATACACTAGACAACTGATACATGTGGCATCATATAAAAAACAATAAAATTCTAAAATACATGTATTCACAATGTGCTGCACCTATATTGTCATGTACATATAGCATTATAACAGGCAATTCCACCTGAGTGTTCAGTTCCTAAATAACCTGTTTAGTTTAGCTGCACTGAATGACATGCAGATTGTAATTTAGCATCAAGCACTGCCTTTCATTCACTCCCCACACAACTACAAATACAAAATGTTCACACAAGTAGTGCTCTGCTACAGTGCACAACCAAGCACAAACACATTCATGACAACCACCAGTCTTCCCCCAGCCCGGGCACACAACCCAGCCATTACACTTAGCACCTACAGAAAGAACACAAAGAACACACCCCATAAACAACATCTCTACCATCTCCCTTCTGTAAATCCCCCCCAAGTTCAAGAAAAGGTGACAGAGGAGGCAACATAGGCAAACAGCACACACAGCCCCATCCCTGTCCACCCTACCACCTGCTCCAACATGCTGACAAAATTACACATGTCACTATGTGGAATATAAAACATTCCACCACTGTAGACAGATGTTAGCACACACACACACACACACACTTCCCTCCTTTTACTGCTATTTAGCCCAGAAAACCTGCTGCACACTTCCAGCACTGAAATAAATTCTCACATACACCTCCCCAACATTTGGTGCCTTCTAACCTGTGTGTCAAATCCATTCTCTACCGAGCTACTCTTCCTTGCTGGGAGTCCATCTCCTGCATTTTCTTGTCCAGTAGAAGATTTGAGAGGAATCTGGCTGGAATACAATGGCTTCGTCACCTCCACCTTGTTCCCAAACTTCAGGTAACAGGGCTGTGGGATGGTCCTGGCCGTCGGGACATGCAGGATTGGAGCAGCGCTGTGTACGGGTTTAGGTAGTCCCGATTTCATTTTGGAGGCTACCAGGATGGCTGGCATTTTCTCTTTCTGCTTTCCTAACACGTTTCTGTCAGCAGCAGCAACAGCAGAGACAGCAGGCAGGGAGAGAGAAAAGGACACGTTGGGGAAGCTGATCTACACTAGAGCAGTGTGGTTTGCTGCAGAGATTTCCAAAACCGGCTTAGAATTTAAAACAAACAAAAGGAAAAAAAAAAAAAGGAAGAAAAAAAAAAGGACACAAGCCCACAACAATTTCAGCCTAAAATATCTCCCAGCTTTGTACCAGCCTTCCACCTGTTTCCTTTAATTTTATTTTCAGTTCTTCACCACTGTCCTCTTTCTTATTTCTGCTATTTAACTTGCTCCTTCCTTTCTCTGTCTGACTCCTTTTCTTGCCTGGAAATGAGAGACTTTCACTCCATTATCTTGTCACTCCATCTCCAAAGTGAGGCAGCCTTTGGAATAGGAAAAAAAAAAAAAAAAAAAAGAAGGAACCTGCTGCTGCATATGCTTCCCCTTCCGTACGCACTAGAGAGTGAGTGAGCAGGATTTCCAGCTTAAGATGTCTTTCTTCAGTCTTAGCCAAGAAGCAGATGTAGCTCAGTGTGTTAATGACTGATGCCCTTGGATACGAGCCTTAGAGAATCAAGCTTCTTAAGCCTAAATAGCTGTGAACAGGACAACGATGCTGTAACAGAAGGAGAAACGTCCACTGACAGCGATTTTAAATCAAAATATGTCAGTGGCCACAAAATTTCCCGGCTCCCTCAGTGCCGAGCATAAAGAGCTGGAGGGGGGCCGGAGGGGTGGGAGGAAGGAGGAGAGAAAATAATAATAATAAAAAAAAAAAATAAACCCGATTCAGCTGGCGGAGGAAAGGGAAAGCAGCCGGCAGCTCATGTTCCCTCCCGCAGTGGAGCGGGCTCCCGCCCGGAGCTCCTCGGCGCATCCCGGGGGGGCCGGGACCAGCCGGGCAGGGCGGGCCCGGGATTGGTCCTGCCCGCTCCAAGCAGGAACAAAAAAACAAAAATTAAATAAATAATAAAAAATAAATCTCTCCCTCTCTCCGCAGGGGGAGGAGCGGCCTCGGCTCCCGCGGCGGGCAGGGAGACCCACGGGGCGGCGAGGGCTGGAGGGATGCTCGGGGGGCTGGAGGGATGCTGCTGGGGGGCGCTGGAGGGATGCTCCAGGGAGCCAGAAGGATGCTCCGGGAGCGGCACGGGGCGAGCTGCGGATCGGTTTCTTTTTGAATTAAAAAAAAATAAAAAAATAAAAAAAATTTTTAAAAAATTCAAATCAAAACACCTGGAGGTGACTCATTTTTCGTGGCCGTTCGGGAAAACTCCCGCTGCCAGCATCAACAGGAATTTGAATAAGCGCAGTGAGTAATCCGGCCCTATTATAGCAACACTTGGCTTTGGGGAGGCTTTCAGTGTCACAGGCTCCTCCTCACGCTGCTCTGCGGGTGCCAGGACCCGTTATAGCCCGCGGACCCCCCGTTCCTGCCCATCCTGACACACTGCACATCCCCCTCTCCCTGCCCACACCTGCATCTTCCTGGATAGCGGGGAATTATCAGCAGGGAAATCAAGGCACCAAGAGATGCCATCGGACTGTACGGGGGGCTTAGCACCAGTATAGACAATGCCCAATTTTCAGGTAGTCTGTAAGGGCAGGCAAAGCCTTTGACTTATCCCTCGCTACAAGAAAGGCATTGAGGGGCTGGAGTGTGCCCAGAGAAGGGAACCGAGCTGGGGAAGGGGCTGGAGCACAAATCTGATGAGGAGTGTCTGAGGGAGCCGAGTGGGGCTCAGCCTGGAGAAAAGGAGGCTCAGGGGGGACCTTCTTGTACTCCACATTCCCCTGAAAGAAGGTTGTAGCCAGGTGGAGTCAGTCTCTGACCCAAGTGACAAACGACAGGATGAGAGGAAACGGCCTCAAATTATGCCAGGGGAGGTTTAGGTGGAATACTAGGAAAATTTCTTCACTGGATTGTCAGGAATTGGATCTGGCTGTTCAAAAAACACGTGGATGTGGCACTTGGGGTCATGGTTTAGAGGTAACACGGCAATGCTGGTTAAAAGTTGGACTCAATCTTGGAAGTCTTTTCCAATATTAACAATTCTGTAATTACGTACAGGGAGGGGAGAGTGCCTCAGAATAATATTCACAAAACCAACATGAGACATGGAACAGAAAGGTGCATTTAAATCACATCCTCATCACAGCCCCAGGTGTCACTTTATTTCCCAAACTGGGGCACTTCCTTCATCTCATTATTCTCACTTCATCCACTGCCTGAATACTGAATCTCTAAACCATTACCTGGGTGACAAGGACAAGACCAATCCCAGCAATGACAGAAAATCAGAGTGGTTTCGGTTTGAAAGACCTTGAAGGTCATCCAGCTCCAGGCCCCCTGCCATGGGCAGGGACACCTACACTAGACCAGGTTGCTCAAAGCCCCATCCAACCCCACCTTGAACACCCCCAGGGATGGATGGAGCATCCAAAGAATCAATGAAGCTGCCCTTGAAATATTTGAAATATACAGTGGGCAAACATCCAATCCATAGAGCTACTTGGCAGGAGAGAGGAAGCCCAGCCCCACTTCCCTGCCCCATTCAGGCCACAAGCAGTGCTCAGGGAAGGAAGGTTCAATTCCTCTGTGACTCGTTTCAAGGGGAGCTGGGACACCTTTTTGACACCTTAACATTTTTAGAAAGTTTTAAACATGCAAGCCTCAAATTTTCAGATCTGGGATTCTTTCAGAGAGAAAAATGAGGCATTGTAGGACCCCCCAGGATCAGGCAGCAGAATTAGGAGAGCATTTTAGGAAATGGAACGAAATGAAACCTGCCTGCTGGATCCTTCTGCAAGTATCATCTTGAATGACTTACCCAAGGTTACATAGTGAGTGAGTGGCAAACTGAATATTTAAGTCAGAAATTGTGTTCTACTCATTATAAATACAATTCTTCCTCAACATCGCAATATAAAACATTAATTCAAGTTCCCACACATAAAGCCTACATGTTGAGTTTGGTTGCTGCTGGGATTTTTCAGCACATCTGCTTTCACATGTGCCAGTTCTGCAGACTGTTTTGTAATAACTAGAGGATAAATTTTTTCATAGCTGTTTTTATAAGTAACTGCTTTCACCCCAGTCTCTTTATACACTAACCACAGATTGGACACTGCACATCCCACTCATCCACCTCGTGGAGACCCACCGAGACAAATCTAATGTTCTGTCATAACCGTGCACAATATCACCTTAAACACAACTATACAGGGAATTTCAAAACCCTACAACTCGATAAAGAATGTAGAATTTACCATCTGAAAGGAGTGAAACGTGTCAATGCTCCTCCATCCTTGAGTGCTCAGCCTTGCTACAAGAAGGTTGGGCTGAAGTAGGAAAAACCTGAAAAAGACCTAAGTCTGAAAACAAGACTAATTTTAGGTCTGTAATAAAATAAAGTTTAAAAGCTATTAGAAGACCTAATTAGCAGCTTTATGTTCTGCTCTTCACTTATACGTTTGATGAGGCTCAGGCCACCAACCCTTGATGCACACAACTTGCCAGTTTTTGTTGTTCTGTTTTCATCTTGGAAAACTGGCTAGGTTACAGGATACCCAAACAGCCACAAAGTTAATTTGACCAAAAGAAAAGGATTCCTTTCATTGCTTCTTTAAGAATTACGGAATCTGATAGTATATTTGACGATGGTATATTGAATATTCCACAGTTCCTTCAGACACTTAAGGGAGTCCTATTATTTCTCAATGTGCAGTGCTGCCTACTGAAGTGAAGATGGTGTCTTCTGAATACACTCAGTCTATGCTCCTGACAGATATTTTGCCAAATCAGTAAAATAGACACATTCTTTACCAAAGCTTAAAAGTGAATTCTAGATAACACATTTGAAGAATGACCTAGAATTACTGCTTCACTTATGGATTCAGTAAAAAACAGCTACTTATGAGAAAAGTTTGCATTTAATAATCTGTTGTCATCTAATACCTGGGGTTTTTTTATCTTACATATATTTTCCTTTACATATCTCAACAGCACAGCACAAAGGCATTGAAATGCAACCTACTGTATCCAGTGGCAGTGCAGTCATGCCAAGAGGTCATAAATTGTTAACACATCATGTTACAGGCTTTATCTGTAAAGATGGGTAACATCAACTTTAGGGGTTTTTTGTTTGGAGGTTTTTGAGTTGATTTTGATTTATTGTTGTTGTTACTACTGTTGTGTTCTGGGTTTTTGTTTGTTTTTTTTTTTAATAAATTGATTTTACCTGGTTTTAAGGCTAGGATTTTTAAAAGACAGTACTTTGAAAGAGAATCAATGGGATCTGGGAACCTATCTTTCTCATTCTCTTTGAAAAACCCAACTAGTTTTCCCTCCCCCTGTTTTGAATCACCCAAATTTTTGTGTCTAAGCTGGGAGTAAGTAATCTTAAAAAGCAGGCAAATTATCTAAACAAAAAGCAAGAGCTTCATTCCTTCCTGCCACAAAGGCTAAGTGGGATAAGTCACTAACTAGAGGAAATTCCCTTGCAATGCCTCAATAACCACATCACCCTTTATCTGCCTGTAGTACAGCGAGTCCACAAATGGGGCAATATGAAAGGAAAAATGCTACAAACAAGCACTTTACTTCCCTGTTAGAAAACAAAGAGAAAAAAAACCCCACAATGAAACCACAATAAACCCTAGTGATGTGGCTTATCCATGTGATTTTGAAGCTCATATGGTATCACTGCTCTGGATTCAAGCTGTGGCTGCTTAGCACCACGTAGTGTCAACTCCAGTGCCAAGACTCTGGTGTTGAGAACTGGCTTAATACTCTCAAAATTTTAGTGAGCAGACTCATGTGAACTGAAGAACTTAACACACCAGTGGAAACTATTTGAATACTCTGTAGTTCAAGAGCTTGTAGGCAAGTCAGCACATTGTCCAAAACAAAGCCAGTAAACAGAACAAAAGCCCAGGGTTGACTGCTCTTGAACAGATGATCTTTATGAATGAGATGAATGTTTCTGGAACAGTAAAACTATTGAAGCTGACTCCACAGCTCACACACTATCAATTAACAACTGAAGAGGGTCTCTAGACCCAAGTGGAAAGAAAATGCCCATAAGGATTGCATGTAGGCATTGCAAGTAAAATCAAAAGCTGGATGAAAAGGAGCAGAGGATCAGAGAATCAGACCTTTCCTTCAACTTCTGTGTAATATTCATCCTCAGTGAAGCCAAATGTTACATTAGTGTAAGTGGAAAAACTACGTAGAATTATGCTATCAATTAGAACACCTCATTAGCTGGTCTGGTGATTCAGAACTGCTGATGGAACTAAACTCAAGGCTTGAAAATACCTTGATCGATGCTATCCCTGGCTTTCAGGCATTAAGAATTTATCTGAAGTCTTCCAGAAAATCATTTCAAGCCGAGGTGGAGATTTGTAAAAATGTCACCACGTAGTGTCAAAATCAGAGAGCTTAATTGTACTCACAAAACCCTGCTCATCAAACTTTACTACTGCCAGGCAGCCAGCTGTCCTATAGACTGTGGGCATGTTCAGCTTTGGCACAACTCCATCAATTTAAGTGAAGTTATGACAGGAATAAATATGGATCTATTTTTGGCACTGCAGGCATTTTGCACATTCACATCCATCTCTTGTCCCTGATCAGTACTGAATATGGAAAAGCCTGATCCTGTCTACAAATCCATGTTACTATTCCATGAAAGAGCCCACAAAGGTGTAAAGAGGTAAAAGCGTAAAACTCATAAATTTCTGTTGTGCTCCTCCAAGAAAAATGGTAGATTAGAAAGAGGAATGCAGATAGAAGCATTATATAATATGGCAGCAATTTTGGCACCACGGCAACTATAATCTGTACATGTGAGTTCTTTATATAGAGCAACAAGGAGGAAACCTTGGTTCTGTTCCCAGTTCTTTTGACAGAAATCTTGTCTGCATTACACTAATTCTGATCTAAAATCTCTTTTGTAATCCCCTGACATGTCTCTAATTCACACTGGGTTTAATTCCACCCCAATTTATAACAGTGTCGAATTTTAATAAATATACAAGCCAAGTTCCACCTGGACAAGAACACCTGTTGCACTTGTTTTCTAAAAATATGCAGAAAATTTCGGTAGCCACACTAGTGATAAAGGCAGATGCTACAGCTTGGTGACAGAAAAAGGCACCATTTTAAATGAGCATCTTCTGAACAACACTCACATTTAATCCTGTTTCTGTACCAGAACATTTCATAGTTTTGTAATGTAAGCATTCACTCAAAAGCTTCCTAAGTTTCTATTGTCATAGTGAATGCACACTCACACCTTTGAATTCATTCTGTTTACACTGCTTTTGGACCTGTAGCCACATCAGTTTCTCAGAATCTAATAAAAGCTGGGCTCAGCTGTCTGGAGACACTTACTGACAGGGGTTCTGTGCTGAGCTTTTAAAAGATCCATCTCTGAATCTGCATGGAAAGTTCATTCCTTGGATTTAAACTAAGCGGGAAGAGGACTGAAAGGGACAAAGAATGCAAGAGATTATTTTAATGAATGCCCTCTGTGCTGGTCTAAGATTTAGATGCCTACTGTTTGTCTATACAACAGTCAGAGAGTGACCATCATATAAAACATATACACATGAATAATCTTTATGATCCTAACAGAGTAGCTTTGTCATGCCAACCTATAGCTCTCCTTGACTTATCTCAAAGTCTGTGGCTGTAAGATTAGACATCATCTTTCCATGCTACTAAGAGCACCTGGAATAAATATTTCAATACCATTTTGGAAAGGTAACTTGCAAATCACATCTTCCTGACAGAGATGAGCAGCTGGGTATTCTTAATCTATTCATGTGTTCTTTGTTTCCACAAGGTTAATAATACTAGCTCCTATATTATTTTATGCCTGATTTGACATTGGCTATGACTTCATGTGTTTGGAAAAGCAAATAAAACATGTGTGCCTATGAGAATTTCACAGAAGAAAGGTGATTATGATGATACAAATACCACAAACTACTCCTGACTTTAAGAACCAGTTAAGATGAAATATGAAGAAGAGCACCTAATGAAATACTCTATTCCCTGTGTTGCTATTCTCCTTACCTTCCCAGGAAGTGGCACAGAAAAAAATAACCACCACTTACAAGCTGAAAATCTCACATCATCAGGTAGTCACCTTCTGTAACCCTGCTGTCCCTTACTGGCATGTTTCAAATACACCTGCTCTATCATTTGGAAGAGGTGCCAGAGCCTAAAGGTAGAAACCATCTGAGAACTGGATCAGAAAAGGCTGTATTTCAAAGCCTTTTTACAACTGGATCTGCTTAAGCATTCCAGCCCAGCCTCAGCTGCCATCCATCTCTCCCACATCAGCAGTTCTGAACAAACACAAATTGGCCAGATTATCATTAAGCAACTTCAGCTATTTTGTAGAGAGCAAAGTATCACTATTCAAACTAAGTGGCAAGAAGCAGATTTTCACCTGCTCTAAATCAATGTAGTTTATGTAGAGCCAACATCAGAATTTGACTTGCAAATTAGAAGTATTTATCAAAACCTTCTTTACATAACGATTCCAATCCTATCATATAGTCACATTATCTCCACTCCCATCGGTACACATTTCCTATCAATTTGTATTAAAAAAAAGTCCTCTTGTACACTGAGCCCATGCATCCAGTTCAGCTGGTGCTGCACAGTGCAGTTCTGGAGCCAGGGAAGAAGTGCTTGTGGTGCTCACCAACTGCCAGCTGACATCAGGGAACGACAAATACCATCACATACTTGCAGGCTTTGCCAAGGACACTTCACAACTCAAGCCTGCAGGCAGCCACTCTTCCCTAACATCCAAAAAAGGGGTGCATTTCCACAGGGCAACCATTCAGGAGCAGTTCTCTGATGGAAGTCACCTGCAGTGCACCATATAATGTCACTGTCATTAACGGCAATATTACAAACACCAGCTATTTCTCAACATGTTACTAGAAAAAATAATATACAAACCGAGATTGTTCACAAGGATATAAAAGGAAACACACAAAGTGCTTTAACACAATGCCCTGATATGAATGTTGTGTGGGATTAGTCAGATTTTTCCTGACTTGATGTTTGTGGAAAATAAAAGCACATCCTTAGCAGCTAAACTATGGGGTACACTAATGTTCCTACTGAAATTCTTAAGTCAAAAATTTCAGTGAAACTTCTTCAGATTTACACAGACACAAGTCAACCATCAACCCAACAGCCAAGACCATTCCTGAGAGTCAACATCCCAAAAAAGCAATCTGCCACTTCCATCTCCAATGTGATGACAAGGGAATTTGACAAGGATTACTTACCTCATTTAACTGTGGGGGAAAAAAAACCCAAAACATCAAAAAGTACTGATTCATTTTATATTTAAAAATCACATGTACATTTGAGGGAGAGGTTTACTTGCACCTGCCAAACATCATGCTCAGTTTTAAACCAGAAAGCTTAAATGATCGCTTTGCAAGAAAATGTATAGCTAACAGTTATTCTTTAATCTCTCTATTAACCTAACACAGAATAATCAAAGTTAAAGTGCTGCAGGGCCACTATGCATGGCAGGATCAAGTTTCCCTTCTCATATTTCCCTGTATTTCATTTGTTCTCCAGTTCTCCCATTAGCAGACTGGTAACTAACCCTCCTTCTGCTTTAACACTGATTTTTTTTTCAAGCTTTTCCAAAACCCACCACCCAAAACTGACATAAAACCCTACAACTCATTGTTGCACTAATATTTTGTTTCATACCAAATCAAAGGAGGTTCCCAGATTAATGTCCCCATGATTAATGACATGTTTGTTGCCTTAAACACCTTTGTTATTTCAACATTTAATCTATTGTATTTTTTTAAGAGGACAGGCTTCCTGCCATCCTGAATTGTACCCATGATGCTGCATTGAACTCACACGGTTTAAAGCTACAGCAAAAAGACCTGACAGCATTGAATTTACCTGACACACCCCAACACATGATTTCTAATAGCACTGCTCCCAGTGTCTGGAATACTTTGGGAAGGTGTCAGTGTCAAAACACCACAGGGCCCAAAAACACTGTACCGCCCCCACGGAAGACCTGGCTGATGTTTATCACTGGAAAACAACCAACAGGCAGAAGGCATAGTACTGATAGAGAATTTTTCTGTATTCCATACTTCCATTTTAGCAGTAAGGACGCTGTAACACAAAACCTCTTTTTTTTCTTTTTCTTTTTAAATACATTGAATTCAGTTGATGGAATGGTTTTCTATGTTCTGAGACATAATCACCTTCTGTACGAGGACTGACATGAGCTGTGTTTATCCCAGTGGTAAAATAACCTGTATTCAAGCCAGTCCAACTGTCTAGAAACTCAAATGTAAAAGCAGTTGTAGTTGATAATTCCTGTCACAACATTAGTATATTATTGGTTGCTGGCAAATGGGTCAGGTTGTCACAGGCAAAGTACTTTTCAGACGTTGTGCTTCCTTCTATCCCTGCTGGCACATGAAACGACGTCGTTACAGCTGCTGAAAGAGATGCTGCTGAATTTCAAAATGCATCCATCTGTTTATCTTCCTAAAATGACTTTAAAGAGTTGGATACAACAAACACATCTGCTACTTCAGCACATTAAAAAAGATCATCTGGAAATTTACTGGCAAATTATAAATCTTTGCAGATAGAGATCCATGATGAGGTATCAACACACATACAACATCTGTTCCACCTTCAGTTATACCTCAAGACTTTGCACCTCTGGCTTCCTGAAGAATCGAGGCAAGCCTGACTTTAGTTGCAACCACTTTTGTATCTCCTTATCTCACTGCTAGAGCTTGTTCAGGAACACATCTCTGGGCATCCAGCTCTTCAAATTTGTCAACAACAAAAGACTCAACTGGATAAAACCTTGAGTACTGCGGTCTGATCTCATAGTTGACCCTGCTCTGAGTAGAAGGCCAGACTGAAGACCTTCTGAAGGCCCTGAATTAGCCCAAAACCCAAAGGAATTAAAAGATAAAATAATAATTTAAAAATCCATTAGGATCCACCAGAAGAACCTAAAGTAGAAATCAGCTGTAAACAATAACCTGATCCTTCACAAGAAAATGTTTAGGCAGGAGGACCAGCAGAAGATACCAGCAGGTCACATTTTAGGGAGAAAATGGCAGCACATGTTTAAGTGTGATTTTTCTTTCAGTTCTTCTCTCACATCTCTCATGAACACAAATGTGTTATCACTTTGAATTATGTGAACAGATGCTTACATCTATGATTTGCAATTTACATTAACCTAGCCTGCATCAACAGTGATGTCGACACCAAATGCAAACCACAATGCAAGTTTTCACCCCAGGGTATAAAATATGGGTAAACTGCAGCACCAGGACATCTCAGGAACTTCCTTCAGTACCCACTGCATTCTCAGTGCTTTCTTACAAGATCATTCCCAAGGAGCTGCCATATCCACTGGAGAGGGGAGCAGAATGTACCAGGACACAGAAGAAAGGCAGCCATTGGGGAATAAGTTAACAATAAACTGGGAAGTAGGAGAGGTGCTCTGGCTGAATGCAGGTGAACTATAGGCCAAGACAGGCCTTCACTAACAGAAATTAGTATTGCATACACAATACTACAGCAAAACCTTTGAAGTGCATCACTTTGCAGCAGAGCTAACACAGTTCTGTACATATACAAGTGAGAAACCAAATTTTCTTTGCTGTAAATAGCTTGTGCAATTAATAGCAGTTAGCTATTCCTGTCTTTTTCCAATTACAGACTTGGTATAAAATGGCATATTAAGTTACCTCGTGCAATTCTGGACCACCTGCTGCTAGAAGAGCAGTTTGAGGATGAGCTGCTACTGCTAATGATCAAAATTAAAACCTGAAACAGCAGTGTTCCCTTTTAAAAGTAAGATAATTTCCTACTCCAGGCATAACTTTCCATTGCTTTCCCCTGCCAACAGTTCTCACTTTTGTCTAAGATTTCTGGACTGAAACTTTGAACATAGAAATGCCATCATCCAGAAAACCTTTCAAAACATTTTGGGTCACCATTTTGGGTCTTTCAAAACAAAGAAATTTATTTACCCTTGGCTAATTACCTTTTAGTCTCTCTGCACAGACGCAAAATATTTGTGTTTCTATTTTGTCTTTTCTTGTACATTTTCAGACAGCTGCATCCATTTCCAAAATCATCATCATGTTTCCACCATGAAGTTAGAAAAAAAAAAATTCCCCTGGACAGTATTGCTGTTTGTACAACAATAAAAAATTACAGCTATGTATGGATATGCACGTGTGCCATGCACATGTATTGGGAGCTGAATAAAAATGTCTAACTTGACCTGAGAAAACCAGAACAGCACTTCAACATAAACAGGAAAAGTTCAACACTATTTGCAACACAGAGCCACAAAGCCAATTCCAATCTGTCTTACACTGTGCTGAACAAGCATTTCCAATTCAAAGGAGTAATTAGCATTCTGTAAAAAAATTAGAGCACTAGCAAATACCAAAGCTTTAACTTGGCATTAGCAGAGATCAATGAGAATTCATCACTGTAAGCCCACCATGAGCACTTGCTGCCCAGACACACTGGGAGTGCTGGGACAGGCAGGACTGTGCCTACGCCACCCATCTTGCTCACAGGAAGCTTCAAACCTCATTAGGAAATAATTAAACACCAGGTATCATTTTTGTAAATATCATCACAGTTTTTTTAAAGCTGACTGAGATTCCCCACTCCAATACCTTGTTCTAATTTTGTCAAAATTCAGCACTCTGTGATGAAGCATTCAGTGCCAGAGCCCACCTCAGGCTGAAAATTTTGGAACGCTTGAGCCAAAATGCCAGAAGCAAGGTAGAACCATCCATCATCGCTCAACCATGTCCAAAGGCACCAGTGACCTTTGCTTCAATGGCTCTGGCACTCCAGAGCCTTGAATAAGGCAAGATAGTTATGTTTGTGCCAGAAATAAGTTTAATGTGTGTTTTCAGAAAAGCCATGTAACACAGCTAATTTAAAAATCACTTCATTTTACACATGCTCCATAAGAACACTTATCAGCAGCTGATATCTGCGGAGCCTGTTCTGTTGAACATGACCCTTCACTGCTCCCACGAGGGAGGGACCAGGCCCAGAGCTGAACTGAGCACTCCCCAGCCTAGGGGGACCAGGAGAAAGAAAAGGAGGATTATAACCAGAAGGGAGGATAACAAGGCTCAAAGAAAAAACCTGCAACTGGGGCCGAGAGCATGGATTATGAAAGAACATGGAGATGGAAACTGGTTCTAAAGAGCAAGGTGTGAAGAGTGAAGCCAACAATGGGAACGTGACTGGAATGAACACCTAGTTATAGAGAGATAGCACTGAGATATGGAAGTTTTGAAACTGTAAAATACTCCTCAATCAATGTATGTCCTAAAATCAGCCTTATATTTTATGCATGAAATTAGTAAAATACTAATTCTCACTTTCTTAGTGTTTCAGTCCCTTATTTATACAACAGAGATTATACCACTCCCATAATCCACCAAACCTCACCAAAACAGAGATGAGGTGAAGGCACATTACTGACAATACAATATTTAGGTATTTAACTGATCAGCATTAATCACTGGGAAGCACCCAAGAGGAAAAATCCATGGGAGTGCATGGAGGGAAAGGAAATACAAATTTTGTGGTTAGGGAGGAATTCAGTTAAGTACAGTAAATAAAGTTGTGAGTTCTTCTTTAATTAAACATATTATTAAATAACTGTTTGCTAAGTCACTGCTGCACAAGGCCAAGATCAGAAAAAACAGTATATGATCATGCCCTTAAAAACTGTATCAGCATGACAAAAAGAATTTATGTCACAAAATGCACAAAGCAGACATCTGGGACACATTGCTTTTGGCACTTTCTGAATCCTTAACCTTAGTATTTCAGCAAGCCTAATATTCTTTTAACACTTTGTTTAAGGAGTCTGATATTGTTTCCCAGTGTATATTAGATGGTATATCAAAGAACTTCAGAGACTTCCACAGAATATTCCTAGTGACTTTTTTTAATCTGGGAAGTCAGTCCATCCCTGTGTCCTGCATAAACACCCTCATAGCCTGCCTCAACTCTTTCAGCACAGACAGGATCATAAAATACCCCGAGTTGGGATGGATCCCCAAGGATCACTCAAGTCCAGCTCCTGGTACACCCAGGATGCCCAACTCTCTCTGACAGTCATTCCAGAGGTTGATGCTAGGATGAGTCCCACAGAGCCCTCTGCCTCCAGAGATGGAGCAGGCACAGGACCAACCTCTCCCAGCCACAGATGTGAAGAGAGCAAGAACGTATTATCAGCTCAGCCAAAGGCAGCAGCTGGAAAAGGATCAGCACGGCCTGCACAGCCACTTCCCTCCGCCAGCTGACAGCCAGCACTTCTCCACACACACACACACACACACACACACGTACAATGTCACCTGCAAACGGGTCACCAAACCCCTGACCCAGTCTCCACATGACAGCCTGGCACCCGCTCAGCCAGGCTTGGCACGGGCTCTCTGAGCAGGGGGAACAAACAGCAGATGGCTTCCCCTATCTCCACAACAATTTAATCACAGCGGTTGTGACGACACTGACGTGCTCTGTGCCATCTCCGGTGCCCCTCTGCAAGGTGAACAAGCTGCTCTTTCCCAAGGGCTGCCCTTGAGACAGGCCAGCATGTGTTGTTTTAAGGGTCTGCAGCCAGGACATGGGCTGTACTTACTCAAAATAAGAACAGAGCAGGACAGATCTCACCAGTTTCAGGAAAAAAGGAGAAGTAACTTGGTGTTTGGAGGAGAGTTGTGACACTGGAAGTCAAGAGTATGGGATGAGTGCCCAGTGCCACTGCTGAGCTCCCCTGCAAACACAGGCAAGCTGGCCTGACAGCTTGGCAAACGCCTCAAATCAGCCTGCCCGAAATAGAAACAAGTAAAATTAGTTGCTGCTTTGGAAACATATTTCTTGGTTTTCTTTTTATGAACTGTAAAACCAGATAAAAATGTCTGCACACTGTCCAGGGCAATGTGACAGCTTTGTTAACAGGAGGTCCTCAGATGTAGAGATGTTACCAGACAGAGATCCCATTTGAACATGGAAGCATTCTCTACCATGTAGTTAACGCTAATCTACATTTGTGTAACCTAAAGCCAGGCTCCTCCGCACTAGAGGGGATGTGGAGATGCCATAACTGATACGTGGTCAAATCCAAAAGGCGGGCAAAGGCAGCATCTACTCTCCTAGTAAAGAATAAAGACTATTAAATGTGGCATCTTTTCTTGATTGAAATTAGGAAACAAACAAAAAATTTAAATTGATTGTGTTTCCGGCTCCTTATCAAGATAAAACTAAAAAACCCCAGTGCACCATAGTTAATTTTGTATTTTCCCAAGGGTACAGCTGATATCAGTTCTCTAGGCTAATCTACAAACAAGAGCTGTGTGACATATCCAAGGGTCTTACAC
Organism: Serilophus lunatus; assembly: GCA_013399895.1. Lineage (NCBI taxonomy): Eukaryota > Metazoa > Chordata > Aves > Passeriformes > Eurylaimidae > Serilophus > Serilophus lunatus. The sequence continues at coordinate 228,717 of VXBA01003635.1, read as the reverse complement.
ACATGGATGCAGCAGCAGTTAAAGACAGCAGCTTTAATTATTTCCAAACCTGTATAAATCACAACAGGGGAGCAATTGGAAGCAGGGATAGAGAGCCAAAGTTTGACAAATGGAAAAGACAAAACCACTGGAAAAAACCTTAGAGGTGCGTAACCACGCAGATGAAGAGTACAAATAAATAAAGTATAATAAATAGATTATATATAAAAATATCCGTGAATCTAAAATAACAGCTTTCCCTTTTGATGTATCTGTTTTGATTTCATGTTTATAGCACTACCAAGGCCCAAACAAATAAGATGAAAAGTGGAGAGGGTTATGCAGATAACATTGTTAGGGAGGGAAGAAATAAAGGAAGATACTGTTTATCTTTCCTTTCAGTATTTTGATTCCCTGCCCCATAAACAGGAGGGTGAGGAAACTAAATCTTTGTGACTTTGAAAATTTAGTTCTGTTCCCCTGGTCCAAAACCCTCACGAAGTGCCCATCCTTTTTTCTGTGTTATGCTTTACCACCTAGAGCCAGAGCACAAAGGGCAGCAGTTTCCATGTACACATGTGTGTGTACAGGCACACATGCACCAATCTTTGTGTGGCAGAGCTGTGCTAGGACCAGATAATTACAGCAAATAAAAGGCAGCTCTGGATATAACAATGTGGAAGCAAATTCAATTGCTAAGGACATTGGCTGGAAACAGCCCTCAGAAACAAAGAACCAGCCACATTAGAGCAATCTTTCATACTTGTATAAAATAAGTAATTGAGTCATGGACAGGGTAAAGCCTGGGAGCACAAAGAAAGATCACAAGTCGAAGCTGGAAACTGTCCCAATGGTCCCATATTTCAGCTCCCTCTCTGTTTGCTATTCTTCCTACTCAGGGTTTAAGCACAGCACCAAAGCTCGTCATTAGTCTGCAATCAAGGCCATTAGAGCCCTCGAATCCAACCTGAAGACATACTTTGCAAAACCTGGCAAGGCAGCAATAACGATCCCCTTTGAGTAATCAGAGTATTGCTCCACACGATGCAGATGCAAAACGGTTCCTTTGTGCCCAGGGGCCTCTGAGAGGGATCACTTGAGAGAAAATGTTATCTTACACACTATAAATACGTGAAAATAAGATTAGAGGAAGCTGTTGTGACAGCAATTAGCCTGCCATGTCAATACACCCTTCGCACTCTGCCCAGATTTTTAGCTCACTAGTGCCTCAGGAGCAAGAGTGACATTGCCAAACCCCCTACTTCTCTGCCTTTCCCATCCACTTCTGCTATCCAAGGACTGCCCTCACCCTCACCTGACTTCACTTTGGCTATCAGACATAGAGTCAAGCACCCTGCCAGTATCTGGGAGCTGTGCAGAACAGGCTGGCTTTCTTTATTGTCCTGGTTGAACTCTACAACATCACAGCAAGTGTTAAATCAGGAGCAATGTTAACACAAAAGTAGACATTTGAAGTATTTTGATTCAAAATTAAATATAGTCATTTACCAATTTTAACTTCTTCCATATTATTCCATATTACAAATAATCCTTAGCATTATGTTAGATAATTCTCTGCATTCATTACTTCCAGCAAGAAAGAAGTCACTGAGTAGGAGAGAAATAACCACTTTTTTACATGACTCTGGGTTGGATATTTAATGGACTTATTTTCTGGATAACTCAGTAGTTATTTTTATCTGTAGCTATGAATGAAGATCCAAAACTGGTGGCAACTATCAAATAACTGCTACAATATACAAGAGATGCATAAGGATATACTGCAAAATGTGACTACTGGTCATAAAGCTAAGGGCAAAGTCCAGTCAGCTCATCTTGCAGGCAAAATTTGTCTGGACACTCCAAAGAGCTAGGGGCAACATATTTCCCCTGAGATAAAGAATTTTGAAATATAGGTAGTGGGAGTCAACATTCTTGGGCAGGAACTCCCAGATTTGAATGAGGATGTACAGAAAACCCAAATCAAGACCTTTGTGCTTCCACTAGATCTTTTAGCTCATATCTGGAAGTACTTCCCAAGGATGTCTCAGTATCTGCAAAGTAATTGCTCTTCTGAGAGGTATCCTTTACCAGATACAGCAAGTACTGAGTGATGGGGTGGCAGAAGTCCTACATGCTTTGTACCTCTTATGAGAGGGGTTGACTTCTGCTGAGATTCCTAAATTATGGGGACTAGAGAGGTCTGGCTGCTGCCACTCTTGAGCAGCACCAATAAGCATAAAGTGATGGTGGAAGGGAAGGAAGTAGCAATGCCATGAGCAGATTGCATTGCCTATGTACCCACTGCCTGAGCAGAGCAGGGGGAAAGCCTGCACCCTTCCAGGGGACAGCCCTGGCACCATGCATTACACTCCCACTTCCCAGATGGCCTCCAAATGATCCTTCCAACATGAATTATTTTAGGATTTTGGTAATTAACCCACAGAGCTCAAATTTTTGCCTCACAGTCAGGAGTGCAACTCCCTGTCTTCTTGTAAAAAGCAAGATTAAAAAAAAACCCCAACAGAGAAGTGTCCCTGCCAGAACAAAAATAACCATAATTCAGTATTCCTGTTCCTACAGGGAGTCACCTAAGCATTCAAAACACCAGCCATGAGTTTGTTCTGCTGACAGCTCTGTGTTTGCACCTGCTGCTTTTCCTCGCCCCGAGTCTGGCAGAAAACAAAAGCAGGAATAGAAACGATCTGCGTGTGGGCATATAAATGAAATTAAAGGGAACAAGAGAAGTAACAGCGCAACAAAAGGCACAGGCGATGCCACCCTAATGTTTCAGGCAAACTAAAAACTCCATTTCCAGCTTATGGGATAACAAGCTCTCAGGTTGGGATTTGTATTTTGTTCATGCTTACAGTGTGGCACTGGGACTCTAGGAATTCTGTGGAAGGGAAAAGGCAGCTACAGAGCTTCAATCCAGTTTAGTGATGAGATCCCTTAAGCCTGAGAACTCATCATTCAGGACATTTTCTTTTTGAGACATTGATATTAGAACACATCACCATATTTACCCTATAAATCTATGCATTGAGGAGCCATTTTTGGTTTAAATCTACCAAAGGGAAGGAAGAAAGACAGTGAGTAGCAGGAGAGAATTGTCTCAATTTCTCTCCTTCCTGGAAAGAGAAAACTGGGTAAAAAGATTAATCAGATAAATTGAACTGTGTAAGAGATAGGGACTATAGAGCCTTCAGGTAACCACTTGCATTTAAATGCCTGTAGCAACTCAGTAAGCTTTCAGCAACGGAGACATTAAACAGGCATTTCTAAAGCCTAGCACAGAAAGACAAGGGCTTTTATGTTTGCCTGCTTTCTTTTAGTAGTGTATATACAAGCCTTATATTCCATAATTTACAATTGTCTCATCGAAGTCTTTTACATGAAAATTCAATAACAATCTGCATTGTTCATCCCATCCCATGATGTTGACTCACAGGCAGGACTAAGTCATTAGGACCGGCAGTGAGCCCCATCCCCAGCGATTCCAGCTTCCCATAAACCAGGCCTTGAGTTACTGCAGTTCACAGCGAGCCATGTACAGGCAAAGCCAACATCTGTGCTGCTTTAAAACAAAACAGCCCTCTCTGAACTGCAGTGCTCCAGCCTCTGCCAGTTCACCTCACCCACCTCATCCCAAATCACTCCTGGAGTCGTGACCTTCTGCTGCTTCCAGCATAAGTCACGCCATGACTCACAACCCTCTCTTAGCTGGTACATCCCCACATCTGCCAACGCTTGACCTGCAGTTTTATGGGGCTGCCAGGTCACTGTGACGAGTCACCGGAACAGCTGAATCACCCCTTTTCCTGCACACTCGCTGCTGTCATTGTCCCGGGTTGGAATCTGTCCTTGCCTCCATGTCTCACCACACTGGGCTGTGTGGAACTGGTATTGAAGCTCCTGGAACCCATTAAGGCACTAAGAGAAAGGGTGTGAGGAGTGCTTTATAGGCAGGGGCATTACCTGCAAAATAAGGAGTCCACCAGACTCCAAAGAAAAGTCAACAGAAAGCCAAACTTTACACGAGCACAGATACTAACTCCAACCCTGTTAAAAGCAAATCTTTTCTAACGGCTCTGTTAAGTGTAATAATTAAACATCTAGGTCAGGCCTTTGGGAAGGAGGCAAGTCTCAGTTATCATGCTATCTCAGCAGCCTCACGGTAGGGAGACAAGGAGCAAAAATAAATCTGAGTGACAGGTCCCTGATTCACATCTGAGGCTGACATCTAGCTATAACATCAGGTAAGTGCAGGATCAACATGATTGAGGAGTATCAAAGGAGACAAGATATTGTGCGGGACCAATTCTTCTCTCCCTCGGAGGCAGAAGATATTTTTGAAAAGGCTCAGGAACCAAAGGACAAAAAAAAATCCAGGCTATAACCTTTTTTTAAAAAAAGACTAGGCTTTTAAGCCAGACGTTGTTCTAAGAAGTAGCCTCAGGACATTGAAAGGACAAAAAATGGCACAACTGATAACAATAATACAGATTTCCCTTTCATATATCCAGCTCAGCCCCGCAGTTCTGTACCAGATCATGCAGGTTTCTCTTCTCCTACCTCCAGTCCCTTTGCTCTTGCTCCTTAATCTCCAGATAAATCTCTGATCCTCATGCCGTGCTGTCAGCAACAAATAGCACAAGGCTGGGCTAATGTTTCTTTTCCTTTCTAATCTGCAATAATACAAATCACACCTTTACAGCTTTCATCATTGCTTGCCTATTTATTTCTCTGTGCACTTTACTCAGGCTTGCCCAAAGGAAATGGGCTTCCCGGTTTCACTTCCTGGCAGACACAAATACTGAAATGAATCAAATACCAGCCTGCGAATATCGCAACAAAATGTTTCAATACCAGTAATTTTAGTGAATAGCAAAGTAAATTAACTGTTAAGCTGTGAACAGGGCAAGGAAATGTTTCAATACCAGCAATTTTCGCATTGAAGCTGGAAAAAAAATCCCAGGATGAAAAACATTTATTGCCCAAGTTTTGCAGAGAAGGGTGGCTTCTCTCTACCATCCTCACTGAAAACCACGTATTTTGGGAATAGTCACCTATTTCCAGGGCTCTCAGCTGGGTACAATGACCCAACCTCTACTGAGAAGCTTGCTGACCCCACGTCCAACGTCAGTCAATTGCTGCCATCGATGTGGCACGACAGAACCACCACCATCACTTTTTGCAAGCCTTCTCCTTCCCCCCTGACAGCCACGGTGGCAAAGCTCAGAGAACACTCCTTCCAGGGGAAGAACAAAGTGCTGGTTCCTACAAACTCTGCAAAGGACGATTTCTAAGCTTTAAAAAAAAAAAAATGGCTATACCACTATAAATGGCCATTTTGGGGCATAAGCTGGAGTTGGGCACATCTTATCTTAATAAGAGCAACATTCACATTCTGGAGAATATCCATCAGAGAGATGGGAGTGTGGCCAAACATAGGGAGGGCCTTTGCTAAGATGACAGGATGAGGCGCTTAAGCGTATGTATTTGAAGATGAGAAGGCTACAGGGGGGATCTTCTTGGGCTCTGTAAGTACCTTAAGGGGGATCACAAGGATCTGGTGGATGGATAAATTTGAACTAAGCAGCAACAGAACAACATGTGGACAATCCTAGGCTTTAAAATAGAAGTAATTTGTATGAAACAAAACCATGGTGATTTAGCCAAAGTGGGCTGCTATCTAGCCATGTGGAATTTTTTTTGTCCAGGAGGCCTCTGCAGTATATAAATAATCCAACAGCCAAGAAAATAGGAACAGATCACTTGGATACCAGTGATATCTATGGATATGTATGGGATTAGATGCCCAAACATGATAATTCTGCTCATGCATACAGGGCCTATGTTTAGCATCTGTAAGGAACATCTTTTTCTCAGCTTACTACATGGGAGTTGGAGAGAGAGCAGCTTCACAGAGATGGTAGAAAAAACTTTGATAAAGCCTTAATAAACTGAATGCTGAATGCCCAGCCGGTGTTGTGAAGTAAAAGCAGAAAAAATCTTTAAGCACAACACGAGGGGCAATGGTTTTAAACTAAAAGAGGGTTGATTTAGATCAGATGTGAAGAAAATGCCTTTCATGAGGAAGGTGGTGGAACACTGGCACAAGTTTCCCAGAGAAGTGGTGGATGCCACATCCCTGGAAACACTCAAGGCCAGGTTGGATGGGGGTCTGACCAACCCTGCCTAGTTGAAGACGTCCCTTTAGGGGGCTGGACTAGATGATCACTAAAGGTCCCTTCCAACCCAAACCGTTCTATGATTCTATTATTTTTCTCTCTCAAATATGCAAATAGGCTGAAAATATTATGTGCCATGCACAGAGCAACTCAGTGAAATCCCTTCTGAAGAGAAAGTCTTGCCAGTGGCCAAAAGCTGCTGTGTTTTTATTGGACTGGGAGCTCTCAGCAGCTCCTTGCACCCGTTGAGATGAAATTTGAACCTGCTGCTGCCATTTCATCCCAGGTGCCTTGACTTTCCTGTACTAAAGAGGAAGCCCTTGTCAATACAGTACTGTTTAAGCACTGGCCTGGCCTGTGCTGAGTCTAGATAATTCAGCCTAATGAGGGATTATTTCCTGTGTTCGTGGCTGAGAACACCCAAAGACATTTCAAAATTGTGTGGTGATAAAAACTGAACTATACTAAGCCAATAGCATGGAGCAGTTTTAATGGAGTAGAGGAGAGAATGGATACTGCTCATCCAGAAGTCACTGAGATTTGTGCTTGAGCCAGGAAATTAAAAGAAAAACAAGCTTTCTGTTTTAGGACTGACATCTTCATTAAATTCACTGAGCTACATCATCTTATTTGTATGTTAAAATGCAGAGGGGTACCTGAAGCAATGGACTGGCATGTGTGTGTCATTAGTAATGGTAGTGTGACTTTTGTCCTCAAAGGATGCAGCTGGACTAAAACTAATTCTATTCCTAATACTCAACAGCAAAGGTCAGTCCAAACAAAAGATAAGGATCAAACCTCCAGCAAAACTAACAGTAGCTTCTTGGCAGTTTCACCCCTAGGGAGCTGCTGGAAGAAGCAGGAATGCCAGAGGAGTGACGCACTCTCTCCTGAAGTCACCTAGTTGGTGTGAGGTAAGGTACAGTCTCTTTCCTTCTCCACCAAAGGCTGAGCCTAGACATGAGCCAGTAGATTTAATAATAATTACCACATATTATACATAATGCACATATTGATATCACAATTTAATTTCTTCCCCAATTTCAGAATACAGACCAGTTATCTAGCATCTCCTCAGGTGGACATTATGGATGACTGGCTTGCACACCAGCAACTAAATCAAGGCTTAAGCCAATACACTGCAGCCTGTAGCATATTGATAACCTTTGGGATGCAACAGTGAACTATCCCTCTATGGAGCAGAAATATCCACTGTGTTTGATGGTCCTGTGTAAACTATGTATGCTCCAGGTGAAGTAAATGAAGAGTGGCAGTGCAGCACATCCCATAATTCTAGCCAGCTGTCAGTCTAGCTAAGAAAACAACAGATCAAAAGGAAATCATTTTTCCTTTGTGCATTCATGCACAGAAGACATTTTCTTATCGCCATTCATTCCATTTTCCAGTATCATCGTTAAGATATGCAGATTATTGAAGCCAAACCAAACACTTGAGTTATTCTCCTCCACATATCCTCTTCTCTGGTCCTCACAGGGCAGTTTGAAGACTGCCTATCACTTCTAGCTGCATTGCTAGTCACTTTTATAAATAAACAGAGAGCTACATGAGACATGGACTAAAAAACCCCCAAATGCTGCAATACAGTCTAAACAGCCACTTCTTTGGACCAAGCACATACAGTGTTTTCAGACTTGTAGGAGCATAAAGATCTTCAGGTCTACTTAGAAGAGAATTGGATGGCCCAGCTTACAGGCAAGTAGCTGAGTAGCCCTATTTAAAAATAAATTGTTTACATGGGGAGAACCTAATAGGTTAATGGAACAGGAAAACTGCAATAGCCTGGGGAACACACATCATCTCACCTACCATCAGCTGTTACTAAGCAAAACTGGCACTAAAAATAAAAAAGCCCCATATAAGCTTAATTACTTCCCATATTTTTGATTGATGTGACTACTTCTTTCAGCTGAACAAGACATGTTCTCTACTTTTTTCCCCACAGTTTCTACACATCATTCTCTGCTTGATATTTCCAAGGCAATCCTACATTAGAATTTCAGTGGTTTGAAGGAGCTTGCAGAGTTCAGTCGCACAAGGCAGACTGAACTGGTCTATAATCCCCCTCTGAAGGACTTGCAAGTGTGAAAAGCAGAAAAGTACTTAAAAATAGAAAATGAGAAAAACAGCACAAGTCTTCCTTTACCTTCAAAGGACAACAATGGATGCTCAAGATGCTTGAAGGCTGTATTAGTTGAAAAGGCAGCTTGAGAAAAGATCACCTTCCATGTAACACAAATGAATCTAGGACAGGCTGGACACAGAAGGAATGATTGTGAGATGCTGAAAGCCAGGACCACCTAGAACTCCCTTTGCCATCAAAGGGGAGAAATAGCACTGCTACAGCCTGCTTGAGATCATCCAACGGTGTGTTCCCAAAATAGTTCAGGTGAATCACACCCTAAAAATGCTCAATTCTGTTCTTTAACTATAAAAGGAGCCTAAGGCAATCAGTTCAGCTGTACATGTCTACAATGCAAAGATTTAAAGAAAGATGAATTCATTTCTCATTAAGAGAGATTCTAACCAGAATCACAGAAAGTCCCTGAAGTTATGCAGTAGTGCGATACCTGAGGAAATTACTACCCTGAAACTGGAAATGGGGTCTGCTTTTTCAATAATGAAAGTAGCTATCCAATCCCTCCGTCCATGTTTAAAAAAATTAAGTATTACTGCACCAAAAGGGCAATTAATATCAATATGTAAGAAACTTAGAATTACTCTACTAGGGGAAGATTTTCACAGTGAAGTTATTATTTCTACTGTCATAAAATAAATAAACAGGGGCTTTAAAGGAGGAAACAAAACAGTCTAGACAGCTATCGACTATTTCTTCAAGGTAAACTTAGTTCTTAAAGTAAAACTGTCCATCTCACAATAAATATAGATTGATGAAGGAGTACTAAGTGGAGGGCATCCTACTTTAAGCCCAAAGCTCTACAGTGAGGTCAACGAATGTGAAGAGAATATTACTGCTGCTGTTGCTTATGCTGCATGTTTCAATCCAGTCTCCAGATTCCAAGCCTGGTAGCTCTCACAAGCATTAAATTTCCCAAATACTAGCATACTTAAAAATACTACTAGGAAGAAGAAATACAGTGTCTTGACATGCTCAGTTAATTCCCAGCAACTCTGCCTCTCTCTATTACTTCTTGGATGCTGGAGCACGTTCCTGTAATTCAAAAGTAAACAATTATTCAGGAAGGCAATTCAGGCAGAAATCAGACTGGAAGCATCCAAAAAGCACATACTGGTCCCTCAGTTAACCAGCAAACCCTCTGACTCATCGGGGAAGTCACTGAGCCAGCAGGCAGCACATGCTTTCATTTTCATCAAATGCCCTGGACTCGTCACGCTGCACCAGGGAAAAGCATCCAACCCCTGCAGATCAAAAGCATTAACCTTGCAATGATGAACAGCCACCAGCAGCCTTCTGACAAGGCAGTCATCCTAGAGATACCAAGTCAGGCTTACTCACTCAGCTCAGCCCAGGGATCTGCTCAAATCTCTACCATGAGCAAGGACTTTTGCCTTCTAAGGGCCTGGCTGACCTCAAGCAGTTTGTTTGATGCTTTTCTTAACTTGGGGAGGAAGGAAAGGGTGGAAGAGGCTTTCATCCCCTCAAAACAATAGACTGTGAACCAACCAGAACCTCTTGTATTTTACCAGAGTTAAAAACAATGCCCCACACAGACAAATAGAAAGTCCAATGCTCTCGTTTCAGAGTCTGACAGTGCAGAGACAGGGCAGTGAGGATTTGAGGAGCCTCTGCCAAGTTCAGTCACATCATGTGAAGTCCTTACTCCCAGGAATTCCCAGGCAGCTGTCAGGAGAGCAGACAGGCACTAGGCAAGGAAACAGAGGTGAGACTTCCCTGCCATCACTTGCACAGGCTAATAGCAATAAGCGCCTATTTCTATTTTGAGCTCTTCCCATCTCAGCTTGTCGTGGGCTGCTTCTAAAAATCATTGCCAACAGCCAAAAACTCTGTGAGCCTCTGTCATGACAGGTCACAATTTGGGAAAAGCCTGACAATGGCTGCTCTGGAAAGAACCACAGGGGAAGCCCTGACACAGGACTGAGGGTCAGTACCCAGCATCAGCGATGCTGCCTTTTTATGTACCGATGAACTTCCACCTTGAGGAGAAACTGCCCATTCACTTAAAGCTGCTTTCTGTTTCCCTGGGGACAAGGAAAAACCAGACCCTGCCAGCTTTATCTCTGCTCATGAATCACATCCCAGTCTTTCTAGTCTCCTTGACTACAGCTAAATAAAACAGGGGCAGGAATCATTCGCTGGCCGTTAAGTGCCTGAAATAACGCCACGGCTGCATGGCAGCTGGGAAGTTTTATGGCATGGAATATTGGGATTTGTGTTTCATGCCATGGGTTGTGGCATAAAGGGCATCAAGGGGTGCCTGAGTTTTGAAGATGTGACAAGGCAGTGCTAGAGGACAGTGTAGGATGAAGGGAGCCAAGGAAAAATGTATGTTGCTGCAGCACACCAGAGGGATGAACTGTCCCAGGACCTGATTAGCAGGAGGAATGTTCATGGCAGTACCATGGATGGGTTCACTTATTTATCTGTATAAACACAGCCTGTATGAGCAAAAAACAACAGATCGTCTCCCCTGAGTTGGATTTGATGACCCTTGTGGGTCCCTTCCAACTTAGGATATTCTGCATTTCTAAATCTGAAGGTAAGAGCTGACAGATTTGGGGACTGGTGATGATCAGCAATGAAAACTTGGCTTCTAAAACAACATCTTGGTCCCCAAATTCCAAAGTTATTTTGTTTACTAGATTAAGTAGTTCCCATTGTAGACACAGCTTCGAGGCTGCAACACAATACTTCAGTTTAATTTCATTTACAGGGTCTCATCAGCCATTTAAACACACTTCAAGAACAGCTCAAAAGTTTGAGGTGACAACTGCCACAAGAAACAATCATCTGAATCAGTTTTCATATCATTAAAGGGAAAGAATGTGACCTGCATTTCCTTCTGTTGTGAAGCTGAGTAGTTTATTCCTATTTCAAACAAATTCAGAAGGGCAAACCATGTTTTTTTCTTCGCTCCTGGATTTCAACAAACAGGAGCTGAAAGAAAGAAGAAACCTACTGCTGCATTCTCCTAACCATCCACATCAGTACATCTCTGTGCACAGATTAAATGGAGTATGTAAAGCCTCAGAGCAGGAAAATAGGATTATAATGGGATTTTGGAGGAAAACTACTTCCTAAAAGCAAGTTGCACACAACTTCCTACACTGCCCCTGTGTAATTAAACCTGTATCCACTGAAAACTAGTACTGAATGAATGAATCAGCCTCTTGAGAAACAACTACGCGAGAACTAATAAAGGAGGACATGTTAAAATTATAGCCAGGAAATCTCTAAATCTTTGCCACATATTTTACAATGTGCTTGCCTAGGGTTGATCTCAGTGCAATATTTATAAAATACAACTGTCAGAATACTACAGCACTTCCTTTCAACTATCCCAAGGTGGCATGCAAGCTGGGGGTTTTTTTGAGCTCAGTGTTGAATCTTGGGACTTTGGAGAATGGAGCTGACCCACGACCAGTAGAGAACATATTAAAAAAGCCTCCAGAAATAACAATTTCCTATCCACAAACACCTGCAAGTTTTCAAACTCAGACCTAAGACTATCAAGGCTATACTTCCATCAGCCATCAGTCTACAGCACAGAGGCTGACATGGTAATTTTGAATACCGATTCCTCTCATTTTTTAATAAAAGCTTAAATCCACACACACTAGAAGCAACAGACTCTCGTGGTAACACACCGAATTATTTGCTCTCAGCCAAGAATCTATAAAGGACAACAATCCTGCTTAAATGCCAAGGAGAACTACTTGTCACTGGAGCTTATTGCAAATACACAGATACACGGAAGTTAATTTGACCCTGAAAACTACCCCAGAATGCGTGGAGGCTGACAGCCATTTCTGGCACCCAAGACATGCACAGAAGAAATGCCCTGCCTAAATAAACCAAGTGTTGCTCCTGGATCACAGCACTTTTTTTTTTTTCTTTTTTTTCCCAAGTGAAAGCATTACACATTCATCAGAAGAAGCTCCCTGTTAGAGCTGCTGTGAACTACACTAACAAAGTTCTCTCATGAAAACACAGGCTCCATCAAACAAAATACTCACAAACTGTTGCAGGACAAGTATTATCTTCAATGAAAGAAATGAGGAAGTCTTTTCTCACAACTCTGAAAGATAAAATGTTCTGGGACGTCATCCAGAGTGTTTGGAGCGATGGTGTATACTCAGGTTACATGGATTTAAGTAAGGTTACTTTGTTTCAAAAAAAATTTTAAGTATGATCCAAAAGAAATACAAATTTCATTAGGTTCAAGCGTCCATGTTCCTGCAAGAAACGTTGGAAAATAGGTATTGCCTCAACCACTCATAATCCTTATATTCCTTATATTCTTACTCACTCTTAGAGATTCAGAGATTTTTATAGAGGAGGAGTGAGCATAATTTTACCAACTGTAAAGGACCAAACACAAAGCCCCCCTCAAACCTCTGCACTGCACTAGGAGTTCTGTCATTGAGCATCTTTCATTTGCTGTTCAACTGCTCAACCACTGTGACAGTGACAGTGCCTCCCACAATCTTCTCTCTAGTCTTTTCCTGTTGATTCATTCCTAACCAGTAGGCCATCCACTGCCAACACCTTTACCTAGAAAATATCTTCTTAACAGTCTTGTTCCAAAGACCAAGCTCTAATTTAACTGATGTTTTTCAAAGTGCACATCATGTTACAAATTCATTTTCCACACTATACTGGGTGTTTCCGGTGTCTTTTTGGAGATCTTAAACACAACAGCTATAGGTACAATAACAGCTAAATAGGAGCTATACAGACCTGGTTAAGAAAACACAGTCTGAGGGACTGCATTCTATCAAAAGCACAATTATAAAGTGCACATTGCTGAATTTTTCCGGAAAGAATTATTTGTGTTATCAGACTGTCTTTTTATCTTTCCCTCACAGATTTGACTGTCAGTTTTCCCACAGAGTATGAGAAGTCATCATCTATCTTGTGAGAAAAATACCAGGCAAACACTAATCCAGGCTGAGCTATTCGTGCCTCCCTCCTGGGGGTTCACAATGCCACCCCTTGCTCTCCTCCTCTGCAGCTCAGAAGTGCAGGGTGAAGTGTCCTGGAAGGCTGCACCCCTGTTTCTCAGTGTCTTCACAAAGTTCTCAAGATGCCTGGATGGCAGTAACTGTATTATGCTGAGCCTCTTCTGACGGTACCAAGTGTGAAATTTTGTCACCCAATTAATAGATCTCTTTGCCACAGGCACGAACAGCAGAGCAACAGAAGATTGTTTCCTAGAGGGCAGGAGTGTTGTTTCAGCAGCAGACTTCCCTCTCTCCATCCCCAGAGTCAGAAGCTGGAAGTGTTTTCTCATGAACAACAGGGACTCCTAAACACATGGTGAGCCGGGTCATCCGAGGGCAAGTCTGTTTCAATTACTTTTTATTTTAAAACCCCAAAGCCCTTTGCTGTGCAGTACTGTACTTTCTGACTTTGTCACAGGGTAGCTGCTACAATTTCTAGGTCAGTAGGACTCCAGCACTGCCCCTGGGCTGTATTTTCACAAGACTCAATACAGTTAACGTGTCAGACATCCCCATAGTAAATCGCTCCTCCTGTCTGTAGCTTTAGGGAACCATTGGTTTCACATAAAAAATACGACTACTTTTATTAAAAGATATTGATAGAGGTCTGGAAACGGTCATTCACCATCTGAAATGCATCTCCCTTGCTCTGACAACGAGAAAGTAAGGAAACAGTGGCCCATGTCATAGTATCTGCTTGAGACTGTCCTCAAGCACACAAGCCAGAGTGACAGACAGACCACTTACAGCCACAGTGCTGGTGTAGAACAAGGTGGGAACTCCAGCTCCTCAGCACTGCCTTCCACACACACTGTATTTAGCCCTAGGGTTGAGTTTATAGCATGAGATATGNCCCCCCTTCCTTTTAAATTAGATTAAACTAGTGGGCAAAAGCCCTCATTATATGTGTCATGCCTAATGTGACTCCCACAGCAGCACTGGACTCCTTCTCCTTTAAGAGAAGAAAAGCACACATAGTGCAGGATTTAGAGATGATTCCTTTGTTCACTGTTAGTACATTTTTCAAATTGGACTTCTCCTTTAGCTACTTTGTTAATTTATCACAATGAATGCATGGGAGCAGATTCCAGTCAGTTTAGATTATCTTTCAAAATCTCCACAAACCACAAATTCCCAAATCCCAAAGAGGAAAATTAACATTTCATGATTATTGCAGAGCCACCTTGAAATATTAGGAGGTTGTTTCTCAAATGCTAGGAGATTTCTCAAGCATTTGCCCTCAGTTTCTTTTTGTTCCTTGTTACTTCTCACTTGTATAAACACAAAGATTTGAAAATGCTGAAGAATAACCTCTTCCTTTAGGGGAGCTGAATATGAAAATATATCTGGAGATTAGGGTAATCATGATCATCCAAATCACCAGAGACACCCTTGCCAGAGCAAAATACCAGTTTCAAGGGAAGCTCATCTCTTGATAGAGTGAGATAAGTCAGGGTTGATTTTAGTCAGGCTTCTGTTTGAAAACATCAGAATTATTAATTAGTTCACATACCAAGAATGACAAAAATACTAATACGTGAACACTGTCAAAAACCTTTCAGTAGGAGACTAAGTTACATCACACTAGGGAAGAAATCCTCATGGTTTTAACATTTCTTTTACTTTCTGGTTAAAAAGACTAGACAAAGACACTCTTGTTGGCATCTTAGTCCTACAGAATTGGTATATGAGATTTTAGAGAACAAATTCTAGCAATTTTTGGTTTCCCTTCTCTTTCCTCAGCTCTCCATTCACCCCTGGAAGTTCCCAAAACGGTACAGAACCATTTCCAGAATGAAGTTCTACAGCTGTGTAACAACCCACGTCTCTCTTGAGGGTTCCATAACTTGGAACACAAAGTAAAGAGAAATCAAACCTGATGCTGGAGGAGGGCAAAATATCACCATCTCTACTCCAAGCTGTGGTACTGGTTCCCTTTACATCTTAAGGAGAACAGTGCACACTTGCTCCACTTCCAGCAGCCTCTGAAAGCTTTGTGCTTTCATCCTGTCCATCTTGATAAAAGCCAACACATCCAAAAACCAGAGTGACACGTTTTTAGGCGTGCTGTTGAGTAATTAAACAGCTAAATTTCTGTAGCTCGTTTTAAGTCAGTTCTTCCACAGAATCTCATTTTTACTTTGAAACTGAGGAGCAGTGTAGTGCCTAATGTACTAAATCACCTCTGGTTCAGATGTAAGGGGCTTTCTGGTTCACAAAGCCTCAGTTTTAAATCATAATACCTCCCTGATGTGCTAAACTGCACATCTGTAATGCACAGTTAGGTGGGAAGATACGCCACCGGTGGAAATCCCCAGCTGCCAGCCTTTCACACATACTGAAGCAGAAGGGAATGAATTCCTGACGCAAACCCATCAAAAATGTATGTGTTTTGCTCGAAGAGAAATGGAGCAGATAGTCTGGAGATGCAAAATGAGGCAGGAGCCACAGCTACATCTAAGGCACTGCCCCTGCACTGAGCAGCACACCAACAATAGGCTCTGCATCCTGGGTTTGCTCTTTGTAAGATGTTTCCCCCTGTGCTTCAGGGAAATGTCTATAGACTGGTAAAATAAAAGACTTAATGAAGAAATAATTTTCTGGTCTGTTGCAGCAACCACACCACAGTGTCAGACTGTTTCAGCAAGCAAGTGAACTCACCCCCCACACCTTCTCCCTCCGCTCACATTGTACACATCATGGATATATCTACATATGTGAAATAGATTTATTATATACATATTAAAAGG
Source organism: Serilophus lunatus (assembly GCA_013399895.1). Lineage (NCBI taxonomy): Eukaryota > Metazoa > Chordata > Aves > Passeriformes > Eurylaimidae > Serilophus > Serilophus lunatus. The sequence goes on along the minus strand of VXBA01003635.1, from coordinate 212,612 downwards.
GGAAAAATGTGCCTCAAATGCTGTTCCAGTTGACTTGGCTAAGGCTGTTGAAGACTGCAGTTCCTATTTAATGGCTGAAAGAGATTTAGATAATGAAGTCTTTGGATGAGGAAGCAATGGTATTTATGAGACTAACAAATGTTTGGTCTTACCCCACTTTGAAATGACTATAATAGGACAAAATAGAGGAGTCGAATGGGCAACTGACAGCAACAGCAAACAGAAACTTTCACAATTCAAGCTTAACTATGTGGAATGCCCTGGCTAGAGAGGATGACCCACAATTTCAATAAGTACTCTAGCATATTGTAGAAAACATATTAGAATATTCTATTAGAATTCTAGGATATATACTATATATACTGGAATATTCTATTCTCTTTCTAGTCCATGTCAAAGAGGTTCCTTCTGCTCCTCAACACACAGTAGCAACAGTTATTTTCTGATTATTTCAAGAAAGAAATTTCCTGAATTTGACAGATATTCAGCTTTCCAGCTTTCCCCTCACCCCAAGATGTTTCTTGTTTACTTATTCATTAGTAGCTTCCTTACACACTGCCTAGATTATAAAGCAGAGAATGGCAAAGCAAATAAACAGAGATTAAATAAAGCTGCAGCAAAGTTAGGTCTTTAAGAATTAAATCCAACCTCTAAACTGCAGAGGCAACTCTTCAAAAGTCACGCTAAGCAGAGTTATGTACATTTGCAGTCCAACTTCCATTTAAAGTGGATGACAAGTTTAGCAAGGATAATACCCTTCAAATACTGGCTGATTGGAGAGGCAAGGACATTTGCTCAATTTGCAGATAGTATTATCCTCCTGGCTTGCTGGGAGTTGATGCCCTGCTGTGAGCTTACAATAAGAGTTTTCCTTCTGAAGTCCCTGATGTGGGAGCATTTTTCTTAAAGATCATGGGAAAGTTTGGTGGGGGTTTTATTTTAAACCACTGCAGCAAAAAAGTAAAGAAGATTAATTGGGTTTGCTGTACAATTCATCTCACTGCTTTTGGCTAATTCCAAGTCAGCATATCCTAGAAGATAGACTTAAAATTTCAGATATGTCCTTGTTAATTATTCTAACACATTATAAAAGACAAATATTTTTGGGCACTGACAAAAAGTGATACAGTATTTTAACCCATATACATGCACTTTTTTAGATTATCAACCCAGTATTAATCCACCTGCAAATTCATCTCCAAAGACAAAATATCCCACTGTTTTTCCTTCTGATTCCTAACCATTTAACAATCAAGATGCACAGCAAAGTGTTGATCTGATCCAGTACTGTTTCAAGTGTAAACTTCCACTTGCAGCAGAAGGTTCCAAGCAGATGGTGCTTGGATAGAGCCAATTGATATACAAGCAAACCAGGACATCCTGACAGCTACGGCCAACAGGCTGCACAACAACTCCCAGAGAGCTTATAAGGCAAAGCTCAGTCTTAGGGAAAGGCTAACACTTTCCAGGGAATTTGTTTGGATCCTTGGGACTGACGTGCTCGTGGTAATAAAAGCCCACTTGCACTATGACTTGCAAGGCACAAGAGATTTCTTTGAATGTGACCCATCAAAAATTTTCCTGCAATTAATAATTAGGTAGTTCATTATTTGGCAGTGAGAGAGATCAGGTGTTTAGTTTTCCTGACTGGTCACAAAACAGGGTAGTAATTAAAAAAAATTCCTCATGCTGCACAGGAATACATTTTCATTATATCTATTTACTATCTCTTTTTTCTTTGCATAGTATTTTTTCTTGTTCTACATCTTCTATTAACAAGATAATTGCTTCTTTTCTTCACTGCAAAAGCAAGGGGTAAGAGGGGCAGCTTTCAGGGTGTTGCTGCCATGATCAGAGCACCTGGAGCACAATGACCATCTCAGATACTCCCTGGCAAAGCTGCATTAACCCCTTTCTCTGGGTCAGGCTGCCTCTTCCTCCCACACCTCACCACCACAACCATGCAGCTCCTCTCCTGCGGATCCAGGGAGGGGAGGTCACCAGGGGCCACTGCCTTACTGGGATGGGGATGAGGTTTATTGTGCTGAGCAGCTTTTTCTACTGTGAAAAAGGAAAGAGCATTACTGTAACAAGGAAGGGAGCAAGGGTTGCTCTTTACACATGGGAGCAGAGAGATGGCCCACAGCCAAAGCCCAGCTTGAATCTCTGCCCCACAGGTGCTGAGGCAGAACTAGCCTGTCATGGAGGTCCTCCCAATGTTTTCAGAAGGGTATGAAAACTGGAAAATGGTCAACACATTTATTGCGTTAGTCTGAACGACCTGCGCTCCACAATTCACCTGTTAAATATTTCAGCACTTCTGATTAATTGATGGATTTTTAATTTTTAAATATGCTCACATGCAATTCTAAATTCTTGGCAAGAAACAAAGAACTGACATAGCTTAGTAACCTGCACTCTGTGAATACTGTACCCTTCTTCTATGATCAAGACCATCACCTTCCAAACCAGAGGAACAATTTCAATGAATTTAATTTTGAAACATTGGAAAATTTTGAAATATTCTAAGATACTTTTTGGAGGCACAATTTGCCCAAGATTTCTATGTATATTACAAACATGAAAGAATGTCTGGAATACGTACTGCATCGTGTAGCTTGAGGCTCTTTCACTTCACAGCACAGGGAAGGTAACACACAAAAACACTGATTGTACATCCTTAGCCTGCACAATTAATGAGCTGAGACTAAAGCTCCTCTTAATCCCTGGTCTCATATCTGATTGAAGTACATTGGGGATAACGTGGGGGGCTTTTTTCAAGTTGTTAGTACACACAATTAGGATGTATCTTTCTTGTAAAACAGAACAAAACCAGCCAAGCAACACCCCACAACGTAGCAAATGGGATTCAGTTTCCTTGTTTCCTTCTGTTTACCACCTTATTGTGTTCCAGAAGGCTTGAAAGAGAATTAATTTATTCTATGGTTTGGAGGAAATTGGAGCTGGCTGTCGGTCCATTACCATACTTGTGTTGACAGCTTTGGGGAACTCCCTGAAAAGTCTGCTGAAAAGGAACCAAAATTGATAAATAACCACAATCACCTTCTTAAACATCATCTTATTGCAGGGGATAGTTTGCCTGTTTTTACTAAGACAGTTTCTTCATAGAAAACAGACTCTCAAAAGATAATTCATATGCTTACATCCTCACCTGTATACTTTGAAATGGTTATGATCAGACCTTTTGCCAGTGCTCAGCAAACCTGGAGATCAGGTGGGATTTATACACAGTCATAAGAGACACTATGAGCCACAAGCAGCATGAAACATACGCAGACACAAGAGACAGGGGATGGAAAAACAAGGTGTACGTGTCCCCATTAGACAGACAAGGAACGAAGACACAGAGAAACACAAAGACATTCGCCTTGAAAAGTTCACATCAGTGGAGGAACCAACCATTACTGATGGCATTTGCCAGAAAGCAAGCATGACCCAAAGCATCATCAAAACGAATGATTTTACACTTCATACATATTGTAACTTTCTGATATTGACACCCAAGTTCTTTCACTGAATACTTTCCCTATGTTGTTACTGAGAGGAGACCCAGGGAGACTCCTCCAACTTGAGGGGTTGGCAGCATCCCACATCGCGTGCTGAGCCACAGCATTCCTGCACAGCACTCTCTCCTACTGGCATGAATACCCAGACTGATGTGGAGTGGCCCCCCGGGTGGCAGCTACTCTGATCTATACTACATGAATAGAGGAACATCCTTTGACTAAGAAATGAAAGCTGACAGTCAGTCAGACTCCTCTTGTACTCATCTGCACAAGCTTTCACATCCAATACTACTTCAAATGCAGAAATTTAACTACAGGGCTCTTCACTTTCATTTGGAAAAATCAAGCTGCAGCTCTGTATCCCTGCTCTTTATTTTGAGGCTGGGTTTGTCGGAGTGGGTTTTTGTTGTTTTGTTTTACACCAACACTCAGGGCCTCAGCAGTGTACTCCTGATCAACTGTTAGACACAACAGCACAGGCTGAGCAGGTGATTTACCTACTGCAGAACATGCTGCAGTGAGGGAGAACAGTGATTTCATCTCTCTAAGTTTATAGCTGAAGCATTTTGGAAGCAATTCTTCATGTCCCTGAGGGCAGATGAAAATGATTCATTGTGCAAAAGTACAATCCCACTATTACCACTATGCTCTTATTTCACTATTAATTGGTGCTTGAAGCGGGGCTAATGAACTCTGAAATGAGTTTATTCACCTATCCCTTGGCCAGGACAGCTGCAGAAAGGTCGCTAAATGGAAAGATATAAGAGGGGCACAAGAATTGCAGGAAAGAGCAATGCACCCAAGCAAAAAACCTCTTTGTGGTCTCCTCACCTGATGTGGAAACACTCAGCTATCTAGAAGACTGCTCACACCAAAGAAACCTGCAAAGAGTTAAGAAGTTTCCATCAAGTCATAGGACCAGTCCTGTGGTGGGGCTGCCCTGCTGAGACACCAGAGATACACATCCAGCTGCTGGGAAACCAGTTTGATTTGCTCCATGCTTAAACCAAGGGAGATAGGAAGCAGAAACATATGCTTCATCAAAACCAGAGTCACAGCAGGACTCAGAAGTAACCATATGGTAATTACTTTTAAATATAAAGTGAAGGGCATTCTATTAATGCTGACGTAATGCTGCAATCTCTAGTTTATACCCTTATTGATCTCGGATGCTTGCAAAAATAATTGAAGTGACATCGAATTTCCAATTTTGTTGCTTACTCAGTTCTGATTCATGGTTCTTCTAGGTAGGCTACAATTTATATGCATAATACATTATTTAACATCAAATGTATGCCTTTCACATTTGCCCATTAATTACGTGCATTAATTCCTTAATTTCTTGCAGCTTGAAACCTGCAAGTCCCGTTTGCCCTAATTTTAGTTTTTACTGGCACAGTCAATTGAAGAAGCTGCAAAATAATAGCATTAACAAAGATTTACAAAATCTGAAGATTAAATTAGTTAATTCATTACCAAATGATGCTTTTTTACTGGACTATGAAACCTATGTAAAGCCTTAGCGCGTCCTAGAAACATATACAGCAGCATAGTTATGCTGCAGCCATCTTGCCTTTGATCACAGAATTATAGAAAGGTTCGAGTTGGAAGGGACTATAATACAGATTCCCTGGCAGCTCATATTTATATCAAAATGCTTTAATCTCTATTTAGCAGCTAAAGCAATCACTGTCATGAAAACATGTAAAAATGGATTTGTACAACCTTCAAGGCCGATGCAGTATCTGAAACAATTCCAGGGAAAAAAGGCTTTTTAGAAATCTTATATCTTAAAACCAGCTATAGGCAAAGACTTTTTTTCCTTTGTAGCAGTAAAATGCTTAGGGGGAGAAATGATTTCTTGATTTGCCGACATAATGCTCTTGTAGGAATTAAGCTGCCAGCTGACCTAGAGGGAAAAAGTCAGCACGGGTTCATGTACCATCTTTTGAAAAGCAGACCTACTTGCACAGCAAAACTGCTGGTTCAATTCCACAAATGGCAGCCAGACACATGCTAACACAGCAGTTTTATGACACAGGAATACATTAACATTTATCAAACCAAACCACAATTAATTGGGTGCCACCAGAAAAAAAAGTTTTCCTGCCCACAGTGGAACAAGAAAAGATCTCCTGTGGATTTGTGCCCTATATCCCTTACACAGCCTCCATCCATCACTAACAGTCCTTGCTCTTTGTCCTTCTCAGTGACATATTCCCAGCAATCACTCACACTGCCACATCCCCCATTTCCCCCAAGGCCCTGAAGACTTAGACCACTTCTCTGCTACCTTACTACTCCTGTTGACACCCCTTCTCCCGAGCAGGATCTATTTCCCCTAAACTATCCAGCATTTCTTCCATATGTTCTTGAACGACCTCCAGGGTCCTCATGTCTTTGCCTCCATGAGAAAATCAGTTTGAACGCCTTCCCTCCAGACATCCAGAGACTTTCATTATCCTCACTGAACCATTTCTAGAGAAAACAAGATTTTCTGAGATTTCAAATCCACTGCCCCAAACAGTAGGACTGTTCCACTTGATTTATCCCTGTTCCACTGGATTTAGCAATGTGTTGCTGTATTTTCATGCATGCAAGATACAGAAAATACTGTGCAATCACTAACTTTGCAGGTTTTCTCTACTTAGAAACATTCAGCTTGTTCAGCCACTTTCTTGTCATTCAGGCTTATCTGTTCTGAAGCAGTGGACTGTGCCTATCTTTTCATCATCTTTGCAATTCAGCCCACCGAGGAGGATTTTTACTGGAGGAGGAGATGGCTTGTGACATCCCACAACCTGCCAATCCCATACATACATCTTTGTCAAGGTGCAGCCTGACAAAGTCCAGCTCTTGATCCTGTTTCACATCACAAAAAGCAATTGCTGATAAGAGAAAGGCAAGAGGACTCATTTTCATTCATTGGTTGCTAGCAAGTCAAATCCAAGGGCTGATCTGTGACTTACCAGCCCCTGTGACTCTGCACTGGCCGATGCTGCTGTATCCAATCCAAAAGCACCACTGGACTCACCTCCGGAAACAATTCAGCCTTTGCTGGCATGGAAAACCAAACCCCATGAAAACAATGGGAACAGTTTTGGGTGTTCACAGCAGTACAGGAAAGGGAAATGAAATCCAAAAATTAAGTGAAGTTTCTACTGGGCTGCTCGCCACATCCACCGTCCGTTTGACTTCAGATCACAGACCTCCACACTTTGAACTCCAAAGCAGAAAACCACAGTGGGAATGCTTCCCTGTCAGTGGCAGGAAACCATTGCTGAAGGTCTGTAACTGTTTTCTGGGATTAAAGCTGGGGCCCTGCACATCTTTCTTAAAACTACCTACCCGTGGTTCAGATTTACATCTAAGAGTCTTCATCAGCAAACCTTTCTATGAGGTTGAAGAATCACGCATTAATACACAGTAAACTTACTACTCTAAATATATTCCGAAAGTGCATCAACTGTTTATTTCTCACTGTGTTATTTCCCCAGCGTAGCCTTACAACAAAAAGGATTTAGTCAGGTCAAAAAAGATCCCATCTTACTGACATGGGATTCCCAGCGTAAGAAGGCATGGACCTCTTGGAGCAAGTCCAGAGGAGGCCATGAAGATGATCAGGGGGCTGGAGCATCCTGCTATGGGGACTGGCTGAGAGAGTTGGGGTTGTTGAGCCTGGAGAAGAGAGAAGGCTCTGAGGAGACCTGAGAGCCCCCTTCCAGTGTTTAGAGGGGCTACAAGAGAGCCAGCGAGGGACTTTGGACAAGGGTATGCACAAAAAAGGAGGAATGGCTTTAAACGGAAAAAGTCCAGGTTTAGATTACGTATTAGAAATTCTTCCCTCTGAAGGTGGAAAGGCACTAGAAAGGATTGCCCAAATAAGCTGGGGCTGCCCCATCCCTGGAAGTGTTCAAGGTCAGGTTGGATGGGTCAGGGAGCAACCTGGGATAGTGAAAGGTGTCCCTGCCCATGGCAGGGTGTTTGGAACAAGATGACCTTTTAACGTCCCTTCCAACCCAAACCATTCTGTGATTCCATTATTCCACGTAATACAAGAATTTGCACGACTATTCTACCTGCAGGATGCCCTGAACTTGGTTGTGAGCCTGCAGACCACCTTTAACAGCACCTTGAATTCTCCCAGAGCAGCATGTTTTACCAGGCAGACTATATCAAGCTTTGGATTCTCTGATCATTCAACAATAATCGGCCAGAATAGATGGGAGACTCCTGTGAGCTCCTAGGAATCACAAGCTGTGAGACTGCTGACTTCAATTAGGAGGTATCACCAGCTTAACATGCTAGCCTAAAGAACAGAACATATTTTTTCTGTAGGATGAGTTTCTAAAATGCATATTTCTGAAAAACAAGAGAGCTATTGGTGTGTTCAGGGCTGTGGGGGAGAGGGGGGTGTCAACAGCAAGAGTACAAGCTGTACCTGCATTCCAATCTGGATTACTCTTCAGATGCTGTCCTGGGATGGGGCTTTCTCTAAATACAGCCCTGGCAAGAGCTACAGTGGCAGCAGATGAGAGACACTGTTCCCTCAAAACACATTTCTGTGAACCTTGGGCTCAGCCCTGCTACCAATTTTTGCTCTTGCTTTTGCTATGGTAGCACAGTTAAATTGATTCTCAGTGTTATTAGCTCAATACAGCCACAGGTTTATGTGATGAGGTGGGGGGGAAAGGGCAAGATAGGAATTATGGAGGAAAAAAAAAAGTCTTTTCATTGATTGGATTGTTAGCTTACCGTGAAGATAAAATATGCACATTCTGTATTAGGCCTTTGTTGGCCACGAATAGAGCACAAAGAGCTAAACAGGCACTAATTACCAGGAGCTAAGATGAGTCTCTCCTAGCCCGTGGTAAATACAAAGGTGAGTTTTAACAGAGGAGCAAGGAGATTAAGCGAAGTGAATTCTGACAAGAGCCCTAAGAAAAGGGCAAGTAAATTATCCCTTGTGATCAAAAAATATAAAATGAAGAATTCATTATGGCTTGCCCTGAAAAAGCCACAGCCTCTTCATAAAAATTCAGCCTAGGACAAAGAGGCACTATCACATGCATTCTGCAGTGGTAAAGAAACTACATACTGATCTCCAAAATTCCTGAGTCCTATTTACTTGTGACCAGGAAAGACATTTGTTAAGTATTAGCATTGCTGCCTAAGTCAATACCCTCTGGAGCTTACAGTGTGTATTTTCTTTCAGTGCCTCAGTTCCACTGACACCGGCTGCTGTACAATCGAACAAAAATGCCATACAAGAGGAAAAGCACGTGATCCACTTCTGAACATTTTCTTTCTAAACACTTATTGTTTAAACTGAAAGAACTCAATCATACAAACTAAATATAGCTAAGAACAACCATAAATATGCAAGGGTCTCAGCAGAAAAAAAAAAAAAAGAAAAAAAAGGCATGTTATGTGTCTATCCAACAGTTCTGGTATAAGGAATATGTATAAATAAACATGTATATATTTATTTATACATATATATATATATAAAATAAGAGAATATATATAAAATACTTTAAACTCAAAAGAATGTCTTGCTTCTACAAATTACCATGTATGACAAAGTTCAGCAGTTTTGGAGAATCTGAATTATGCTCCTATCACCTAAGAGCAGATGGAAGCAGAGCTGGAAGCAGGCTCAGCAGGGTAGAAGAGAGGGAGAAGCAACAAGGCAGGCTGCAGGAGGAAAATTCTAATTTTCCAGTAGCAGAAACATTTTTTTTAGCATCTTCACAGATGTTGGCCAATTCATACAGCTCATGAGAAATACAAGTTTGAAAATAATCTGGAGCACTTGGAACAGTATTCAGGATTTTGTGCATGGTGCTCATTTCCCTTTCAGTCTTTCAGTAAAGCTAATGAAGCAGTAACAAAGCTGGTTTCCTCTGTCTTTTTGTTTAGTGGTTGGGGTTGCTGGAGTTTAGTTAAAACATGATCTTCCTTTTACTTATTTTTTCCTTGTTTTTATGTGGTGCATGCATTGACAGGTTTAAGAGAGAATGGGCTCATACTGTAATTTTTTTTGGTTGGCAAAAAACCTGATCTGATTTATCCCTTCCATCTAGGTGACAAAAAACAGCAAACTTGCAAGAACCCTAGAGCTCACCAGTGAGATAATGGTTAAAATAAGCCAAAAGATTACATAGAATAAAACAGATTCAGAAGCTGTGAGAAGGACTGGAGCAAGGGGGCTAGAAAGGGCAAGCAAGTAGGACAGAACACCACCAGAGCAAATTAAATTGTGCAGGTCATATTTCCCTAGATTAAAATGCATGAGTTTGGAAGGGAAGAAAGGTTATAATAGGGAAAGCTCAAGGAGACACATCAAAACCACACGTAACTGATGACGACAACCCATAATGGGGACAGAAAGTTGTTTTCTAACTCGTGAATAATAGGTTAAATGAATTTCTCTCTTAAAAATTATCAGCTGGAATGCTGTTTTTTGAAACTGGGCCATCATTCAACAGAGCAGCGTATCAAATATTATTCTCTAAGCTTTGAGTGATGATGATTTTTTTCATGTGGTTACAAGAAATGAAGAGGACTCAATTATTTCTGCAACCCTTCCATGGCTTTGCTACCGAGTTACAGCATAAGGCAACAGAAGTTAAATCCTTTCGCTCCAGAGCTCCCAAAATAAGTTCAATTAACCTCCTTAAAAAAAAAACCAACAACCTATTGGCTTTACTACATTTTCATTCCCACCAACATGAGGATCCTTCACAGCACAGAAAAGCAGAAAGCAGCTACTCAAGGCAGAACACTAAGCAGCAAGGGAAGATATCAGCCTGAACCTGACCAAAATTCCACATCTTCACTAACATTTAAAGTATATAGAAAAGGCAATAAACACACCACTTAAGAAGTACCAAAGACCCCAAAAATACCAGACTGCCCAACACAGCCAGCAGGCCAAAGGCATCTGGAAATGAAAGGAAGGAATTTACTTCAGGGATAAAGTCACATCTTGCTCATAGATAATATAATTAACTTAAAAATGAATTAAAAAAAAAAATCAACAAAACCTACTTTTACCTTTCTTAAGTATACATTAATAATGCTTTCACAGATTCTCCTTAAATAGCGTGTCCTTTGTATGCACTCACATTATTGATTTCCTGCAAACACTCCTTCCCACAGTACCTTCTTGTTTTCAGTTCTCTCTCTCACCTGAAATCACTGTAAAAACTCACCTCCTGGATAACTTTGAACCTCAAAGGTTTGAGACAAAACTACCTCAACACAGTTGTCCACTGTCCCTACCAGAAAAGAACTCGACTGAGTCTTTGCTAGGCTCACCCATTTCTTCAGTAACTTGATCACCTGAAATCAACTGTATTGCAGGCATTTTCAATCAGAATAAAATTATTTGGTTCAAAGCTCCATATTTCTTGGTTCACTGAGGTGTTTTTGGTGGTCACAAGTAACTATGCAAGTTGGTTTCTCTTCTACACCTGTTTCCAGTCATAACTTTCCAAAGCACATGTACACTGAATCGCATTCATTTCCATACGTTAACCAGTGTCCTTTGGACAGTATTTCTGCACCCATGAAATTGATTTATTAAAGCTCACAATCAGCAATTTAGTATAAGAAAAATGTGTCTGTGAATCTAAAAGGAGTTGCCAATAAAAGCAGAATAATTCTGCCTCTTCTTCATCACACCTTTCAAAAAACCCCCAGAGCATTCGTCACACAAAGCACATCTTTCCAGTAACAGCATATTCTTCATACATATGCACACTTACTCCAGACTATAGTTGATTTTTTTCCCCAGCAAAATTATTTCTATACAAATTTAAATAATGCTCGTAGCTTAGTGAAATGAAACATATGCACAAAAAATAACTGTAGTCCCAGATATCCAGACCAGATGCTGGTATTTTTTCATTTGTTATGAGAAAAATGGAAAAGGTATTGTAGAAAAATAGAGAGAATTACACCATCTGTGTCACCTCCACCACTAGGCAGTTCTCAGGCTCTACCTCTGAGCTATCATGATATGACCCTTCAGCTCTGCTCCCAACCCTGACACTGCCAAAATCTGGGTGCAGACCTCGAGGACCATAGAAGTGGCAGCACTGAGTGTTTTGTGAGGAAAAACACACCCACAGCATTTATCTTGAGTTTTCCCTTCTTTTGTGAGAAGCTGCTGGAAGATTCCCGTGTCTGACAGAGCCAATGCCAGCTGGCTCCAGGGTGGAAAAGCTGCTGGCCAAGAATGAGCCCATCAGGAATGGTGCAAAGTGCCTCTGGAATAACATGTTTGAGAAGGTGGAAAAGTTACTGCACAACAGCAACTGCATCCAGAGAGAGGAGTGAGAACACATGAGAAAAACAGCTCTGCAGAGACCCAGGACAGTGCAGAAGGAGAGGGAAGAGGTGCTCCAGGCACAGCCCATGGCAAAGACCATGGTGAGGCAGGTGGTTCCCTGCAGGCCCATTCCCATGTTGCCATCTGGGAGGAGGAGATTGAGAAAAACCAGGAGTGAAGTTGAAGGGCAGGGTAGAAGGAAGGTATTTGAAGTTTTGGTTTTATTTCTTATTACACTGCTCTCACCTTATTGGCAAAAAGCTGAATTAATTTCCTCAAGTGAAGCCTGTTTTGCCCACGATGGAGTGACCTCTCCCTGTCCTTATCTCGATCCACAACTCACTTGGTGCATTTTCACTCCCCTGTGCAGCTGGGGAGGGGAGTGATGGAGCAGCTGTTGTGGGCACCTGGTGGTCAGCCAGGGCCAGACTCAACCCACCACAGCAGTGCTGGAGATAAAAGCTAGATATAGGCATAAGAATGTAACTCTTTATACAAATAAACACAGTATTTGGCACAGAAAGATCTCTAAGCCTGACTGGATGCAGGATGTTCTGAACCATACATCTGGGGGGAGTCAAACCACTTTCTTGGGAAGTATTTGAAGGTGATGTCCACATTGCAGTTCATAAAAACAAACATAAACCCAAGGCCTCCTCACTCTTGGAAGTCCACTGCAAATGTAAACCTGAAGGAAACTGGGTATAATAGAAAGGTAGCACTTTGTGAGAAATCTAAAATTATGTTAAACATTTTTTCTTACACATCTCCTTCCTACAGGTGCTCCCAATTTCACTGTGGTAAGCACAGCCTATGCTAAAAAAACCCTGATGATGGTCGCTTAAATACATGTTCTTCCAGCAACTGAAATATGGGGATTTAATGACAGAATTCTTCAAACGATTCATGATTCATTTCTGCATCTCAATCGCGACACTGAAAAAGCTTCAGTCCTCATCTTTCTCCAGAAATGTGCAATTTGACACACAAATGAATATTCAGACGATGAAGTGAACAAAAGCATCTTAGAGAACACCAGACTGCAAATGCTGCTCCATTTTGCAAGACAGAGAGTGGCAGATAATGACTGTCTTTCTCAGTTTGTCATCGCTGGAAAAGGCTGGGATGACACAACACCCACACCAGTGGCCAACCCAGGGCAAAAATAAGGTCGCTCAGTTCAAAATGCCATTATGTTAAATACCACAGTCACACGTGACAGTGCCAGCCACACACAGAGGTGTGTGTGTAACTCAGGACTTCTGACAAAGATGTTAATTTTTAGCCACTATCACAGTGATTTGGCCAAAGAAACACCCATCCTGATGTCACCCTTACAAGGCAGGGAACACTAATGCTAATTCACATGCGCTGATGACAACTTTAAGCAGGACCTCCTGCAAGCACAAGTATTTCCAAATACATACTTTCCAATTCCTCCTGGACTACACAAAATCGGGTCTTAAACAAAAGTCTGACCAGAGACACTGAAATTTTGAATGTACAGTTCTACACAGTATTTACACCAAGAAGTGACTCCATGGTAGATAGACAGTGCAGGGAAGGATAAAGTAGAAAGTGTTCTTTTATTAAAAGGCTCGAGACAAAATTATTCTGGCTGCTGAGACATGGTTTAATTTTGTTTCTGTCATGTGCACTGGATTAAATGGCTTGGAAGTGTTCACATCACAAGGTTAAAACACAGAAAGGTTGCTCAGAGCAGTTTAATTCTTTAAAGGCATCAGTTAAAAAATGGAGAATAATTTTGTCCCATCAACTCGTCTCCCTATTGTGTCCTTGAGGAATTCCCCCAGAACAACATCCACTGACAAGCAAAGCTCATCCTGCCTCCTGTTGAAAACCAACAGCCTCTTAAATTCTAAGATCATCTCAAATAACTTAAGAGACAACATAATTAATAGGGTTTGGCTGCTTTGGGTCTAATTGTTGAACCTGAAACACCTTGAAAATGCAGTTCCAGGCCACACATGGGGCCCATTCTTGATCATTAGGACTTTAAAAAGCATCTCAGATCAGGTGCATAGATACAAAAACATCCCAAACTACTAGACGTTGCAAAAATGTTTTATAGATGTGTGTGCACTTATAATGAACTGCATTTTTAAACATCTTAAATTGGCCAAAATTAAGAGGTTTAGATTGAGAAAACAGGATTAAATTTTATTAGGCTGGTCCAATACATAAGGACTATTATCACAGCCTGTATTAGAGGTATATGGATCTTGTAACAGTTTCAGAGTGATTAGGTAATTATTAACAACATTCTTTAATAACATTCTGCAGAGGGCCTGAAAGTCTATTTTTAGAAGCACAAAGGCAGATTTTATTTATTTGAATTCACTACTGCTGGATCTACCTTATTCGCCACAAATGAAGGAGTCTTTGCTAAAGGATGATACAGATATTAAAAATGAAGAAGAAAAAAAAAAAGAAATAAATCAAGCTTGCTCTAAATCCTTGGAGTTATTTAGCTGCCTCACTCTCCATGAATTTCTTAAATGGGGTAATTGCCATTGACCTTCCTTGTCATTTAGGCTCTTAAACATGCAGGGAAGGTCAGAGCCAGTAAATTGCCAGCACCCTTGACTGAAGCACATTGATCAAGGCCAGTTCAGCACTTGCTTAGTTTAGCAGATAAAGTGTGGCAGTCAGCATTTCTAAATAAATTATACGATTTCCAGATAGTGATGTACGATTTTCGTAAACATGATGACTCAGCACCTGAGAGAGAGGAAAACAGAAGTAAATCTCTAGAGTTTTAAGAGAGGCCAAAGCATAATTTAGCCTGTCTTTTTACTACATTAAAATTCCCCTAAAGAATTGGGTAAAAACGCCTTGAAACAGCACTACTAACAATTAGAGTGGTTTGAGTTGGAAGGACCTTAAACATCATCCCATTCCAAACTCCCCGCCATGGGCAGGGGTACCTTCCACTAGACCAGGCTGCTCAGGGCCCCATCCAGCCTGGCCTTCCTGCCACTTCCAGGGATGGGGCACCCACAACAAGTTGTTCTAAGGATGTTGTACCTGGAGGGCAGTTTAAACCATTTGCCAATGATCAAGACTAACGGCAGTTTATCTGTCAAGCCTGAGATGCACCACGAGCCACATCTTTGACCACAGTACCCGGAAAAATGAGATCGTAATTTGCTCCCACCAGAGCCAAACAACACAACCAGAAGGGTATTTTGCAAATAAAAAGCATTGCTATTAGAAACAGAATCATTTTGGTTGAAAAGACCTCCAAGATCATTGAGTTCAACCATCAACCCAAGCTCAGCACTAAACCATAACCCCCAAAGTCACATCCACATGTCTTTTACATTTTGCACAGACTAAAGACAGAAGTTGTATAAAAGCACAGGAGACTTAAGTTTGCAGCACTGCTCTGGAAACACAAATGCTCTCCTCAAGTATTTCCTGTGATGTTATATTTAGAAGATATTTATTACAAGATGAAGATCTGAAAAACACATTTTAAGACTCACTTTATTTACAAGTGATAATTTATTTTTCTATTGAATACATGAACTCCAATATCAGGTGAACTATAAAAAAAAAAAAGGTTGTGGTCTCTAGTTTCATTAGGCATATTTTTGTTATTTTCCATAGGCACATCTCCTGTTACCTGTCACTTTGTGATAACATACTCTGCACTCTTTGTTTTGATATTCTGACCCTAAGGGATCTTTAAAATTTAACTTTTGCTTTTCTACATTTACATAAACCCATAATTTGCTATAACTTTCGAAAACAGATGTGTTAGAACTGGCAGCCATTACTGGCTGGAACCAGTCTTCCCTAATACACACAGTAATTCACCACATCCTGAAATTTTGCCTTAAAGAAGAAAAAAAAAAAGGTGAATCTTATCACTCTGTAATATTTTTTTCTTCTGTAGCAGCTCTGACTGTCACCAGCCAGGCTTAGCTTCTGTATTAGCAAAGGCTCAAACATATTAAGGTCCAATAAGGTTCATGGACTAGAGAAACACTCCCACCAAGGACAAGGCTGCAGGTGAAGCCACCAGTCCTGGTATCAGGATTTTGTTGTGAAGGCTTCAAAACAGCAAAGCTGAACCTGTTGCCTTAATTGGCAACAGAAAATCCAAACATAAAACATATAAAACTTCTAAAGTTACAGATCAGAAATGTTATTTAAGAACATGCTACATTCAGGTGTTTTGCTATGACTGTATGCTGCTCATATAGAGATTAATTCAATGAAATAATTTCTTGGTTGCTCCTTAAAATCTCCTTATTTCTGTGGCAAGTACAGCCACTCACTCTGCAAAATCCAGTCCCTTTCTGCTGATTTTACAGTTCATATGAAAGAAACTTTTATCATTAAAAGAGGTAAAAAGACAGTAATGCAGATAGAGAATTTAATTATTTACTGTGTTTCATATTGAATTGAGAAGACTCAAATTCATCCTTCTAACATACTGATGTATTTATACGTATCCATCTGTAAACCATTTATTAAAGTTTCTAAAGCTTACTCCAGAGTATTATGCAGTTCTAATAGCTAGTATATGGGAAAACTGAGTGGAGATAGGTGGGTTACTTGGATTACCTGACCTGCTGTATATGATGTGAAAAATACTGCTGCCTTGTAATTATTTACTGTGACTTCCCCTGTTCATTTGTAGTTTCTGCATCATATCCTGCTGGTAGTGTCCCCCACCCGTTGTACTTGCAGTAACAGTTCATACATGTCCAATAGTAACACACAAATTCAGGAAAACAGTAAGGAAAAAGTACATCTTGCTACAGCTAGATTAATTACACAAACATTTTGCAACACAGCCATGTTTCAAAAAGGGTGTGTCCAACTGCCTCTGGTCTTCATTTCACCCATCCTCCTCCAAAACTGTTTCTTCAAGAAATACTTTCGAGATTCACCCACGTGGGAGGCAGGAAAGCCAAATACTGCTTTTGCAGAGTCAGGTGTACCCTTTCTGTGATGGTTAGAAAGGCTGATAGGAAAGGAGAGTGCATTCTCCTCCTTCTGAGGCAGGGAAGAGTCCACGATTCAGGAATGCACTTGAGCACATGCTCCCTTTTAAGTATATACCCAAATACCAATTCAGTCAAGAGGAAACAAAGGGTGCAGACATGTGCTTCATCAAGCATGGGTAATATTTCCTTCCCAAAGGTCAGGTTTGGAACTTTTCGTGCTTTTTAGCTCCACTGATACCAACTGGGTTTTTTTCAGGCATTTAACAGCACTGTAAGGTGGAGAGCTGGAATACAAACTTAGCATATCTGCAAACTCCTGTGAGGTGCCCTTGCTATTGTATCATATTTCAGACACAGGCAAATGAAAAAAAAAAGTATTATTAAGACACATACAGTGCAGGCCAACAGCACCAAGGGGTAGAAGCAGCACCCTGCCATGACAGGCAGTGTATCACCCCACAACATGGGAGGATAACTTGGGGAATTCCAAACCTAATGGTGCTCAGGTTCACAAGCATTTCAAGGGAATGTCAGTGCAGGTTGTCATGAAAAGACAAATCCAGTGATCCCAGCCCCTCTTGAGGACTCTCACCAGCGACTGTGCACTGATAAGGGCATTGAGTCCAGCTGGAACAGCCTCACAGGGGGAGGATATTCCTCAGCTTATTGACACCATCACCAGAGACAGCACGAATACCTCACCAGGGACCACACAACCTTTATCCAAGGTAGCCCATGGACTCAGACTGAACCACAGACCTACTGACTGACACTGCATGGCCAATTTTTCCCACTTTTTAAGGAGGTCACACCATGCAGATCCTGCCATCAACCCCCCCCCCCCCAAACATTTTTCAGCACTTGTGAAATGCAATGCCCAACTAAACTGGGCATATAAAACAGAAACTGGGATATTGCAAACATGCCAAGTATTGTTAAAATAACTTCTAATTCCACATTTATCTGATTTTGAATTTACTGTAAAGTCAAAGCACAGATTTACTGGCACTTACAGAGAAAAGCAAGCCAACATTGGTTAGGGGTTTCTGATAAGAAACATTAATTTAGATGCTGCAAGATTGATGTCCTGGACACTGATGAATTGAAGTTATTGTTCATTAAAAATATAATTTAAAAAAAATCATTAAACCAATACATTTGCAGATTCATTGTCATTGATGGGACATTCCCTGGATGATGATCAAACTCTATGGGGTCTAACAGGAGATGTTCTCTTATACCAAGTTTTAGGAACAGGAGTAAACCTAAGACTAAAAATCACATCCAGAAATTTGCAAAACTACAAACTTTTGGTTGCAGTATTTGAAGGAGAAGTTTACATTTATAAAAATCCATTCATTTAAAATCTAGAGGCAAACCATTAATGCTGAAGTTTTTCGAAGTCTGAGTTTTCTTCAGACACAGGTTTTGAACATTGTCTTTGATCAGCCATGGAACTGACACACTGAGACATTTTTCAAGACAATCTGAGCATGTATTAACCACCATAACTGGATTTTGCCTACAAGTCAACAAGCCCCCCAAAAACCCTCAGGATTAAACTACTCATATTTCTTTAACTTTACAGAGAAAAATACAATGGAGTTTTCCCCTTGTGGAGGTCAAAGCATTAGTCAGCATAAGAACTGCCACTGTTCTGAATAATTTAAGAACTGCTACAGCTTTCCATCCAGCAAATGAAGGTCTTCAGGAAAACCTCAACCCCTCAAAAAAAAGTTACAATTTACCAAAACAACAGAAAACAGCCTCATTCAAGTCCGAATCTCAAAACCACATCAGCCCACCACTTCAGATGGATTACTAATCATCAAGGAACTAGTCAGCAGCACAGACCTGCTGGAGCTGCCAGATCTCTCCTTATCAACATCCAGTGCTTGGATGCTCGAGGGTTTCGGATAAGCCTCAGGGAACATCAAGATAAGAAAATAGCTGCTTTCCTCCCTAGGAAACCTGCTGTCATTTTGACCACAGAAAGAAAGAGGTTCTCCATGGCCACGTGAATATAAACCTTTAACCAGTTAGCAAATTGAAAACTGAACAAACAGATCTGAATATTTACATTTGGATATATACACCCAGTGTATATGTATCTTGGAACAGATTTGTAAATGTTTCCACTGTGTACTGCTTGTAAAATTTCACGGTTTGGAAAAGTGCCCTGAATGCTACGTCACTGCCTTTGCTGCCAGGGTAAGAAGGGGGCTAATAAAATAAGCACTAGCAGGAGAACACAATGTTGAGAACCAAGTTTTTTAGAAGGGAGGCCACCTTCAGGTTTACACTTTTTGATATCAACCTCAAAAGGGAAGGAGTGGGGAAGAGGAGAGAAAAGGAAAAGCAGGTGGCCCAAAAAGATTATGTATTCAGACTGATGACAACTTTTCACAACAAGGACATCACAAGTAGAAACATAGATGCTGAAAGCCCAACTTACATTTTATTGAACATCTGCTGTGAGAGAAGATGCTTTCAGCACAATTAAGATGAATTTTTAGATGTCAATTTTTAATTCAATGAGCTTCAAAAGGACTAAAACTTCAAATCTTTCTTAAGTTACAGAGAAAGGCTCAATCTCTGCTTTGATTTTTGTTGCATTTATCCTCACAGGGGTTTTGAAAATGTCTATTGTATGAAGTAGTTGTGCAGATGTAGGAGGCAGCAATGGAAGTTACCTCCATCCTAGGGAGGATTATGCTGGGAAGAGGCCATCTTTAGCCCCCCATAACCTAATTTGGCATTCTCTTTTCCCAATAACATCGGAAACCACAGTTTCCAAGGTGGAACACTCACACAATGTGTGGAGCATCATCAAGTGCTCTGCTTGTGCTGGGTGGAAGCTACAGCAGCCCCTGGTTCTCATCTGGGCAGTGAGGTTAAAACAGGTGTTAAGAGATGACTGGCAGTGGCTTATTCCTGCATATATGAGGAATTCCCAGCTCCTGCCATAAGGACAGTAAAGCTTCACTTTCCAAATGTGTTAAAAGCCATTCTTGCCCTCAATTCAGCTACATAAGCAAATTGTGACACAGTGTATTGAAGACCACACAGTTTTTTAATGAAAAGGATTCTTAATTCAAATGGTCGACAGATAGAAAAGAGACTTTAAAGCTTCTGAATTGTTTATGATAAATATATGCCTGTACAAGTTCAAGTTTCATGATAAAATAATATTGGATGAGAGTCAATAGAGTTGCACAAGGAAGGAAACATCACCCACCACACATACAGAGGCCTATCAGGAAATTTTCCTTTGCTTTTCTACACCCACTCACATGCAATTTACTTCGTTTTCTTTTTAAGCAAGGAGAAAACAGCTACAGAGATGGTATAAATCTTTGACTAATTCAAGACATGTAGATGGCCTCTGTACACACTCTCAGTTAAAACCCGCCCATCAATTCCTTTGGAGAAGCATTAAATGCAGCACTTGTACACCAAAATAACCACCTACCCAGGAAAGGGATTTTAAAAGCTGTTTCATCCAATGATAATGCATGAGACCTCTGTGGAGCATTATAAAACCATTGGGAGTTGACGACTCAAATAGAAAAGTGAAAAGACCTCACACCCTCTCACCACAGCAGCTGGCACACTGGTCACTACCACCCTTCACTGCCCTGCAGAACAAGAGACTTAAAATGTGACAAATCCAGCAACTTTACCTTTAATTCTTTGTTCTCCCCTTTCTTGGGCCAGCACAGCTGTCACCCACCCATCAGAACTTGTCTCCTCAGCCCTTTGCTCCTGCCCTGGGTTGTTCACACCAGCACACACAGAGCTGGCTGGCAAGCTGGAATGGCTGATTTAGCTAAACCCAAACCCACAGAAATCCAGCAATTTCTCCTGGATTATTGTTACCTGTGTCAGTTCCTCAGCCCCTGTCCACACTCAGCTGCAGGTACCCTCAAACTGGCACAGTGGAGGAGGCAGCAGGGGAGGAATGTGGACAAGCTGCCAGGGAAGGTGGGACTGTTTCTCTTGGCAGCTTATGCCAGTTAAAAGCAACTATTATTTAGGGCGATAATAACTGCAAGATGAAGTATTTTTTTGAGATGTGTTCATTTGGTTTCTTTCTTTTATTTTAGCCAAAAGAACGTAAAAGTTGAAGCTTAATAAAGACTAATCCACTGGAGTCTTTCCTTTAACTTACTCTAAAATCAGACGTGTTCCTTCAGCCATCACCATCAGTGTCCCTACCTTCCTTGAAGAAGAACAGCAAATCTTCCCAGCTACTTTCTAAACTGCAGAAGTTAACTGCAGCACCAAAAGAGACCCTTCACATCATATGAAGCATAAAAAGCACATCTCAGAGTTGTTAACTGTAACTGGTAATCTGGCATTGGAGCAGTGGCACAAACTGATGCCAACTTTATCCTGCATGGAACTACAAAACAGATTAACAAGATTCTTCATGTTCTCTCTCTGTCTCCTGCACATTTTATTCTGGGTGTTGCAATACTCTATCTCTGCAACCATGGGTAGCTACCTATCTCCAGCTGAAGCAGTTGCATTTTGGAAGTAAATTAATTAAATCTTTTTCACAGGACAGAAATTCTCATGGTTTTCCTCAGGGACATAACACATTACAGAGTTATTTTAAAACCATGCATCAGTCTGAGTAAGGATTTACTCAGCTTTCTGAAACTAGTATTTCCTATGCACACATGTGAGCAAGAGCCATTCCCCTGCAGCCATGCAGACACTGTGACCTAAACTTGTCATGATCTAGCCAGATGCACACAGAAATAGGCACATTTGCTGAACTGTCACAGCAATGACCACAAACCTCGTGTTGCAGCAGCAAAGACATGCACTTTACCTCCTCAGACTGATGTAGGTTTTTTGAGATGTCAGTAACAGGGAGGTGAAGTCATCATCGAGTCTCAATCACAGCCAAGAGTGACATTAATGACTTCAAAAAATCCCAAATTCCAGTGGACGTGAACAAGAACAGTATCCACTAAACTTTTTCCGCTTCTAACTCCTTCTTTCACCTTGGTTTTCCAAGAGTTCAAGTTCTCAGAGGTGGCAGGTTATTTGTACAGAGTAAAGAAGGTTTATCGTTAATAAAGAGGCAAACACTCATTTTTTTCAGTGACAACACTGCATAGCATTAAGCCACAGAAAACAAGAAAGGATTCCGAGTGTCAAAGTGGATGGATGGGCTGTGGGAGCCCTCTTCTGACACCAGAGTCCTACAGATCTCTGTGATCTTCACCTTCCTTTACTTGTGACCCAAGTAGATCTTCTGTGACCTAATCAAGCCCCACCATCAGCAAAGCCTTGTGAAGAACACAGGATTCACACCAGTGCTACCAGCAGCCACTGCCTGTCCCAGTCCAAGGCCAAGCATTCAGTGGGTGTTCAGGCACAATAAAACCCTTGTGTACAACAATGCATCAGGCTCTCACATGAAATACATGCTCCTGGTTCCTGTCAGGAAGACAGTGGGGAAGCAAATAATCTGAAAAAAAATACAAGCAATTAAAAAAATTTGGGAAGAAATTCTTCAAGACATCCTCTGCTTCCACAAAACCTACGACTGGCAAAGAAAACATGTTTTCTGTGTTTTTGTGATCCCAGTGCCCCACCCAAAATATTTTGTGACTAATAGGCATCTGGAAAATCGTCCTCTATGTATCCACAAAACATAGATATGGCACAGCATGTGGAGAGGTCTGATAACTGCAGCAACTCTAGTGTTTACCTTTTAGCTCGCTTTTAAAAACCATTTCAGTCTTCCATTAGATAATTACAGGTTTCATATTCTCACTTTCAAGGTTTATTTTCAAAACACTTCTGTCACTAAAGCAATTTCTAAGTTATCTACTTGCCAAAAGCAATTTAGGGACTTGCACATGACAGCAGTGAAGCATACAAAGTATTCTTTCTTGCATATAAAATAGTGGTATTTAACTACTTTTTTCTCTCAATATTATAAAAATAAGCATGTAAATCAACCTGCTATTTTAGAACTAGTGAGAAAGTGCCTTACTACTATCATGACATTCACCTAACATACACTTAGGGTTAATGAGAGATTTTGCACATTCAGTACAAGTCAAATCTGAGCTTCCCTATTCATGAAAACATTTATGATGGTGACAAAAGTAGATGATAAGATGCAGGGCTATAAAAAACAATGTTTAGATTGAAAAAAAAATGCAACAGAGGCACAGGACAAATGTAGCAACTCTACTCTTTTCCTTGTGATGTTTAAGGAGTAATACTGAGATACTGGGGTAGGTTTTCTTCCCCCCTCACCCTTTATCATATAATTTTAAGCCTAGTGATCCTTTTTTTCCTAGAAACCTTCTGAACAGAAGCCTTCCCTGAGACAATTGATCAAGTACAAACTGAGCTGCCTCCATACTTATCCAAACTTCAGAAAAATGTTCTTCAGATGAAAATGCTAAATAGGAGAAAAAAACCTCAGTTAAAATAGATATCCAAATAAAGACCCTATCAATTCCCAGATAACCTTTTTTAAATAAAAGATGAATGCTACCTTAGGAGTCAGGAGTTAACAAACACTAGACTTGTTAAAAGCAATCTTCAGATATAATGATAAGGCTTAACATTTCTTGTTGAGAGGACATAAACAAACTGGTTTTAAAAATAAACCCCAGGGTATTTCTAAAGGCATATTTAGGTTGATCAGTTCCTTCTAATTCTCAACACATCAAATGCAGAGCCACTGGGGGTTTGTGTGTGCTCAGTACCTGTGTGTATGGGCTCAGTATTATCAGGCTGACATCTGCTCCATTAGGAAATACAGAAATTGTCAGCTTTGAGATGGTGGACTAAGAGCCCTAAGTTATGTATGAATGCCCAAGATCCCGCCTCAACAAGGTGAGGTGAGACAACAACCACCAGCTACAATCCCCACGCTGGCTGAACAGAACACTTCTACCTGGGAACCATTATACTTGAAAAATTGGATTTTCCCCCTTCTTTTGCACTTCTAATCTGGAAAGCAATTCTCCTTGCAAGTTTAATACAGGTGCTGGTCTGTCTGTTGAGTGGGATGAAAACCAAGCATTTAAGGAGGGGTGTCTGATAGACAACTGAGAAACCATCTCCTGCTCCACCTGCAAGTCTGAAGAAAAGGCTGGTTCTGAGAAGACAAGGCAGCATGAGCTGAGGAAAGAGTAGGGAAGGAACAGAAGCTGCTCCTCACACCGGCACCACCAGGAAAGGTGCAGAAAGCCCCTGGGGAGGGAGCAGGGCTCCTTGGGCTCAAGCTGGTCCCACTCCAGACAGTGCAAAGCTCCAGGGCAGCTGAGCATCCCCTGAAGCACAGAGAAGGTGAGCAAGCTGCTGTAGAGCTCATGTTGCTTGGTGAGATGCTCTGGCAGCCCTGTGACAGCCCTGCCTGGATAGAGAGGCAACTGTGCAAACCCTACACAAACCTGAGCACACGAGGGAAGGAGTGAGTGGCCACCTTGTGCACAGACCTCAGGGGAGGACAGAAACCTCTTCCCAGCACTCCTATCACCCCTTTGCTAAATAAGGTGGTGAGGACTGAGGAACACAGGTGTGGGTAAATGCTGCTGTCCCAGCCCACCCTGCTGCTGCTCCCCCTCAAAATCAAAGGTACCAACTGCGACAGCAGCAGGGACCTGGTCTCCAAAAAACACCTCTAGCTGAGAGGAAATGGTGAATCACATTTTCTGTATTTTAGGTGACTTTTTTTTCTTTTTATTAAGTGTTTTATTTAAAGCTGTTCTTCAGTCTAAACTTTTCCACATAGTACACTAAAAAAACCCCCCCCAAAAAATTGCTGTTCTTTTTATATTGTACATCAGATTTTTTTTTCCTATCTTGGTTTTAAAAAGCCATGAAGCTATTAGTTTTTGAAGTGATGCAAAACTAAACATGCTGCTCTGAAAAAGCCCATAATTAAGCAGGCTGTAATAATTTTTCACTATCTGGCTCCCTTTCAAAGCACACGTCATTATTTTGTTCCTCCTGCAATCTATTCTCATGGCAGCAGCAACCATGCTGATCCTAAGCATTAATTACTGTTTGTTAGAATGGAAAGGAGAAGGGCAAACAGACTGGAGAGAGCAAAGAAAACAACACTGTACACTTCCACAAAACACCTCACTGTGATATTTGAAAAAATAGCTTACAAAAACCTACCCACACAATGCTTCTCAGAGGATTTATCTGCTCCTTTTAAGGACCTAGCCTTGTAACACTCATCTTCAGTTGCTCAGTCTAAGGAAGATACTGACATCAAAATCTATTTTTAGTTAAAAAAAAGGAAAGAAAATCACTGCTATAGATAATATATATATATATATATATATATATATATATATGTATTTTACAGAAATTCTCTGCCTGAGTTATTTTAAAAATGCCCCAGAGAGGTCCAGTATTAATCTAAACTAACATTTATTTCTACACAATAGAGAGTAATTAAAATTAGCCTGGGTATTAATGAGTTTTTAATGTAGCCTCTTCAGGTGATAGTGACAACTTTTAGGGATCTAATGACAGTGTCTAATGCACAGAATGAGCCTCCTACCAAGATCAAACTACAGGTTTTCACATGAAGAAGTTGGAAACTGTAGAGTTGTCTTTTTTTAAGCATACTAATAGATCAGTAATTATTAGTGCAGAACAGTAATTACTCACTCACTCACTCAATCCACTTCCAAAGCTCTCCATAGCAGCCAGTGTTTCCTACTCTATTTCACGCTCAGAATTGCTATCTTAACTCCTATTGAGTAATATTCTTTTTGAGGTGAAGGCTGGAATCAGGCCTGGGAGAAAAAGATTATTTGAAGGACATAAAAATTGTATGTGTTTGGCACTCAAAAGAGTACAGAATGATCCGAGGCCCCACAGGGTGAGATTTATGCTATCAGTGTTCGTGTTCCATATTCAGCTGATGCTCAGAGCCACATCTGCCTGAGCCAGCTCAACTTCAAAGCTAAGAGCCTTGGCTTAATATCTCAGGTACAATAACATGCTAATGCAGCTATATCTGTCTTTTAGGTTGGATCTGCCTCATGCTTAACCAGCTCGGAGCAGGTGAAAAACAAGTCAAAGGTTCTCCCTGAAAAATCAATACATAATTAAATTAGTTATTTATAGAGATGGGTAACAAAGATTTGGTGACTTTTTCCAGTGAAAGAGAACTGAAATTATATTGACAGTACTAAAGACCAAGGTTGAGCATAGCCCTTAGTATTCTGAACTATATAAATACACACATGGAGACATTATATATACAGCTTCACTCTGATTATGTGACTTGACTAGCAGTAATGAGAGAGACAATTGGCATGAGAAGGAACTGAGGAATCTAGAGCATTCAGGATAAAAATCTGAAGGCACCATCACCCAAAATTCTTTCCTCTCTCCAGCTGCATTTCAAGGGAAACTACAGTCCAGAATTTGGACTGAAAAAGAAATACAGATGCTGCATAGTGTCTACACATATATACTTCAGAATCTGTTCTTGAATATTGTATCATAAATAGCATACCAACTACTAGATACTATATGCACATATGTACAAAAGCACAGATGTGTGTGATCACATAGAGCCTTTAAATCAACAGTTAAATACAAGTTTTATACTCTTTTACAGCCTGGATTGTTGCCATCTTGACTTTCAGACATCCTGACTTTAAGCATAAGGATGTGTGAGCTCTTGGTATCTCTTGAACTCTGATGCTCTTGGACTTGCCAGGCTCCTTCATTTTACCTTCAGGAATTTAATCACGTTTATGAGTAAATTACATTACAGTAACAAAGCTTGCAAGGCAGGTGACAGGGGCTGTGAATTGACATCACAAGTCAGCTGAAGGATTTTTTGTATTTCCTGATGCTTTTCATATCTATATATCTCAGTACTTTCCATCTGAAATAGATTCTAATACATCACCACAGCATAAAGCAACACTTGATTTACAAGTTCTATCCCTGTGACATGACATCCATCAAGGAAAAAAAAGACATATTTTCTAGGATCAACAGAACAGTTAATAAGAGCATAAATTATAAAAACACTTATCTAAGCAAGCTAATTTATCATGCTAATCTTGAAGCATTAAGTGTAAAATACAACACAACAGGCCAAGAATGCCAAACATGCAAACTGATAATCATTTGAACTGGACTCCCTACGCCAGATCTAACTCTGCCAGTTTTCCATCAACCATAAAACATGGATAGAAACTTAAATAATTATGGCATACAGAAAATATTGTATTATTTATACGTTGATAGCTTATATATTAGCATAGGGATAGGTTTGAGGGATAAAAACTTCTGATGGAAAGAATTCAAATTCAAAACAATTTGTATCAGCTCTAGACTTCTAAATCACTTCCAGCTGGTTAATACTATCACCAGCAGTAAAAAGATAGCATAAGGCTTTGTTCTGAGGCACTAAAACCTGCTATTGTAAGAGAATGCATGATCAAGTTGGTTCAAGAACATGGACTTCAGAAAAACAAAAAGTCAACATTTTCCATCACAAAGTACAAAATCCTAGAAAAGGTATGATGCAGCTCAATGCTGTAAAAGACATTGAGTTTTTTTAAATGGAATTAGCTTTCCAGTCTTCCTCCACAAAGGACACAACATATCATCTCACTTGTACATCTCTTCCCCCTGACAGGGATGGAAAATTCTCTTGCTTCAGGAAACTCTGGGCTAGTCCATCTCAGCCGGTCACAGCTCTCAGCAGTTTGCCATTGCATTGTATGATTCATCCTCAGACTCTCCCTAAGTCTGGGCATGAATCAGCAGCTTAATGAAAGACAGAACCGAGCATCATTTTAATGATTATTTGCTGAAAATTCAGACTTTCTAGTAGATACAATGACATGAAAAAAAAACCCAACAAAACAAACCTCACCTCAAACAAAATACAGTTACTGGAATATCTCTCAAGTCACTGCTGGTAACAAGAAAACTGAACTCAGGTTAAAGGCCAATCTGAACACATTTGCTTGCCAGGATTTGTTCCTGTGAGTCAAAATTTCATCTGCATTTCTTGCAATGCAAATTACTAACACTGATAATTATTTAACCTAATAATCACTCCTCATCTCCATGCCTCCAAAAGAAGCCTCCATAGACTCAATGTGATGAATTTTCAGATAAAGCCTTGCAAAAAGGAAGAATGAAAGAAGGGCAAAATTGCTGTAGTGGGGGAAGCAAGACAGCTTTGCATTTCAGTGATTGCTTGGGTTTTCTGGGAGTTTTGGTGGGGTTGGGTTTTTTGGGAGGGGAAGTATGGAAGGAAATGGAAGTTCATCAGACTGCAAAAAATATGCTTAAAAATAAATATTGGAGACCTATGAAACACCACTGGAGCATCCAACTCTTCTGTGGGTCCTGTTTTATGGATGCATTTCAGACAAAAATAGATCGAACACCACTTTGTTTCTCACTAAAGCACTTCATGTAAAGAGGGAAGCACAGCTTCCAGGGATTAATTCAAAGGACTCTGTAAGCTGCTCAGAGAGCTCATAGTACAAACCACAGTGACAGACATAAAACCTTCACCTGCAGAGCTCTCCTTTTATTTCAGACAAATTGAATCAAAGCAATGTGTGTGCATTAGAAGTGGCTGCTGAATGAGAGCATCTGGAGGGTAATTGCTCCATTAGGAAAAATCAAGATGGAGAGTTAATAAAATGAGATCTACTATCAATCAATAGTTTGGAAATTATTCAAATTGTTGGGGGTGGAGGAAATAAAAAGTCCTCTTGGTCTTCTGATTAAAACATTTTATTGCTTTGAGTGCTTGAAAGTACAACACAAAAAATTAGGAGAAAGAAAATGGAAGCTTCATTTTCTAACTCAAGGCATTATAACAACAAATTGAGTGATATACCTTTTAGGTTTATTTCATCATAATTTGATTTTTAAGAGGAAGCAACTAAGTATTGTTTATAGATAGAAACACTTCTATCACAAATGAATGTTCACTTTAAATGTACTATGTACATATACCACGTTCTTGACAGACTTTCTTCAACTATCCCCTAACCCTCCTCAGAAAACAAAATAATTTAATATTCTAATTAAATTATTTTCAGATGGCAAAATTAAATTTCGACTCAAAATCTTTAGAAGGCCCTGCATTTTGTGTGTTGTAAAAGAAAGCCAAAGGAAATTGAGCCAGCTTTGTATATGATTTAAGGATTACTGTTTACATATTTACATTTAAATACATAAAGAAGTAGTGATGGATAGTCACTGCTATGCTAATTGAAGTGACGAACTCCCTCTTTCTGTCATTTTTGGCTTTGAAAGCAGAGATAGCAGAAGATTCTTTATAAAATCCCTTACAGGTTTATCATAAAACACACAAGACAAAGCAAGGTGTTGGAAACCAAGAAATTCATATATTTTCAGGTCTGATGAATAAACAAGATGAAAATGAAGCAATGAATCAAAACATGTAAGTGAATTATCTCAAAGGTCACTGTATTTATGGTGCTCATTACATGTTAATGAAATATGCTTAATGAACATTCTTCCAATTATGACTGCATGATGTCCCCCAAGCAAAAGCAGCAATCACAAATGTGTGAGCAGGCTTAGGCCTTCCCAGAACTTCCCAAATTAAGCTTGTGTGTGAATATTGTATCAGATCCAGATCAGGGCATTTAACGCCACAGAAGTACACTTAGGTCAACACTAAGAAACACTAAATGAGTCAATAGTATCTAAGGGTCATAATTCAAAGCTATTAACTCATCCTTTCTGAAATCATTAGTAAAACGTGGCATTAACATCTCAGTGCCTTAGCAAACAATAAATGACTCAATTATAGCTGAAGAATACTCTGAATGTGTAATTTTCTTTTAAATTTACATGTACAAAATCCATCTACAAATGTATGTGGCCCATTAAGCAAGATAAAGAACAGGAAAAAAAGAAGGTATTTTCATCCCTTCTTCCCTCACTCCACCTGGAAGTATGGCAAAATCAGCTCTATGAATTTGCCATTTCAGATTATGCAGGAGTTCTTCACAGCCTTTAACAGGTATTTATCTCATGTGAGATTTCTGTTCAAGTCATCCACATGTAGTTCAAGGGAGGTTCATGCCAAAACTATGCAACTGAAACAATGCTTAATAGAAAGGCACCTAAAATTCACATAAATTTTCAGCTTAACAAGAACCTAAAAGAGCTCCACAGGAAGTCTCTCCTCCATTTGATACCAGAGCTAAATAACTAAGAAAGGACTCTTATTTATCTGGCCATTTGATTAAATTATTAAACTTAACAGTGAAGACAAATAAATTAATAAAATTACCCTCATTTTAGTAGAAAATAGTAGTTTCTTTAAAGAAAACCCACTACACTTGATGTAACATCTTAAAATTGAAGGTTATATAGTTAAAATAGCTGGTCTTTCTGTTGAGTTTTCTTCCCCAAGATAAAGCATTAACATTGAAACTCAAGAAAAAAGTTCTTAATACACATGAAAGTTGTTTAAAATCACACTAACTTAAATTTAAAAAATAGCTTAAAGTAGATTAAAAGATAGACATATTCTTTATATAGACATTTATATATGCCTAAATATAGAAGTCTAAATATAGATAGGCATATAGATATATATATAGATATAGATAGACACATTCTTTATCATTAGGTTTGCTACCTCTTTGAAACAATACTTAATAAAACTTTTCAGGATAAATAAAATGATAGGGATTTGTTTGAACTGCAAAAAATAAAACATTCACTGCCTGAACACCAATTCATTTCTTTTTTGTTCCCTGACCATAGATTAGGTTAAGAAACTTGCTCATGAGCTTTGTCAGGGATGGCCATTTAGGAATCAAAGCTAAAGGCTGAACTCTGAGGGGACTAAAAGTAAATTTAATTGTATATACAAATCCTCTAATCCCAAAGACATGTAATTAGCTGCTTCTAAGCCTGCACCTCACTGCTGTAAAGAAGCACTGGAATGGCCACTAATTCACATCATATCTAAGGGATAGGAGAGAATTTAAGAGTGGAATAACACACCTAACCATTTTATTGGCTCAACCCATCACCTCTTCTCTGCACCATGAAGGGAGCAGAACGAGGCAGATGGGCACAATCACCCTGTGGTGCAGCTGCTGCCAAGGCAGTGGAGATGTCGAGTGCCCCTGTCATTTACTCCTAGCCCACACCCCAGAGGAACACAAGGAAAGCACAACTATCCCTGCCACTCATCTCGAGCTCTGCAGCAAGCTGAGACAGCCTCAAAAGCTGGAAGACAGAGCAAGTTACCAATCTGACAGATAAGGTGCCTTCAGCCTTGAGCATCACTCACAGACAGACATTGCTTGGTCTGTGCATAGCATGGCCTTTTAACAATGACAGCATCATGTAAAAAGCCAGGTAGCATTACCAGCTAATTACACATCTCCTTAAGCTTTAATTAGAAATATGCAAATACACCAGACCTGACCGGTGCTACATGAAAAGCAGACACTGCTGTTTGAACTACTGAGTGTTGTGGAGTATCTCCATGGGGGATGTGCTGAAAATGTTCATCTGGTATCAATGTAACTATTGATATATGAAAAAAACATGGGATATTTCTTAAATCATGCTTTTCTCCCCATCTGTGTATATTTTAAGTTCCAGGCCCAAATCCACTATGTGGCAAAGAATGTAACTGGGAAACAAGGTGCACGTCTTACAACCCCCTAACCTGTGTCCACCCCAAAAAGGCAACCATAAAAGCCCAAAATGAGTCCTGCCTGGGCTATTATTGAAGAGCAAATATCCTACAGTGCTTCCTCCTGCTCCCTGTGTTGCCTTTACAGGCACAGTTCCACCCTCCTCACACACCCAGTGCTCCCATTAATGGTAAAAGCATTTGTTATTTGGTGTTGATTGATTAACTCTAATGGAAATGCTTGTACATATCGTGGGAAGAACACATACCAAAGCTTTTTTGAGAAAGAAAAAAAAAAAAAAAAAAAAAAAGATAGAGCAAGGTCTTCTCAGGACATTGTGATGGGAAACAGACTAAGAGACATAGCTTGAAAACAAATGATGGGAACCAGGAACTTTTAACAAGCTGTTTGCCCAGACTCTCTGGTTGACATCTTTCTTATTATAGTGTACCTGGGATTAAACACTCCTAAATACGTTGGCAAATCAAAAGGGAGTTGTCAATTAAAAGTGTTGAAAATACATACCAGAGGATCATCATTTGCATTTTTAATATTACAAATATTTGTATGAGTCCTCTATTGCTCCCTCTGGTCTGCTAAGGAACCTTAGGAATCTCTCTATTCTGAAACCCTACTGCTTCCTTTACACGGATTTTGCTTGGAATTCACAAGACTTTTTGAAATCACTCATGATAACTTTGCTCAAGTTGCTCTTCTTCACCTACTTACTTCAGTATCCAAAATCAGAATTGTTGCTAATCCAATTTTCTACAAGTTGCTGCTAATAAACTAAGCCAAAGAAGCCTCTCAGTGTTAATGTAGTAGCTTAATAACAGTGTCACTGATACAAAGGCAGTAGACAGGATGTATGGGCAATTTTTGCTTACAAATTGGAAATTTGGTCTTGAACCACAAACTATGGATGGCTTTTAGTGAGGCTAAATAGTAAATCTACCATTTCATGTGCTGTCAGGTATTTTTCTACTAAACACTGCTATTATTTTCTGCAGTGTTTCCTATAGTGTTACAAAGAGCACCTGATGCAACATTTACACAATAACTTTCTATTTATCCGTGATAATTTTTTAATAGAAAGAGTCAAGTTGCAAAGCTCACCCATAGTGCTGCTCTTTCACCCCACAGCTATGACTACATGCAGATTTTCTGATAACTGAGAAAACTCAGTGCCAGAAAGACAAACTGGATCATTGAGTCATTTCACAGACCTTCTCACTGACACAAACATGTTACCTAATGATCACTGGAAATTTCCAATTCCAATTATCTCTTCACCAAATAAGTTATCCATTAAAGCCTAATTTTGGTTAAACCATCCCTGGTAATGGCTTTCAACTGAATATACTAAACAACATAAACCTGAAAACATGCTTTTTCACAGGCAAATCTAGAAAACAAAAAAATGTGGCAGTGGTGGGTTTGGACTCTCCAGCAGCACTGTGCTTCAAACTCTCTGCTGGCCCCATCCCAAGCTTTTATTGGAATGAGTCCTTGCGCCAGTCTGAAATCACCAGCTCTTAGGGCCTGCCAAGGTGGCTCCTCTCCTGCTGACAGGATTTTGTTTCACTCCAGTGTCTGCAGACTATCCCATCCACTTGGAGGAGAGGCAGTTAAGTTCTTGCACCAAGCAACACCCTGGGTTTTTGTTTGTTTTACAAGGCTCTAGAAAAGCAGAGGCCAAGGCAACCCTATCCTGAATACTGCATCCACATGCTCTTGCGCCACTCCAGTAGGTGTGGGTTCATACCTCATCTCCTTAGGATGGGGCTCCAAAGCAAGTCAGTCACCACCTCTAGTGGTTGTGTCCTCTTCCACTTCACTGCGTTTCTAATGAAAAATGGTGATTGTGTAACATCATTCCTTCACATTTCCCAAGTGGAATTAAGGCAATTTATTTAACAAAGAGAAAGATAAATCTTCTTTTTTCTTTGCTCCTTACCCTTCCTCAAGTGACAAAGTAGATTTAGAAGAGTCTGCGTTAACTGGTACCCCATGGCACAAATAATGTCAGCTTTCCTCCAAACAAGTGTCACTTGTTTTTCATCCTCTAGATAAGACACACACACTAGTGTAAAGCACTGACAATGTTGATAGATCAGGCTTCATAAGTTACAAGCACTGGCATAGAGATTTAGAGTGGGATTGATGGTGAAATAAAAAGAAATATCCAGATTCTCCATAGTTTTACAAATCAATTTGAGCCTTACCACCCTTTAGCTAGGTGTGATCCCTGTGAGTTGTAGGATTCATTTGGGAAGTAGATTTGTAAGTTTACAGCTCCCTGTAGTAACACTTTCAGGTCAAATATTAGATACAAAGAATCCTAAGTGGTATGAAACACAAACAAGTCTACATGACAAATCACCCAATTATCAGTAAAGAAGTAAAACCAAAAAAAGCTTTGAGTCACCTGACAGCAGAAATCCCACTAATATTTGAAGGTTAGTCAAACCAAACAAGGGGCAGATTTTCAGCTGCAGTTTACACAACAGCACTGCAAAATCAGCTTTGACTTCTCTCTGGGCTAAGATGGAGGTGCTATTTGGTGCTCAATGCAACGGGAAGCTCCACAAGATCCAAACTTCATGCCATAGGTAGAAGCTTGTTCAGGGATTGGCTCAAGTTTGTCTAAAATTGATCTTTCCTGCTTAGAAGAGAGAAAGGAAAAATCTCAATCAAAAGCAATTTGAACCCCACTGGGGTTTCTTGCCACTGAGTTTCACACATTTTTCTCTAAAGATCCGTAATTCTCCACAGGCTTTATCTAAGAAGAGTAGAGCAGCACCTGCTTAAGGATTTAAAAGCAAAGCTTGGAGTTCCCCAAGCAGTTATGAAACCCCGAGAGGCAGCACGAGACAAAGGAGTGTTAATGTTCCTCCACAGGAGGAGATCCATAGGAAGCATAGGTGTGACCATCTCACTTACCCACAGAGGGTTTTTGAATCAAACAAAACAGGACAGAGCGAGGATCCTCTTACTCCTCACATTCCCTATTAATTAATAGCAACTGCCAACTACAGCAGTGTAATTTTACAGGTAATTATCCTTCAAAGCCATAATCCTATTGCAATCAAAAATATCTGAAGACTGTGTCAGGATTTGGCTTTCTTACACATTAATGCATATAACAAAAAAACAAGCAAAACCAAACAAACTAACCAAATGCTAATGAAAGCAAAGACAAAAAAGTGACATCTTGACATTTACAATGAAGAGCTATTTTCAGGTAACAGTCTTTAATTCATTAAATCAAGCCAGGTAATATATGCTATTATATCTAGAAGAATAGAAGATAAAATTAGTAAGTGAAACCTATTGTTAGAGATTCAATAGTAAAAAAAAAGGCACAAAGTGGATATAAGAATGCGATCCAAGATAAAGGTGAGTAGTAAGAGTATGGCATAACTCAAAGATATGCATGTAGGGGAAGAATGAAAACCAGCAACAGATCCCTTCGTACTGTGGGAATTGATCAGGCTGAGCACTGAGAACAGGGGAACTGCAGAAACCTCACACCAGCTCCTTCTTTTTAATGATGTAACCTTTCCAAAGTTACCAGCAAGTTACAAATCAAAGTTGCAATAAAATGGACGTTGCAATTTAGACTTGCATGGGGTGACTATCCCCACAGGATCATCACTACACCACCAATGCAACAATGTTCTGCTGAGTAAGACAGTTGTCAGTGAGGTTAACATATGGTAGATATCTAATTTTTATTTTTTTCTCAAGAGCAAATTAATCTGAGACCAAATTATTTCCAATGACCTTGAAATACAACCACAATCAAATTAACTTCTGTCAGATTCCCATCACCATTCCTAGCTCCTGTGACCTGCCTTGGATTCACACCTTTTAGTTTGGAAATCCATTTTCCACAGTCAGCATTTAACATCAAATATCTTACAGCTTTCAAGGAAGTTACCAGGCAAGTTCTGGAAAGCATCCGCCCCTGCTGTTTTTCAAATCACTGAAACACATTGCCCAGAAAAGCTGTGGATGCCCCATCCCTAGAAGTGACTAAGGGCAGGGTGGACATGGCTTGAAGCAACCTGGGATAGTGGAAGGTGTTCCTGACCATGGCAGGGTAGTTGGAACGAGATGGTCTTTAAGACTGCTTCCAACTCAAACCATTCTGTGATTCTATGATTTGTTAAGTTAAAACCCAAAGGGGTAGGGTAAAAAAAAAATCAACACTTTCAGAACTTGTATTACATAGGAGCCTTTATTCTCTTCAAGGCAATCCTTTCCCACAATAGAGCAGTTAAAAATCATGTTTCCTTGGGTCAACTTCTGTGTGTTTAAGGAAGCCAAAAGTATTTTAATACATTAATTTTTTTTTTAATACAGTGTGTACAACAAGTGACCCAGTAACAGAAGTGAGTAAAATGTCTTTACTCCAATTTAATGCAGAGAAGCCCTACAGTTAATGCATCTCAGTGTTAACTTAAGCCCTAACAAAGTGAGGGTGTTTAAGAGATTAAAAAGTGCTTTTCCTCCCTTTACAAAGTAGTTTGACATATGATATGCATTCTTTTAAATCAGTACCTCCTCTGCTACTACTTAATGTATTGAATTTATATGAAATCTGTGAAAAATGATGGCATTTTCTGGAAAAAGCTTTCAAGGTTTAGACAACTGCTCATTCCAGCAATGTGCAGAGACACCTGTGTAATTCCCTCCTCCACATCCCTATTCAATTTCGAGCAATTATAAATTCAGTAAATCCCAGTAAAAAAGCAGAACAAATGCTCCCAAGGAATCCTGATAAAAATATCCCCAAAAAGGCATGTGGGGAAATAATTACTTTTCCAATGGATGGAACAGCATGCAAAACCCTTTAAAATTATTGACAACACTAAGTTAGAATAGACTTATTACGAGGAAGACATAAAGTGGCACATTAGGATCACATGCTTGTAAGAGCTTGAACAACAGGAACCCTGGTTTCCATGCTCCTGTTGTGCAGTGGAGATTTTTCAGTGCCCATTTGTTTACAGTGATTTTTTTCAGACAAGATATCAGAACCTTTAAATCCAGTAATCACAGGTTCATGCTAAAGCCTCCACTCTTGCCCTGCACCCTTCTCCACTGGTTATTTTGACAAGAGGCAAAGTCAGCTGGGAGGGGGGTAATATATCTAAAAACCAGCAAAGAGCACACAGGTGATTGCACAGCCAAACTGGAAAAAACAGTCATTCTGCCTTTAGACTCTCTGAATATATTTTACATCCATAGAATTCAGTGTTTTTTCTGGGGTTGGGCTCTTTTTCTTTTTTTTCTTTCCCTTCTTTTTTCCTCCTCTTTTTCTTCCTTCGAGGCACGATCCTGCTAACATGGGAGCTTGTTTCACTCGAAGCAGGCAAAAAAAGAGAAGGATTTTGCTGCAGCACTGCCTCTCACCTCCCACACAGCCTGTACCTACTGTACCACAGTGCGTGTTCCAGCTCCCAGCAGCACGCTCCGGCAGCAACGCCAGGAAAACTATTTACCCAAGGAAACAGCCATGATAAGAGGACAAAAATAGCCCGAAATGATGGAAAGCATTTCGTTGATAGATATGTTGAAAAGAAAGGAAATGGAGCTGTTAAAAAGACAGAACGTGGAGCAAGGCACAGAATGGGAGGGGGGGCAACACTCCCGTGGCTGTGGGAGATCTGGCAGGGCGGCGTGTTCTCTCTTCTGCTGCACTCACACTGATGGCTGGGCCACATCCAAGGTGAGAGAACTCCCCTTGACAGAAGGCCTATTGCAAAGACATTGCCTTACATAGCTCCCCCATTCACTCAGCCCCCAGAACCAGAAGGTCAAAATAAACTAAACCCACACCTACCTCTGGGATGCACAGTAAAACCCATGGGTGTGCTCCGGGCTCTGTTGCAGCACTGTGTGTGTGCATTTCAAGTAAAACATACTGGTGGATCTGATAGCTTGTGGAAAAGAACATTAATACCATTTTAAGCTATTTTTATTGGCATTCAGGCCCCCTGTGCAGGGGAAAAGGACAAAAATCAAACCAACCAACCAAACCCCAAACCCACAGCAGTACGGAAAGAGGGAAATGGGTTCTTACTTCACTTGAAATTAAATCCCTTATTTCACCAATTAAATAATATCTATGCCCATATTAGGCAAGCCAAACAGGTGATCTGTGCCTCTTGTTTCCTGAATATTGACTTTTTAAAGGTTCAATACCTTCCATTAGCAACAGCAAGATCCGTTTTTTGCTGCAGAAGAGAAATTGCAAGGTGCCTTCATATTGCAAGGGGAAACTAAGAGCATAAATATAGCAACTACAGATGGGCAGATTTAGATTGGATACCAGGAAGAAATTCTCCCCTCTGAGGGAGGTGATGGACTGGCACAGGCTGCTCAGAGAAGCTGTGGATCCCTGTGTTCAAGGCGAGGTTGGATGGGGCTTGGAGCGACCTGGTCTAGTGGAAGGTGTCCCTACCCATGGCAGGGGGCTTGGATTAGATGAACTCTGGGGTCTCTTCCAACACAAACCATTCTGCGATTCTGTGACAGATACTGGCTGCTCCTTAAATGATAATTTTTTTTCTACTTGAGAGAAAGCCTTAATCAGATACTAATTAAAGCCAAAGTCAGTGATACTTTGACATATATTTATTTCTACTATTTCGATGTGGGTTTTTTATCAATATCTGAGCTGCAGGAGCTGCTCCAACTTCTTGAGTCAGTGTGCATTGTCATGAAAACCTTCATTAAATCAGTGCATCTGTAGTACCTGGACCCATTGGTGATGTGGAGTGCAGGAAGGCAGCCATCCCATAATATAGGAGATGGAGAACTGAATGCTTGATGATTAAATAAAATCCACATTTAGACAGTGCATGTGGTGGGTAAGGCGGATATGCTGCTTCCATTTCTCCTTTAAAGTGAGAAGAAAATGCTGAAACATAATCTAGACTAAATTATTTACATCACAATTATAAATATTACAGAAGGAGCATTCTGTTGTGCTGCTGTTGCTTTCCTTTCACCCCTAAAAGCAGCTGTACAACAAATAGTTTCAGCATAGATTTTTTTTGAGCACGTGTGTAAGTACAAACGACAAACACGTTTGCAATTTTTATTTGCGTTCATTTGAAACAGTAAAAATTATTTTAGGAAACATTGTGTCTCTGCTGCTACAGAGACACCATGCAAAATTTAGACATTAAATGAATATTGTCTTCAGGAATTTATGATTAGTAGCAGTATTTTAAACAGCTACTACACACGTTATTATAATTTCAAAGTGATTTCCCTCTTATTTTTGCAAGATGCAGCATAATTTTTAATTACAACTTCTAAGGGATAGATTTGTCCATCATAACATGTAGGTAATTTTTCTCCCATTTCAAAAACAATGAGCTCTAAGGCATCCAAATGTGGGAGCTACACATCCTACTGAGGGTAGGTAGCTATGAGATACAACCTCCCCTTAAAAGGCAGGAAATGAAAGGACATTTCACATAGGGTTGAATATATATATAAATATATATTTTTAATATGTACATACATACACACACTGCTTACCACCATTAAAACACTTCATCTATTGTCTGGCATGATGCATTGTATGGAGAGACTGTCCAGATGAAAAAGAGTTGCTTTCCTAAGCAGAACTTTATGTTGTATAAACATTTCCATATAAAGAACGTACAGGGAATTTTCAATGTCTTATTCTAAATGAAGACTGCCCTTAGCCATTGCCTTAACAATGCCCCTAATAATTCAACTGGGCTCAGTCAGAAACAAAGAAGTCTGTGTTCTGACTGTACATCAAATGTGCTGGGGAATCCAAGTCCAACATAAAGAGAGGGAAAATCCAAGGCTGTGGACTATGAAGCACCAAGTTACCTGTAAGCTGTTACTCACAGCCCTGATACCTGCCAGTATTTTTCCCACAGGTTACTGTTCAGCTTCATATGAATGTGAAATCAGTAAACCCAGAGTGAACAGCTAATAATTTTAGAAAAAGCCTTCAAAATATGGATTGTGGTTGGTGTCACCTCATCAGATAACTGCAAATATTTGAAAAACGTTACAGCTGCACCCTCAAATCTATGCTTTGCCCCTTTAAATAAAATAAAGCACAAATTACAAAAGACACTTCACGCTTTTATGAGCTTCTTTAAGTGCAACGGGAACCAGGTTGCCACTTCACCAGCATGAAAGCCCAAATTAGACCGAGGCGTGTGGAGGTAATAACGGCAGCCACAGATTCCCTTCCTACTCCTTTCATGGTTAAGTGAAGTTTGTTCCTTTTTTATTTTCTAAGTATGGTTAGGCGCCTCAAGCATGCTTGTTAGGATGGAAAAAGCGTGCAAATCCCAGACCTAGGACCCTGCCAAAAGTCTCTTTAGACAGTCAAGGCAGCCAGAAGTATGCTGAGAGCTTGCCAGAGCCATATTGGGTGGCTAAAATTAAATAAACAGTTAATAAAAAGATTTTGAATCAACCTCAATAAATACAAACTTATAGCTTAACTGCCTTATCTGCTTTATAAAAGAGGATCTAAGATGGCAACCAAGCCTTTGAAATGCTTTGACATCCACAAGTTCTGCACAGCAGATTTAAGCAGAGGAGGACTTGCTATTATCTCTTTCATAAGACGAGGCTTACATTTGGAAAAAAAATCATTGACTGCTCTGACAGGGATTTCTCTTCCTTTAAAACACAAACTCGCTCTGCCCCCTGTTGTCAGCAAATTACAGCGCAGTCCTTGCAGCAACAGGCCAACAGCAGGACCCCAGTGCTCAAAACAGCCAGAATTAGTTGAAACTAAAGGCAGGATGGCCCAAAGGTATTGTAGGAATACATTTCTGCATAGTGAAAAATGTTCCTGCAGTCATTACCTGTGTGCTTGAGGCAGTTCATTTTCTCTACTTGGTATATTATTATTTTTGGAAAAATGCAACCACAAGCATCAAATCAAGTGTACGTAACTGGCCAGTGGTTTGGATATTAAAAAATATTCGCTGCTCAAGGAAGGAAAAAAAAATGCTGGAAGAAATTAAAGATGAGTTTTATCAAGGTTCAGAAGCCTTTTTTTTCCCTTTACCTCTGAAGCCTGATAATAAATATGGCAAAGATCTGTGGTCTGAGTTTAGACATTTACCCTCTTAGCTGTAATGTGGGTTTATATTCCAGTTTCCATAAGTGAAACAAGTGCAACAGTTTGTCACTGACGTTTCTTCATATCATAAAATCATGCAAATTTGCTGTAGCCAAGCTGTGAGGAGATTAAAAACATATCTACACCCAGCAGGGAAAATCAGGAAGCTTCCCAGACTTGCC
Source organism: Serilophus lunatus (assembly GCA_013399895.1). Classification (NCBI taxonomy): domain Eukaryota; kingdom Metazoa; phylum Chordata; class Aves; order Passeriformes; family Eurylaimidae; genus Serilophus; species Serilophus lunatus. The sequence goes on along the minus strand of VXBA01003635.1, from coordinate 171,757 downwards.
TGAGAAGGTTCTGAGCTCCTTAGACCTTCCCTGGTACTCAAGGGAGAAGAAGATAGCAAAGGGGGAAAGAACTTTTCAGTGATCAAACGTGATCCAAAAGAAAAGGAATAACCAAAATCTGAGATCACAGCATTCCTAATGAACACGTTGCTCTCCCCTTCAAAAATAAAGGGGCTGATAAAACAAACTCACCAGCAACAGAAATACACAGTTCTTACCTCCAAGTACAGTTAACAATAATATTTGCACTCCTGTGTCCTTTTTGGAATAAAATTGTTTAAATAGGCAGGAGGAATGGCTTAGTGGGCTAATCTCAAGTGAAATACTCCTTAAGTCCACAGGTTTAAATGCCAGTGAGGTCACTTTGCTCTTCTCCTTTCCAGGACAGATGAACTGCAAGAAGGTTACTCCATGTGGCTCAGGGATAGCTGTGGCTTTCAGGTGGTGCAAATGTAAAGAGAGACCTTTCACAGGCCACCTGAGCAATTAGAAATCATTTATATCTATCCTAAAAATCAAAGTTTGTCTGTTGCCCCAGAATATATTTTCCAGCTGTGGTTCTTTTCCCCCCTCAACTACCATTCCATCACTTGGAAAGCAGTTGCAAGTTACTGACTTTCAGTCCTCAGCCTCCATTTTCTACAAATACTTCTACATTTTGTTGATAAATTATTTTAAAGCCACTGGAATGGCTCACTTGAAATCCAGAGCAGGACTAGTATCTCCATATATGTATTAACAAGCACCCTCACTATCTGCCCTTTGGCCAGTGACTTTTGACCAACCATATTTTGTTTGTGAATTTATACCTAGCAAGAAAAAAAAATCCTAGAAAATAAACCCAAATGAAATCGTGTTGGAGAACCTACTGATACCAACTTTCTATTCATCTAAGAATATCTGCTTTTAAACAGCCTCTTGTGTGTTTCAATGTTTCCTCATGTGAAAACAGAAGAAATCTAAAGTATCATCAGGAAGCATATTTTAGCTTTGCCTGCTGTATTAAAGTGACCATAAATACCAAAAGATTTCTTTCAATATAGCAATTTTTGTGTATATTTTCCCATCCTGAAACAAATCCTGGCAGGAGACAGAGACCAAGCACCTTTTAATTCTGACCAGAAAAGAGAGTGAAGATAAATATATCCGTTTAATGTTTGAGTCCACTCTTTGAATAGGGACTAAGGATTCTTAATCCTCTATGGTTTTAGCTAATACATTCTTCTGAAGTGCACATTTAGAAAACATCCACAGTATAAATGAGCTTGTTATAAAACATATGTACAGCAAACTGTGCCTAATATCCGTAATAAACATCAGACTTTCCATTCTACCTAACTTTGGAAAAGGGTGAGGAGGGTCTATGAAGGGGGATGGTTTAGCAGATATCCCTGATTACATGCAATCCTTACCTTTAATTGCAAAACATCTGAATTGCCCTAAAATCTGCATTATGAATCTGGCAAGAAAGCACTGCATAAGTCCTTGTCCAATTTTATTTCGTTCAGACATTTGAATGATGACGCCATAGAGAATAAGAAAAGGGCACCTCTAATTTTGCTGCTGTAAACCAAATAGTTGGCCACATTTTTAGAGGAAAAAATAAGACTTAAAATTGCGTGGCTGGTTGCTAGAAGGCTTCTCATGTATTGTCTTATGTGCATATTAGGACCACTGCTACCATTTCCTTAACTTTGTTCCACGCAGCACTGCTAAAACACACAAATCAGGACTTTAACAAGAAATTCATACATTTCAGCACCAGCTAAAGCCAGAAAAGTGACTTTTCAACACTTGAGAGCAGTTTTACAACAATTAAGCCAACTTAATAGTTTCCAGAGGCAGGACTGGCCCAGGAGCATCTGGCACTTTTATCACTGCAAGGAAATGTCAAGAGCGACGGTTTCATTCAAGGGGAGCAATGAGGGTGGCTGTATTCCCTCCTGCCTCTCTCCAGAAGGGAAACCCCAGAGCTATAATGAATGCATACACCTGGATTCATTAGCAGTTCCTCAGCTCATCACACAGTCATGGAATGCTCTGGGTTGGAAGAGACCTTAAAAAACATCTTGTTCAAGCTGCCCCGCCATGGGCAGGGACACCTTTCACTATATCAGGTTGCTCCAAGTCCATCCAACCTGGCTTTGAACTATTCCAGGGATGAGGAATACACAGCTTCTCTGAGCAGCCTGTTCCAGAGGCTCACCACCCTCACAGGGAAGAATTTCTTCCTATTATCTAAGGCAGTGTCCTCCTTTAGGGAGAGGGCTTCATTCCAACTCATTGCAGGAAAGCAAAGCACACGTAACAGATAATAGGATGGGGAACATACAGGAACCATAATTCAAGATGTGGAAGAAGTTTCTGAAAAAGAAATAAAGTAAACTAAAATCAAAACTGGCTTTATTGCTGGTTCCAAACTACCTGCTATTGCACTTTGTGACTTAAGGGTACCATGAGTTCGGGACCATTTATATCTATTTCGGAAGCCTAAAATGCAGCTGTTGCTTGATGGAGGGTTTTTGACTAGAAGATTTTTAGCCCAATATAGTTATTCATTTACCTTTCCTCAATGTTTTCATCTACACTTTGATATTCATTTAAACATTACTGGCACTACCTCGCTCAGTGGGCCTTCAACCTTATTTCTTAGCCACTTCAATATATGCAAAGAAAAACTGGGCTCTGTGTGTGTTTTTGTTCCCGTAGCTGCCAAAGGGAGCTGTAGAGAAACCCAGCTCACTATGTGCTGCATAGAGACATTTAAGCACACTGTAATTTCCCAACTGTAAATTCTCTAGAATAAATTATCAAATTAACTCAACAGAATAGCTTTATATGGAATTCCCAATAGATATACCCAGGCAGGACTTCTACATTCCCTTTCCCCTGTGATGCTATTTGCTAGTTATTAACCTCTGTCCTGGGAACAACTGGAAATGACTTCCTCCTTATTATCCCTCCCCACAGCTGGAGATCAGAAACATTTGTGCTGCTATTAGCAAACACTGCCTCAGTCCTGCAGAGACAAGGGTTCACCCCAAAGAAGTATCACCACACAACGTCTGCATGGACCCCTGCAAAGACTGAGGCACCTAAACCTATAGACACAGGGACAGATGTACATAAACACCACACAGCAATTTAAAGTCATTATCATGGAGTTGTAAAAAGACACTGGAAACCAAAACTGAACACAAATAACATCTCTCAGAGAGCAGAAGAAAAGTAAGATTCATTCAGGAAAGCCTTGAATTCTTCTCATTTTCTATGTAAAACCACATCTTAATATGTAACACCACAAATCAGCTGGCGAGCCACAGTCTGGAGCTGGTTGTTTTGTAATGGTTTGCTTGGTTGTTTTTCCTCTAGGAATATCGAAGGGACAAAAACAAATCAAAACCAAGGTTCAGTAGTGATCCTTAAATATCAAATCAGGCTGGATTTAGCTGCTGAGATCTGTTCCTTGATTTTGACTTTAAAGGTGATTTCTGGTTAGAAGTCAAGTGAGCAATGTGATTCAGGCACCTCTGCAAAAGGAGCACCTCAAAGAGACAAGGGGGCCATCCACCAGAGGTTTTCCTGAAAGAAAAGCCTCCTTACCATGAAGAATATTTCCCATTCAAGTCTTCGGCTATGCTTCTCCTTTTCACCCCTGTCTAGTTTTCAATGGCCTCTGCTGCCCTCAACAATGGAGTAAATTTAACACAACTTTCACATAAAAAAAACCCCACAAACCTGCTCATGGCAAGGACTTACTGGACAAGTAACACCTCAGGATGGGACAGTCACAGACTCACAGAATTGTCTGGGTTGGAAGGGACCTTTAGAGGTCACACAGTCCAACCTCCCTGCAATGAGCTGGGACATTTTCAACTTGACAGCTTGTTCAAAGCCCCACCCAGAGGCTTGAACATTTCCAGGAATGGGGCATCCACCACCTCTCTGGGCAACCTGTGCCAGTGTTTTATCACCCCTATTTTATGATCATAACTATTGTAAGACAATGACCAGCCCAGAGCTATTTCCAACTGGCTCTATGCTCCTAACACTTTGTAAGTCAGGCTTTGTATATCCACTCCTTTGGGTTGGTTTGGGTATGTATAAATTTTTAGGAGACTCTTAACTCCAGCATGACACCACATCTTTTAATCCAAAACTACATCAAATGCAGAACTCTGACTGCTCAAGTTGCCTTCGACACATTCTAGGTAGAACTCAAATATTCAGATTTAAACTGCAGTTTATAACTTGGAAGCCACCTTTGAGGCACAACAGTGCTCTTTTTTATCCCCTGCTAATTTTCAGTGAGTTAGTTTAATGCATTTTTAAAGAGTCATCATGCTAAAACACAGAATAACTCAGCAGCTCTGGGACAGACTAGCAAAAGCGGATTACAGCAAAATATACATTGTATTAGTCCTGCTGTGAAGCTCTCCTAAAAGATCAGTTTCCAAATACTGGCAGAGCCCAGTAGAGGGCAGGTTCTGTCCTTCTAAACAGCGATCAAACTCTATAGAGGACCGTCTCCTGTGATTCAGATGGAAAATGCCCTCACGTAACAGATCAGCAAACATTCACCTCAAAAGAGACTGGGAAAAAAGGTTAGAAATTTTAAATTTCCTTTTACATCCCAACATTCGCCTGGAGCCATGTTCCAACTGATTTACAAGACCAGCTGCTTAACTTAGACCCACTGCAGTGGGCTTGTGAACCAAGCAAGAGCCACAAATGCAGTTACCTCTATGACTTATCTCTGATACAGGCAAATTACACGTCCAAATATTAATCATAAATACATTCACCACATATCCTTTCCACCAGAAACGCTGGAGGGATGATGGAGGATATACCTAACTTCCCTGCCCTGTAACCTTTAGCAAGAAGGGACCATCTTTGCCATGTACAATGGCAGTTAAAGAGTTTTTATTAGTTAACTATTATGTTTTATAAGGAAAGGAAATCTCCAGATAGATACTCATAGGATGTGCACGTGATGAGGGCAAAGAGAATCAATGCTCAAAGAGTATACACCTCTCCTCACAACCATCTTAGTGGGTCTGTCTACAGAGATATTCACATATTTTAGCAGTACCTTGAAGGATGTGACTTTTACTATGATACAAGGAAAACAAATACACCAACGGGGTGACACCACCCTGCTTGTTCAAGTTGCCTGTCCTGTACCTTCCCTCTGACACACACAGCTCACCAGGCTTTGCCTCTATCAACCCATCTGCACATGTGTAAAGCACTGAATATCCCAAGAAAAGTGCTACTGAGCATAGAAAATGCAAAGATGCTTTTCCAAATCCACTGGATGAAAGCTGCCACTCTGCACGAATTAATATTTCTTCTGGAATTTCAAATGGATTCATCTCCTATTTGCTCTGATGAAAAAGTTTTGTTAAAATGTTCAAATATATATTACCATACAAATTCCAATAAGAAATAACTTCCATTTAAAATTAAAAAAAAAAAAAACAAACGTAAAGTATCTGCAAATACCTGCAGCATTAGTGAAACAACCATGACCAGGGCTGGGGGAGAAAGCAACAGCAGAGGTGCTTCAGCAGACAAGTCAGAACAGTTTGAGTTCTGCTTCAAGAAGCTTTTGGAAGGATGCCAAATAGTCACAGTGATTATGTCAAGCAAACAAAAATCTTAGTTTCAATACTGAGAATAAAACCCTACTGAGGTGGGATAGCCTCTGGGGTATGTTGCCTTGGAAGAGGAAAGAGCTGAGTCAACCTTTCTGGGCACATTTCCTCCTGAATCAGTGTATTTTGGAGAAAGAAACAGCTCTAACCTGAGATTATGCCTTTCAGCTATGACCTACTGCTGACTCCTTTATTCCCCTACCCATGCAATAGCCAACATTACTAGAGATGCAGTGTGAGCACCTACAAGAGGCATAAGGAGGGGGAAAAAAGCCTCCCTCTCCTCTTTCCTAGAGATTACAAGGTAAACTATGATACTTCTCACCTAAAACCAGCCTTCACACCTATGAAATGTTAACAGCTTCCCAAGAAGGTCTACAAATGTATAAGCACCCTGTAGCAATAAACAATTCAGTTAGCACTGTCACCCTTTCTCTAAAAAAAAAAAAAAAAAAAAAAAGGAAAAAACCGAAATGCAGTGAATGCTGCTGTTGGTTGCAGCTGTGTCTCATATACAGGAGAGATTTCTCAAGGGTTTTACGGCAAATGAGCAAGCTGAGGATTCTGCCAAAGGTTGTATGGATCACTTTTGGGTGGGTGGAGAGAGAGCCGTCTCCCGATTACCTCATCCTTCCCCATGATTCACAGAGAGCACTGTGTGTCAGTAACAGACATCAGCACTGTGCAGCATCTAAACCAGCAGGCAAGTACTAAACCTTAGCTGTGCTTCCCCCACCCTGCATTCCTATTAATTTTATAATGGGAGATGCCAAACGACATTTTAATCAATTTTCAGAGGTTTAAGTAAGAATAAAAAGATTAAACATGCTGAACTCTACTCAGCTATAAAGCACAAACTCCCATTGCCACAAGCTCTTCTCACATATTCCATCCATCTGTTTCCTTTCTGTCGTTGCTGTTGGAAGGTACCCTTTTGTCCTGCCCTGAGGCAGGGAAAAAATTCAACGTGGGGAAACCTGGCAGTCACTGACCTGTGCATCCCTACCATCTGCACCCCTCTCCAGCTGCCTGGGGCTCCCCCAAATTCCCTCTGCCCAACTTCTCCTCCCAGCACCCCCACCCATCCTGCCTGACCACCCCACTCCCCGTCAGAGGCGTCATTAATAATTTACCAGCTGCAAGAGACAAAGGAAACAGTCTGGAGACACCACGTTGGGGCTGCTAGGATTGTGCCAGGGTTGTGAAGCTGAGAAAAATATCCAAGACACAGACCTTATGAATTCGGTACACAGCAAAAGAGTAAAATTCAAAATTAGGCATAGACACAACCTTTTAATTGGCAATATGGACCTGAAGAAAAGAGATGAGCAACCAGTCCTGAAACAGATACATGCTTAGGAGTGCAGCTTGTCACAGCTGTCAGGAAAAAATAAATTTACAGGGTATATTTTTTGAAGCAAATTATTGTAATGTAATTTACTACTTTGAACGCTGTAGTGCTGGGAATTTGAAATATTTTCAATGAGCATATTGCTTCGTGGTTGTTATTTTGACAGTAAGTCTGTTATATTATTATTTATAACCAATTAGAGCACTAATTACTGTTTTTACTGCTTTGTTAAGTTCTGGAAAATACTGGATAAAGGAATGAGAACAGGCTATGGAGATGGAAGCAGCAGTTTTGATCATTTAATTAGGCTAGCTATGAGGGTCTTACAAACTGCCAGAGATGACAGACCAAGGAAAGGGAAAATGTGACACCTCTGCTGCAACTAGAAACTACAGACAACACACATGTTTAGTTTTTAATTACATAGGTTTGGAAGACTGCTACAGGCTATGACCTGCAGATTCCACTAGATCTGCTGTACTAAGTAGAGTTGGACTCAACCATTATGTGCAAGAAAACCTGGAGGAACTGGTTTTGCTGCAGCAGATGGCCCATTTCCCTCAGAGCAGGGACCAGATGTCCACACTTGGTGTTTATGTGCATGACATCCCTGAGTCCAGCATCTTTAAGACAAAAATTATGAAGAACTACAAGGTAGCTCTTACAGCACTATATTCACGCAGATATACATACCAGCAAATCCTTCAAGAAAATGAAATTATCCTCTAACCTCTAAAGCAGTCAGACCCTTCAGCTCTTACAGATAGAAGGAATTTTGTCAATAAGCATTTTTCCATGGGAGATGGCTTGCTGCAAAAGAGCAAAGTTGTGTGAAACTGGCAGACAACCAAACCATGTCTGTGGCTCGATGGTATTTGATAAAGCCAAAATCAGGTCAGAAAGTAATTCCCTCTAAAAATGTCTGTTTATGGAGTGACATGGGTGGAAACGAACATCCCTTCAGATTCCTTACTGCCAAGGTCTTTCATAAGGTTTTCTGAAATAGCCCATCTTGGAAGACGGAGTCAGCACAGGACTGCAGTGAGATGCTCCTCAAAACACTCTCAAATTAATCAAGTAGTCCATACCTGCTCTTTAGGATTTTAATGGATTTAGGGCTTAAAAATTGTCCTGCTGTAAAACATCCAGTGGGGGGCATAAATCTAAACTGCCCATGCTAGCAACACCAAAATTCATGTTTGCAGGCATTAGTTTCTCCAGTGAAGTGACTCAGGCCAGACACACACCTACTGTCAGTCTTTGAGCACACAGCTTTTCATGCAACGGTTTGGGTTGGAAGGGATCTTTAAAAGTCATCTAGTCCAACTTCCCCACAAGGAGCAGGGGGACATTTCAACCAGATCAGTCTGCTCAGGACCCTGTCCAACCTGACCTTGAATGTTCCCACCTCTCTGGGCAACCTGTTCCAATGTTTCACCATTTTTATTATAAAAAAAGTTTGTTTCTTAAATCTAGATGGAATCTATTCTTTTACTTTAAAACAGTTACCTGTCCTATTGCTGCAGGCCCCAGTAAAAAGTCTGCCCCCATCTTTTTTTACAAGCCCCCTTTAAGTTTTGAAAGGCCGTAATAAATTCTCCCCTGAGCCTTCCTTTCCCCAGGTGATCAACCCCAACTCTCTCAGTCTGCCCTCATAAGAGAGGGGCTCCATCCCTCTGAACCTCTTTTGTTCCTTCTGTAAGGAACTATGTATGACTGTGGACCTTCAGCCTCCCTACAAAACAGTCATGGCCTGGGCTGTCCTGAAGAGCCTCTCTAACAAACCAGGTAAACTCTCTTTGGGAGGTTTTAAATAGGGTTATTTCTCTCCTGTTGGCAGAGCATGAGGCCAAGAGAATGTTGTTGGCAGTGAATATTTGAGATCATTAAATATTCATGTTTAAAAAAATGCATAGCACTTTTAATTAAGTCTGTCTCCAGGTAACTTGAAAAATTAACATTGGCAATATAAATTAGTCTGGCAGCATCGACAGCCTGGTTTTGTTCTTTGGTATACAACGGTGGTGTGTATATTGTTATACAGATAATTACTATCAGAATGGTTATTAATAGACAGGTAACTGCCATAAAATTAGTCAGTGATTGTTTCTTTATGCACCTGTTTTCCCACAAGATGTACTGGTTTTGCATTAAACTGGCTTAGGAAAAGTAAAACGGAATGGAAATTGCATAGGGAACTCCTTGGCAGGAGATAAGCACAGCAGCTAATATTGATTGCATTGGTTTCCAGAGCACATTAGCATCAAATGAGTGCAGCTGACCTTGAGAGACTGCAGGAGTCACAGGAAGGAGTCACTTTAGGTATAAGACTGGGTAAGTGCTTATGTTTCAGCTCAGCAAAAGGTCTGGGCAATTTTTAGAATTATATTTCTTTTACTTCGTGGCACATCATAAATGACAAAGCTTTTGGTTTGTGCTAACGGTTGGACTCAATCCTAGAGACCTTTTCCAACCTAAATTGATCCTGTGATTCTATGATACAAGGCAAAAGCAGTAATTCCTTCTAGTTTTACTCACAGGGGTTTCTATTTCAGTGACCGAATGCTGCTTCATGCTATTAAGAGAACATTAAGAGAGAATAACTGTAAAAGGAATATATTCCTGTTTATTGCCTTTTAAACATTATTTCTTTGTATTTCCTGAAATTATTGCAGGAGGAGAAATAATAAAAAAAGAAAAATCTTCTAATCCCAGTGCACATTTGGATCATCTCCTCTTGCCTCTCTTTTAAATCCACAAATAAGGACTTAAAACACAAAGAGAAAGAGATGGTTGCTGCCCCATGGACCAAAGGCAGGGAAGCTGGTTTAGCTCATTTCTGGAAGTTCATTTCACAGCTGAATTCCTTTTTATTATTAACTTTTCATTTGGCCATATCTGAAATTGTTTAGATCCCCATAAATCTGAGGATTTGATTGCCACTCCAGCTATCTAACTACTCAGCTGTGGGAGAGACCCGTCATCGTCTGTGACTTCAGCCCACAGACACTAATCCTATTCTTCACCAATTAAAATTGTTTTAAAAAACCTATCTTGCTGTTTTTTCATAAGCAGCATGAAGCTAATCTTTTGGTGCCATACTGTGTCTTTCTGTGATTAATAAGTATGATGGTTTGTTAATTAGTTGGCTAATCAATTTCCACATCTATCCTAGCTTCAAACAGCAAATCATTTACTGGACTGTAGACAATATCAAGTAAGACCATGTTCATTTGATGTCACGACAAAGTCCACTCGTTTCAGCATTTCTTTAAAACCTTTTCTGCCCTTTTTCAAAAAAAAGAGTATTTTGTAAGGACAAACTAAAGGGGCCTGATATCAGTGGAGAAACTATTCAGTCAAGGTAACACACCTAAATTACAAATGGAGCTTTAATGTGAGGACAATTTTTTTTAATATTATATCAAAGCAAGAGCATTTTGAGAATTACTCAAGCCATAAAATTTATATTTTTTTATATGAAGACAATTTTCTTCGAAGAACACCAAGTTGCACAAGCATTTCACATAAGCCATGCTTTCTTCCTTAAGCAACCCAGCTGACTTTCAGGAATCAGCCCAAATGGAAAAGGTTGTGTCATCTTAGACAGTAAACATGGGCCTTAAGTAAGATACCAGGTGGCTTGGAGCTCAAATCAATGATAGCATCCAATTATTACAAAATAAAATGACCCTCTGAAGAAAATGGCTCCCATGGGCACCACAAATCAGAGGGACATGTTTTCTTCTGGCATGTCGTGCATTTTAAGTCCCTACAAATGTTACTAATAACCTGTCATCCTGCAGGAGAACAGACGATACCTGCTGATACAAATTCGTGAGTGAGCATATTATGCACATTCTCTCTGATTTCTTTTCACCATCTCCAAACATATGACCAAAAAGCAGATTTAACAAATTACTTGCATTATGAAAGTATGTGTGCTCTTTATGTCCATTAACAAATCTGAGAAAATGAGACAACTCCCCTGCATTTCTGTGTACCAGCTGAAATTCTCAGAGCTACAATATATACACCGTGTGCTCAAATTCACAGGATACCTAAAATGGTACAGGCACATTTCACAGTTTATCTCTAGTTTCCAGGAGAGCGCATGATGCTTCAATAATGTGGTTCTCTCTTCCTTCCATGGCTGTGAAGTCCCTCATCGCTGTAGGCACAAAATATGAAATGCTTCACAGTTTTATGTGTCTGTGCTCTACATAGATGGGCAGTTGCTCAAATAGCCTGAAAAGTTTCATGCTTATCTACAAATATAAGAATTCATGCCAAGGTGCAACACAAATTAAATGGAAAAGGCCTTAAAGCCTTTGGCAGGAATTTTAAGTTTTGCCAGAAGTTGACTGAGAATCAAGTCAGAAAAACAAATGTCACAAGCCACAATTCGCCTTTGCTCTAATATCCAAAGCTAAAGATCAGGGTTTCACATCTGTTCCTATAGGTCAATTCAGCTTTCCACAAGTGTAGTTAACAGTTGGCTGGCACTGTAAGATTTTCCTGATACAGACTGGAAAGAACAGATTCAAAATTCCATATAGAGAGCAGGGAGAAAAAGACAGTTTACCACTCTTTAATATAACTATTAAATCAGTACAGAAAGATGTTCCTCTTGCTACATGGCAGGGCAGCAAAGCCTGGTTTATAGCAAATTTCAGTATCTTAGTTCTACCAGTTCTACTCATACTGGGTCTGAAGGGGAAATTTCTATCATCAGATAATTTAATTCCTTAAGTACTTCCACAGTGAAATGGAAATTAAAAAAAATTATTTGGAGATTATCCATTCTTGTTATTACTTCAATTTTTTCATTCCCTGACAATAAATAAATCCACTAAACAGAAGTTCTGTGAACCAGTTCCTATTTAGAAAGCAATATTGCAATTATACTGATCTTTTTCAGTAAGCAGAATCAAGCTAATCTTTTTTTGACTCAAAAACACATCAGCTCTTACTGCGTTTTATGGCAACAAACACCAACAGTTCAATGACACAAAATCCTATCTCAGCACCACTGCCACTGGGAACGAGATAATTGCAAGAACAAATTAAACATTAATCATTTAAGTGATTTAAATTTAAGTTGTGCATACTGTTCCATTGCTCATTTTAGCATTAACATATGAAGCTGCTCAAAGCCATTAAAACACACTCAGCAACGAGGCAGGGAGATGAAAACAAAGCTGGGCTGTTTCTTTTCTTCCTGCTCAGACACAGAGATCACAAAACCTCCCTGTTTCACAGAACATGCCATTTGCTGCTCTGAAACGTAGATTTGATGAACTGCACGAACACCTGTACCTCCTTGTGTGGAGGACTGTGCTACACCTTTGCCTTTCCATCCTGTTTTCCTCATGTCCTCCAACAGGCACTGATGACAGTAGCCACAGGCATGTGGCATTGCAGGTGAACCTTTGATTTCTGCTCCATCAGCACAGACAAAAGCTGAACTCTCCCTGCCTTTCTTCAACGGAGGGGCTGGTCTGGGTCTGTTTCTTTTTCCAGGCCACTAATGTACAGAGCTGGCATAAACTTCCCTGAATGTTGAATTTTCTCCTGCCCTTCCAGTTGCAGCAATGGTTGGCTGAGGGGGATGCAGAGGTGAGGATGGATGGGAAGCACAGCTGTCCCCTTTGTACTGTAGAATTCTCTGTACACCTGTATGGGAGACACTGCAGATGATTCTCTTGGCTTTCAGGTTACCCAATTTGCACAAAAATCAGCCACAAGAGATGGAGGATAAGGAAGAGTCTGACTTCATGACTGCCTTTATCTCCTAATAAACCTGCACTGTCTCACTGGAAATGTGAAATGTACCCCCTGCATGATAAGAATATTTAGACACAGGGGTTTAGGCACCCAGATAAAGTTACAGTGTTTTTACATTTGTCTGCAGAAAATAGGTTTAGCTTAGAGAATTCAGGAAGAAAGGCATGTCCTTTGTGTCCACGCATGCAAACCATCCTGCACTTGTTTCAGGTCTTTTCTTTGATCAGCATGTCTTTCAGGGTTTTTTTCTTTTATTTCAAGCTCTTCCAGAAAAATAACTACATTATTTTTATACCACTGCATCACAATGAGCTAACACATTCTTGTTCAGCTATTATACCTAGACTCAGTCCACTGGATAAAGTATATACTAATACAATCTCTATGTAACTTCCTTTCTCCTTCATATATGCAATATATAAGTGACTAGCAGTGTGCAGTTCTGCTGTTTTCCCTCCAGGGATCTAAAAATGTTTCATAATGGGGAATTTAACTTCAAAGTGCTTCTGTGAATGAGATGCAGCTCTTGATATCTTCCACTGTTCCATATACAATGAAGCTATAGCAAAGCAGGATTGCATCAAAGGTCACACAGAAGTTCATTGATGTAGCCGAAAGAGTCCTACGTGTTCCTCTTGCCTCAAGTGCACAAGTGTTATGAAGCAATTCTTACTAAGTATGGATTATATTCAGGTAAATGAACCTGATCCCTAAAGGATTTACAGGCCTTAAACCATTTCAAGCTGCAGAGACCTTTTGACTGGAGTGATTTCTTGCACTCCAAGTGGTGGTATTTGAATTTATGGAAAAGAACAGAATTAATTTTGCTTCTATTGTCATAGAGCATGTACTGAGATGGGCCCCTCTGCTAACAGCAGAAGGGAGGGATGTTTCAAGCCTGTACTCTGGGCACCTCTGTGGCACCAAAAGGGAGAGAAAAGAAACTGTAGGAATAGTATAAAGCATCCTATTTCCACTGTAAACAATTTTCTTCAGAGGAAGGTTCAATCTCACACATTGCAGGAGATGAGAAGCACCTCAGGTCAGCTCACCTTAAGGAAAAGAAACCCCAAGAAAGATCCTGAAATTTCAGCTCTCTGATACACAGAACAAGTCAAAGCATATGTCAAATTATTCAACAACAACCAATGCTGCTCATTAAGTTCTTCAATTCCTGTGAATTCCATGTTTATTTGGGGGTTTGGGGCTCTTTCCCCCCTCATTATTCTTTATCAGAAGAACACTACTCTTCTTCCTTGCCTGAAACACATTTCCTGAAGTTTAATAAATAAATAAATAAAAATCAATAGGAACAGATGCCATAAAGCACTGATACCCACTGCCAGACTTCCACCATGAGGTCATGCCACCAGGGATTCACCCAACTAATGACCTCACCTCGCTCACTTAATGAAAAACCACATATGAACAGGAAAGAGCCATTCATTAGGATGTGAGGACACTCAGAATCACTAATTCTTCAAACCATAGCCACGTGTGTCTCCCTTGCACTGCCACAACGCTGCATTTCAAATGCCAACAGGGAACGAAACTGTTTGTGAATCACCAGACCCTGCGATCAAAGCAGTTGGCTGAAACTACTGAACCATGATTTATTAATAGGGTATAAAGAGAATGCAAATAAACCAATTATAAGTGGGGGTTTATAAGAGCCAAATTCCCAAAGTAAAACTTTAGGTGATGTCCAAATGATTATCCATCTAATTAGGAACACGTAGCCAAATACCAGCAGCCTGGTCTCCAACTGCAGTGCAGTCAATGTTTGAAATACAAGGCATGCGTGGTGTGTCAGCAGTGGGGGAGTCAGGAGGGATGTGCTAAACCTAAAAAGGCATCTAAAGCAGTTTAGACAGTTCCATACTATCCATGGAGAATACCAATAGAGCCCATTTGACACACTGCCCCTGCACTCTCCAGGGAGGTCTCCATGGATCTCACACGATGCGGCATCAAGTCCATTTTTCAGCAGCATCACTTGTGAACTTTTTGATACTTCAGACAATGTCCTCTGCACTCACACATTCTACTTACATTCAAAAATCCATGAAGTCATGAAATAATCTGCTTCTACAAGCAGTAAAGTAATTTAAAATAATTATGTTTTACCACTACAAAAAATGGACACATCTCACAAGTTGATGCAGCTGTACTGAGGGGATGCCAGCAGTACTAAAAGGTCAGAAAACTTTGTTGTGTTGCCTGTGTGTAGAAGAAATCTTCATCTACAAGAGGAATGTAGAAGTGATTTATATTAAAGATTTCAACAGCTCTAATTTTTTCCATCTTTTAAGTAGAAAGGTTCACTCACTGTGCCAGCTCTTTACCTGCTAAGACATCTAAGTCTTTGCTTCATTTTCATGGCATTCAGATTCAGTAAAGTCCATAAATCATAACATTTCTTTAAAAATAACGTCAGGCACCTAGTTTTACAGGTTAAATCCCTCTAGTTTCAGTAGCATTTGTCAGTGATTAACCAGGCATGACACACATTTAGAGCAGCAGCAGATCACTCTCAGTATCCACCAAAGGACAGTATTTTGAGGGCAAACATACACTGCCTAATTCAGGAAAAAACTCTAATGATTGATTTGAATTCCACCAACCAGGTATTGACTAAATACTAAGGCCTGCATCCAATTTTCAGCACTGTACTATTTCATAAAGGCAACTGCTTATCTGGACAGGCTCAGCACACACCTAGGAAATGAGGATGGGCATCTTGCACACCCCTCTCATGTTAAGGTATTACTGTGGAGACACTGGGTCCAAGCAGCACAGAATAAAGATGAGGGAAAAAAAATAAATCATCAACACACAACCCAAAATCCAAAAATCAGAATCCAAGAAATCCTCTGATAAGTGAAGTGAGCAACCTTTGAGCCCAGGACAGTTTAAAAACCAAGGATTACCAGAGGTGGTGTGAAACACATCAGCAGAATCAAGGAGACCAAAAGAGCATACCTAGACTAAATCAAGTTTCTTTCCCTTGTATCAAAACTACTTTCACGAACAAGTCTGCAGCAGTATGTCCTGTTAGCAAACACACTGGCTCCTCAGGAGATTTTGCCTTTCAAGCCCCATTCACCAGACCCTCATTGCTTTGTCACTCTGCAACACACACTGAAAACCCTATAGCTGAGATGGAAGATGCCATTTCTTACTTTAGAGGCACAGAATCATTTGCCAGATTGCAAATGTTATACTATATACCAAAGATACATGTTAAAAAAAAAGTAAGTCCTTAAACAGATTAATTTAAGTGAAAACATAAACAGTCTTCACTATCTTTTGGAAAACACAAACAATATTTACTGTCTTTTAAAACTGTTCACTGAATTCTTATTTACAAAGAGATGATGAGGATCTTCAGGGTTACAGCACACAACAGCTGTCTCTATAGAAGTGCCAGCCTTAATGTTAACAAGCTGATAAATTGACTGATTAGAGTTTAAGTAGTACTAAATCTGAGCTGCGTTATACTAAGATGCAGACTTAGAGAACTGATAAACGCTACTGAGTACAGCAATTGGGTTGAAAAGTGAGGAGAGAAAAGGACAAACTGCTGGACAACAGTAGTGAGGAGGTGAAGGACCCAGACCAGCACAGCCACCCTGCTGAGCCAAAATAAAGGAAGTCCAAATGGTGACGGATAGGAAATGTACCATTACACTTGATATGGATCCATTATATTTGACATTTGTGACTGACTAGAGTCACATTTACAACACATTCGCCAATCCTGCCTACCCTGTAGTGGAGGTAAGCAGAGATCTTTGTATCTATTTAATGTTTCAATGACACAGAAATAATAAGGGTACCAATATATGATAAAATTGTTCAGCTGACTTGTTTTTAATTAAAGCACAGTACAGCTAACTTCTGTGGAACAATATCCATCTTCCACAGTTGCACAGTTGCTTATTTTACTAGCAAAAAAATCACATTAATTTAAGGCTGCTTGTCTCAAACTGATTCATCTCAGTATAATGGCAATAGTTCCTTTTGCTGGGAGAGACACCATTGTCTTTCTTTCTAAAAAGATAGCACTTAAAACTACACTCCATTAAGTAAATAATTAAGACAAGTAGCATGAACTGAGATTAGAAAGAATTCTGTATATAAAACTATGTTGTGCCTCAAAATTTGCAGCTACCTATAGCAGAGGCATAACTCCTGCACAAACAGCTAAGCTGGGCTTCCAAACCTTGACTAAAACCTTTAGCCCTGCAGAGCAGTGAGGGAATGAAAAATATTTGCATAAGCTTCCAACTTGAGCAAGCATAATATGGGTGAAGGATGGGAATACAAAGCAGTTTTCACCAAGACACGTTTATTCTAAAACACAAAACTACATATTAATTGTAAAAAGGAGATGATGCATGTCCTGAGAAGTTACTTAAAATGCTACAGTTCAGAAAAAATACACATGCCTCCTACATGTTTTAAAATAAATGTCCTCACCTTCCAAAAGCAACTGTACCACAAGGCAATCCTGGTGTAGTTGGTGTTGGGAATGGAATGCTAATCCTGGAAGGACAGTGTCTGCATATGAATGAGTCCCTCTTTGGGTCTCTTGCATTTGTTATTATTAAATGTTATGAGCAGGAGCATTTTATCCAACATTGCTGAAACCAGGAACACGTTTCCTCAAGTGCTGGCAGTTGACACAATAAAAATTTCTTTTGCAAAAAGGAATAGTCTTTGTCTTCCTCATTACAAGCTGGAAATTTGAAAGTGCGTCTTGAGCTAATGGTAGGTCTTAGTATTTTCCATATCAAAGAAAGAAATCCATTTTGCAGCTGCACACATCACTAGTTTGTGCAAGAATTAGGTTGGTTCTGTCTGGCCACGAAGTAAAATCAGTGGCAACACCAAAGTTTCTTCCTGCATATTCCAGATCACCACCAAACCAACCCCCACCATGCTGCAGCACCTTTCTCCTACTTTCCACTGCAATCCACTCCATCACCCAGGCTGCTCATATGTAGTAATCTCTTCTTGAGAACTGTAATTGCACAGTGGGAAACTCAATAAACCTGTATCTTATCTGAAAGAGAAGCTGGTAATTGCCTGAAAGAAATGGATATTTTTGCAGAAGGATATAAGACAGTGTCAGATGTATTGTTAACCACTCTATTTAAGGGGGGGGGGAAAGGATGTTATTTTTTGTTTGTTTCTGTGTGGTTTGGTTTTTTTCAGACAAACATTTAGCAAAGATTGACAAAAAGTCCATCATTTTCGAGAAAAAGAACCAGTTGGGATTTTTTCTTTTTGATCAAATACCTATTTTTAAAGTTATTAAATATTTTGGAAGCTCAACACTGCAGAAAGAATGCTGGCAGATCAATACATACTCTCACTATCAAACGAATCTTCACTGGCTCCTGAATAATTCAGGCTCATTAGACTTCCAAGCTGCCTGGCCTAAAGGTTACACGAGACGTGCATCAATCTGTCAGAAAGGTGGCAAACATTATTTTATCCCTTTGCCATCCACACACTCTATATTTGCACAATAATAATGATCATTTCAAAGCCTTCAGTTAAATCATAATTAGCCTGCAACCCTCTGTCCCAAATATATTGAATATATTTCTTTAAATACCAAAACATTCCACAAGAAAACCAATCAAAACCACAACACACCCAGGGAGCAGGGGGAGTACAAGCGAAGGACTCTGAAAGGTTATTTGGTACAAGGCTACAGAGGGAGTTTTTTTTATTAAAAATCCCACAACAAGATAATTAGGTGAATTAAGGATACGTTTAGAGCAATATTAAGAGTATGGGAACAAGGATGTAATTGTATTTCATTTACCAATCGTGTTACTTCAATCTTGAATTTACCACAGGTCTTGAGCTGTTCTTGCCTTTTGTTTCATTGCCATCTTAACAGTGCTGGCAAAGACTCAATTGTCACCTCTTATAATATACTGAGGGGCATCTATAAAGTTCAAACACTGTCAAACTGAAGATTGATCTATGATTTTAAATTCCACCTACCCAACTCCACAGCGCATCACAAAAATCAAAAACTTGACATATAGTAGTAAATTTTATCATCTCCCAGGCTAGATTTAGTTTATTTACCTATTTTAAGAAGAAAACAAAAAGAAAAGAAATAAGCATTTATGGGCAATAAGCAATTAGCTGACTTGAACTAGCAGAAATACCACATGATAAAATTCCTCTAACTGTGCTTAGCAGGACATTTATCACTGAAAATGATGATCGTCATGTATTTCGGGTTAACAAGTTTTGGAATCGTGGGTGTAAGAAAGCACATAAGCAAGAGAAACATGGTTTTTCAGAGACTGATCATGCAATATTCTCTGTGCCTGTTCAGCAGAGTTTCTTTACAGAAGGCTGTTAACACTCCACAGCCTCCAAATAACATGGAAGATGAGCACTTTTCCCATTCTAGTGTGAAATCTTATTCGATATACGTATTTTAAAAAAAAAAAAAATCAATCAGATCTGGAGGAGTTTTTAAAAGAGCAGCACTACCCTTTGGAAAGCAGAGATCTTGTCTCCAGTAGACAAATCACACATCATTTCAAGCTATGATTTGAGCTGAATGCAATAAATGCCTTGAAAAAACTGAACCTTGCACCACTGGTTGCCAAAAGAGAACTGACTGTGACAGGTTCCTTCAAAAGCACGTCTGCACCTCCCTGAACGAGGATATCTGCGGTATTTTACTATCTACTAAGCTGACAGAACAGAACAGCAAGGGTATTGGCCAGGTACAAACTTGGATGATGCCAGATAAATGCTGGTCTGAAGGAGAAAAGAGAAAGGAATGAGCAAAGTTAAGAGCTTTTAACAGAAACTAAGGCATGTATCACATATCTGCTAAATGTTGACATTTTCAACAGACTCTGTGGCCTCAAACAGCTTAAAGGATTCAAAAATACCTTTTCCTTCCTGCTGGCCATAAAATTGAGCCCAGAGCAGAAGAAAATATCTATTTCCACTTGCAAGGTCTCTTCCACACTGCAGTTGTACATCTTTCTCCTGCTTAAGATGTCTCATCCTAGAGGTGTTTTACCATCTGGCTGATGCTGCTCCATTCCAGGCACAATTAAATGTGTCTATCCAGGCCAAAAGTCCACCACTTCCTCCACATCCCACCATCTGGACCACGTTCAGAAAGCACGAGCTCAGAAATCCCTTAAGGTTCTTGAGGACTGACCCCCTTCACCACTTTCTCCTTTCCTCATAAAATTTTACCTTGTCAAACTCTTAGTCTTACCCTGCACTTGCAGTAATTCCAAAAAAGTAGTCTCACCTCCAACTTTCAAGGACATTTCTACTCCACACAAATCTTTCCAGAGAGCCAAAGCAAACACATGGCACACGTACTTTGGTGGTTAATTATTCTGCTGTTAACTCCTTTTAGTTATGCTTTAGTTGCAGGAATAAAAACTTTTTCTTGTCATTACTACATGTGTTTAACAGTGATATAGGAGAAGGCGGGATAATACTTCATTAAAACAAATCTTGTCCCACACTTGAGTGTGGACATTTAATATTTTCACTCTCGATCAGAAAACAGAACTTCATAGGGCAGACTTTTTTAATTAGGCATTTCTATGAGTTTCTGTCAAAGTCTGTATAACCCTCTGGATGAAAGGCTCAGGTTCTGCATTTGTAATTCTCAGGCATCACAAGCACTGAGCTCCCTGCCTCTGTACAGCCTCCAACTCTGGGCAAGGCTGTGACCCCCAGGCTGAACTGACTCAACCCTATAAACCTTCCTTTGAAAATCCTTTACAGCTGTCTTTTCATTCAAGAAGTACTTTCCAATCCCATTACGACTTAAACCCTTTATAATCCAATCAACCTCGGCAGCATCATGTCAGATCCCTCTGTCAACACTGTAACCCTGTAATATTTCATTCGAGGAGAGCACAGCTCTACTTTCCACTTGCAGAAAAACTGTAATTCCTACCCTTGACCCAGCTTTGATACGGATTCATCTTCATTTAGCATAACACCATGTTAGAAAAATGGGCTGTATCTTCCACATCTCTTTATTTTACACAGGGTAAAAAGAAAAATTAAACTCCTGCAGCTGTTTCTGAGGAAATAAAGCCTTTGGCACAATGCAGACAGTAATTTGGTTTGGTTTATATTTCTGTTTTTGCTGAAAAAATAAAAATTCAACTGGGTTATCAGTGGAGTGAACTATAAAGATACTTTCCAGAGGCAAGAGTTATGGAGTTGAGTTTATTTTTCTTCCTCCTCTTCTACCTCCTATTTTTATGGTAGCAAACAGCCCGTAAAGCAAACCCCCTGTGGTACATTTTCTGGACTACACAGGTGATTACATATTACCACTGTTTGTGCATATTCCTGGCAGTTCCTAAGGAGGCAATCTATGGATTTGTGCTGCTCTGGTCTACTTCCATCTTCACCTGAAACACTCTTGGGCAGGGACAGACATAGTTTTAAGCAGGCACAACACCAGAGAGCATCACAGGACCAGGTACCCACATACAGCGTGATGCAGTTTGTGTAAGTTACAGCTTAAAACTGTCCCAGTTCTAATCCTGTTGTTTCAAGCCCATAGGAAAGAAACCCAAATATATTCAAGCAGTGAACTCTATTGCTGAAGGACTTTATTAACTGGAAGTTGAGCAAATAATATCTGAATTGCAGACAGGAAAAATTAGCTAACATATAATGCAGAGCAAACTGATGGGCTGTGCCTGACTGGAATGGCCAAAAACCTATTCCCCAAGCCCTGAAACACTGCAGCCACCATACAAGAATCAAAAATCCTTTAACTGCTAATTTCTTCTGCCACTATGAGATTANNNGGGGGGGGGGGGGGAAATGATAAAGAGGATTGAAAACAGTATGTTCATATTTGGAGGGTTAAAAAAAACACTTTAGACATATTAAGGAGGTAAACTGAAGTCTTACAATATTTTGATCATGGTTTCATAATTTCTTCTAGTGATTTTTTCCTTAATTTTTCTTAGCAACAAAATAAAGAGAATCAGAGAATCATTTAGGTTAGAAAATAACTCCAAGATTATCAAGTGACCTCAACTTTTTTTTTTATTTAGTTACTAGAAATATGACCTTTTAAGAAAAAAAATGCATTTATTCCCTTTTATGATCCAGGGGTGTTTTTTTCCTAGTTATTAATATTCTTTATGAAAATCTCCTACTTTCATGTAGTCCCTGACCAGCAGGCAGGTCTAAAGCTGCTCCCTGAGGATTTTGTAAACTTGTGACATGTCCCTGCTTCCCTTTTGGCACTTCAGGTATAGTATAGGATCATCATATCCATTTATTATCCTCCTTACAGTCCAAAAGAGAACACAATCCTGTAACCATAGAAACATGGATGTTCCTGTGGACATTCTCCGCCTATTATATTTTAAAAAAAGAACCGAGCCCTATTTCCTCTCTCCACAACACTGTCTCAACCCCAGCTGAAAAGAAAAATCCCATGTTCATTTCAAACCAGTGCAGCAGCTCACAGAGCCCTTTCACCTTCTCCCTCTTCCAGGAATACAGCATGGCTTGGCCTGGGAACCTTGAGCCCTGGGATCTATAAAACTGTCACAATTAGCAGCTGAGCAATGAGACCAAGTTGATAGCCCTGCCCTGTCACCACCCACTCCCTGCAGTGAGCACCCAAAGCAGCCCATGATGGACCAGGAACACTGTTCCCATCTTGGTCAATTTGCTTTTTTTTAGCTCTTCAAGAACTGCCTTATTAAAATAAACAGTGCAGCTGGGTAATATTAGCTTTTAATTCTACCAATACTAAGAAAAATAGTAGGTATGTCTACCATATATTACAAATCCCAAAAAATTAGGTTATTCATTCACTGAACATGAAAAGCTAGCATATTTTTTAGAAAAACAACAAAACTCATACTATCTAAGGCCAAGCAGTGAAAGCCAAAACATGTTGACAGTCTCCAGTTAAGACTGATGTGGAAGGAGGTTTAGCTGCTATTCAAAAAAATAACACAAAGCAGCATCACCAGCTATTTTGTGTATTTCCAGAAAATGCTTTTACTTACATAA
Organism: Serilophus lunatus; assembly: GCA_013399895.1. NCBI lineage: Eukaryota > Metazoa > Chordata > Aves > Passeriformes > Eurylaimidae > Serilophus > Serilophus lunatus. The sequence goes on along the minus strand of VXBA01003635.1, from coordinate 148,885 downwards.
TGCCACCCTGAAATATTCCACAACCTAAATATTCCACAGTCCCTTTAAATCTCTGAAGATTCAAGGTATTCCCCAGGCAAAGAAGGGAGGGCTTTGCTCCATACACAATTACACATTTACTGAAGTCAGATGCTTGGCAGAATAAAAATATACCCACCCCAGCACCACCACCACCCCTGGCAGTGGAATTTTATAATTGTAAATCAGTAGAGCATTATAAACAACTTCAGGATATACAACACAGGCTTTACTGAGCATAATACTTCAATGTAATTAAAAATAATGATTGATACAAACTTCTAGTCACAGATGCTTACAAAAAATGTCACTAGTCAACATTAACATAAAGAAGTAAGGAAAAATAGGCCCAGAGAAGTTAAAATATTAGAACTGTGAAGCTCCTAGAGAAACTTTAATGATGCCTGTTTTTATGTCTCATGCAATATATTGCACATCTTGGAATACTCCCATAAATTCCAGAATGCATATGCAACATCACCAGTGATAAATTTGCCACCCCTGGATCTCATGAGCTTTGCAGTTCTTCATATTTTCATGTTAAATTTTTTCATTACTGTACATTATAAAACATACAAAACCCCTGTGACTGAGGAACCATCTAGTTCTTAGAACAAAAGCTATTCACTGTAATTCAGCCTTTCTAAATGCTGTAAGAAAATTCTGTACATATTCATTGCCCAAGTGCCTAATCAGTCAGTATTTAAAAAAAATTAATCACACAGGCTTTTTAAAATTAAAATATGAATTATTTATCCATCCTCAGTGAAGGAAACTCTCTTATATTTCCAGGTACCAATTCTGGAGATTGAGACAGGGGTGAAATTTCATTTTTATTTCGTATTTTAGCTCTGCCCATTACATGCAAATGCTTTGGTGCAAAAGCAAACCAAATGCCATGTAGTTAGTTTAAATTGCTCAATGAACCTGAATTGTTATGTGAGCATTTTATGCTCTATATGAAGTTGCCACCTACAGACTTCAGGATGGCTACTTGCAGGCAGCCAGTGCTTAACAGGCAAATTTTGCATGTTTAAAAAGCTTTTTGGCTGCCTGTGTAAATCATCTCCCAGCAGAGAAACAGGTGCCCTTGGTTAACTGAAAAGCAACAGGAACAACATCTAATTAAGATCACAGTGGAACTGCAAATGCCACGAAGGGACAAATATTCTTCAAAATCAAAAGGTTATAAATACATAGGACCAAACTTTTAACACACACACAGAGCCAAACAGAAGCAGTTCTGCTTAAGAAATATTAACGTTTTATTGCTTATAAAAGGCCAAATAACTGAGGGGTTTTTGTGTTTGGTTTGACATTGATAATAGTTCTTTTCAATACCATGAATAGAGAGTTTCGCAAAGTGCTGGCAAACAGTTAAACAGTGCCATTCAGCAACTTCTTGTTCAGAAATTAATGTTAATAAAAGGCATTTAATTTTAAAGCTTGTCAAAAAATCAAATAGCAAAAAAAGCCCATCCTGCTATTTTAGCTTTTTCCTTATCAAAGCAGAGTTCAGCATTCCAGCTTGTGTCAAACATGTTTCACAAACAGTTGCGTTATCTGAAAATTTCTTTAGTGCCATAACACAAATCAAGAAGTTACAACCAAACAAATGTATTTCAAGGCAAAAGCCCTCACTCCAGTATAATAAACACAGATCAGGATGCAAATGTATTATCAAGAGCCACACTGACAGCAAGCCGTGGAACCCCATGAGACAACAGTAACTTCTCCCATCAGATTTTGGCCCAAATGTTTGTAGCAGGAATATTTCGCTCATTTTCCTAAATTGGTTTGGTTCTTCATTTATTTGCTTGCTTTTTCAAGTAGCACAAAGTAATTCATTTCATCTGCACACAGTGAATGCTTTCTATATTAACACATCATTTGAGCAACAACCTCCCGCGAGTAGTTGCCCCCCTTTCTGAACAGAGCCACTCTCAGCACAGTTTCCCTCCACCGCTTGGGAACAGGCTGGCAGAAGATGCAGAAAACATTAACTTCCAACAGGAAGTATGTGCACAGCACTGAGCAGAACCCTAAAGCTCAAAACCACACTCTGACTCCCAGTATGGGGCATAAAACCCAAGTGAGGAGACAGAGCTTCTGGGAGGTGAAGGAGAGAAGGGCCCTTCTGTTTCCCCTCTCAAACACTGGCCATTAAGTTTCAAACTGAGACCAGCGACTTGCAATTGATTAAAACTAATGCTCTCAAGTATTACATGAAAAGCACCAAGAGAGATACTCCAAGTTTTGGTAAGTCTTTTGGAATGAAAACATTCTTGATTTCACAATTAGATTATCTGACTTCAGCTTCCAGAGGGGATGGCTTCTGCTATAGCTTTTCTGCTATTCAGTATTTTCTCACAGTGAAGTTAATATACTATAATCAAGCCACCTTCATTTATTCCTTTTGATTGGCAGAATATAAAATCTGTATGTCAAAACAATCCACAACCATCACTTCATACCCAGCACTGACTGAAAGCTTAACAGGTTAGAGAAGAATGGATTTTCATCTCCTTATCTCATACAGCAGCAGTAAATCACCATGTTAGATGGGCATCTCACATCAGAAGGTCTAAATATTCTGGCCTAAAACACACTTTTTTTTTTTGTGATCACAATGAAGCTTTTACCAAGCCCTTTTTAAATCCTGACATTTACCTAAAATATTTATCTCTACATATATATTTATCTATGAATGGTAAACAGATTATGACCATATAAACACACATTCACACCTCAGATGGCAAAGCCATGTGGGAGAAGAACTGGAAACTAATATTTTATGACACTTGTAAGCTTCCCAGCTCCAACTAGGATAAACACAGATCTAGAACTTGGCCTTTTTATTATCCACTTATAAAAGGTGACACAACAAATGTCTCAGACTCCAAGCAGCTGGATGGAACTGTGAGCACCACTCTCATGGAAACACTTCTTTGTCCCAGGCACAGGTGGGATACACCTGGGAGAGCACTGGAAACACTGATGGTGGGATCACAGCACTCCAGGCAATGCTTCCATTTACACAGCACTGCAGGAGACCATCATTTCTCCAAGTCTCCTGACATGAGGATAAGGTGCAAAGGTGAGGAGATGAGCACAAGACAGACATGAACTTGTTGAGGTGAGTCCAGAGGAGGCCACAAAAATGATCAGAGGCTGGAGATGAGAGTGCTGGGACTGCTCAGCCTGGAGAAAAGAAGGCTGGAGTGTTCAGCCTGGAGAGCAGAAGGGAAAACTTACAGCACCTGCCAGTATCCAAAGGGGCTACAGAAGAGGGGAAAAGGACTCTGGACAAGGGCATGTAGTGACTGGACAAGGGGCGATACCTTCAGGCCGAAGAGGGAAGGTTTAGATTGGGTATCAGGAAGAAATTCACACCTGTGAGGTTGGTGAGAAACTGGTATAGGTTGCACTCAGAAGCTGAGGCTGCCCCACCCCTGGAAGTGTTCAAGTCCACATTGGATGGACCTTGGAGCAACCTGGTCCAGTGGAAGGTGTCCCTGCCCACAGCAGGGGGTTGGAATGGAATGACCTTGAAGGTCCGTTCCAAACCAAACTATTGTTCCACAAAATATATTTTCGGCTCCTACATAACTCACATTTACATCTCCCCCTCCCTGAGTAACAAAGTGACTACCTGGTTTGCCAGGGTGTCATCCAGCCTGCAGGAGTCCATTTGGCCAAGAGAAATAAAGAAGGCACAACCCCTATTGTTGGAATCATGCAGCAGGGAAAAAGTTAAAATCTGTAGGCGAGGCTGTAGCTGGATGTAGCCACAGAATAAAAGGGAGAGCTGACAAACCAGGTACTCCTGTGTTTGGGATACCTGGTGGGTGCAGCAGAGGTACAAGGCAAGTACAAACAAATGATGCAGAACAACTGCCAGTGATGAGATGACAGCACAAGCAGGTAACACAACAGGGGAGTCTGTTTGAATTACAGCCACTTACAGCATCAGACGTTTCCTTGCTACACCAACCCAGTAAAAAATGCTTTTTTGACTCAAAAGATCACTCATGCTTAATCTGAGACAGGACGACCAAGAAATCCGTGAACAGGAATTTTTAGCTTTCCCTCAGGAGAAAGGCATCAGCAGACAGACACAGTGGCTACCAACGGTGTTTTCCATCATCCATCTTGTGATGTTTTGGAAACTTCTGCACTTAAATGCCAGTTGTGGCAATACTCAAAAGTCAGGCAAAAGTTTGCAAGTCTGTATACATGCATTTATGGGTCAAAAATGGTAAGACTGTATTTTATTTTTAAATCTTTTAGACAGCCTCATCTGAAAGCAGGACAGTGGGTTTTTTTGAATGCCTCAGGATACAGCCTGAGGAGAAGCACTTCCTACACTGGTACTGGACAGTCAAGTGTAAGCAGAAAACTACCATAGTGAAACATGAAGCTTTTTGCATCCTCCTTGAAGCACACACAATTCTCATTTACATTCATTTAGTACAAGATATTTCCATCAAAAATTGGATTTTGTTTCCCCATTAGAATCCTACAGGGCTTGATTAGTTATTGCTAATGAGACCAGTCTTTTTTTTCCCCTTAATTGATGTGCTACCTGTTCATTTACTTTCAGATTTATTTTTAATATCAAACCATTCTCCTTGGGAAAATGACCATCATTATCACACAGTCCTTCAAAGAGCACAAAATAACAGCTGTCATTTTGGGTCACCATAGCAACACTACTGTAACTACATTGCATTTGGTTCAACTGGACAGGAAAAAAAAAACGTATATATACACACACAGACATGCAGATGATAGCAAGTTCAATAATCAGGTGCTTCTCTCTCCTCTGGCCAAAATAACCCAATTAATCTCAGCACATTCCAGATAATGCTGCAGACCGTCTCCTCATTAGCATCCATCATCCAACCCAGCAAGCTCCCAACTTCAGAGTAGTGGGAAGAACCACATTCTCTCTCATGATGTCATGATACCCGAGTTGGGAAAAAAAAAGCTTTCAAGAACAAATCCACCACTATGAGCAAAAGTTAAACGTTTGCCATTGTTTTCAGTGGGAGGAAGGTTGGATCACAGCTCAGATAAATCAGCTAATCCATTTTGATAGAAACAAAAGCTCAAAAGCTAAGTTCTGAAAATCAAATAACTGGCTTTTTAGCCTTCTCAAAACAAAATACTGCCTTTCTTTTTTCTTTTTTTTTTTTTTTTCTTTTTTCTGCTATGACATTTGTCATCTGGAAGAGGGTAAAATATTCTATGAATACTCCCTTATAGTTCATTAATGAACTAACAGAATGACAGCTCTGGATCTTTTCTCTTATGTTTCTTCCTGCCTGTCTCTGGCACAGTGTCTTTAGTTAAGAAGAGAATAGCACAGCTTGGGGAGGGGAAGTCTCAAAGATGAAGCCGGGTATGAAAAGCTGGTCTTTCTCAACTTGAGCTGACTGAAGATGAACCCAACCACTCCAAGGGCTGCAAAGTGTGCTGGCAGCATCAGGAACCATCAGCTCTCAAAAAAATAAAGATTACTCTTTCTCTCTTCCTAAGAGAGAAGCCCTAACATCCACAATGAGAGGGACTCATTTTAGGTTTTGATATCCTGTAGTTTTCCCCTGGGATCAAAGGTTCAGTGTCCTGTTCAGCCACATACATAGGAAATAAAATGAATGGCTTAAAAAAAAAAAAAAAAACAAACAAAAAAATAAACAAAACAAAAAAACCAACCCCAGAACAATCAAACAAAACCCCCAAATAATTTCAGTTCACACTCAGAAGACAGCAACAGATGGGAGGGAAATGTTACCAGGCTGGATTTGGTCTTTGGGCTGCAAGGTCTTGACTATCAGTTCTACAACTCCATGTAAGACACAGCTGGATCAGCTTCCCATAGTCAATCAAGAAAGCCTTTGTTAGAGTTCATAATCCAAATCACAGTTAGGAACTAAGCCTATGTGTACTTATTTAAGTCTCATTACAGCAAAAGTTGCAAGGATAAACCTTCAACCAGGACGAGATATTTCATTGTCTCTGCACTTTCACTGATGTGCAATAATTATGGTTAATACTTGCTAAAAGGCTTCTAACAAATCTCACACGGTAATTTATCATCATTAACATAAGCTTAGACATGTTTCAAGCTTTTGGTCCTCGGATCATTATTTATAGGCCTTTCAAAATTGTTCCAGTACATTAATTTATCTATTTTTAAGCAAATCTATAAGCAGAGCCTATCAAGTACTAAAAGAATTACACTTCCCAGTTTATAAATGTGGGTAATTTACATGCACGACCATACCTTAGACTTCTTTTTAAGCAATTTTGAGTCATTAATTTATGATCTACAGAAATTATTAGAGTCAGATAGGCCCTGCTTTGCAAGAAAGATATAATGAATGCCTTCAAAGGAGCAGAATTTGCAGACAGTACCAAAACTGAAAAAAATAACACAATATTTTCCACATAAGTTTGTATTAACAGTACTTTCATATTATTACAGAGCAACATTCTTTTGAGTGTTGCTCTGTAATATCTGTGAACACTTCTCCAACATCTTCATCCTACTTCAAGATCAAAAATCAGTTACAATACAGAAAAATACATCAAAAGTGGGCTCAGTTCCATCTGGAAACATACAGATCAATGTAAAGATGGTCAAGTCAAAACTAACAATATACACATATGTCAGATACAGAAGAATGAAATCATGAAATCCTGGTGAGGTATCCAACTCCTGCCACCCCTTCAACTTAACCAGATTTATCATTCTATCATGAAGTACTACATGAAGACACCCAAACTAGAACGACTAAAAATTAAACCAGTCCACAAATATCCAGAAACTACCAAATCAGCTAATGCTCCTGTAATTCCTCTGAACAAATATGACGCTGAAAACACATTTTAACAATTTGATTACCTAAAAACAAAGGCGGTGTTGAAAAGTAATGAATAAAGGGGAATAAAATGTGAAATTGAGTCTTCCCTGTCTAGCACACTTGTGACAGTTGTGTGCAATTATTAAGGCATTCAGATCCTAAAGCTCAATTCTCTTCTCCCTCTACTGCAAGATGTGGAGGAAAGATATATGCAGTGCCTTAGTACCAGTAGCAGCAAAGCCTGTGAAAAGAAGAGAGATCTTCAGATACAAGTGATTGCATTTAACTCCCTGCAGTTTGGACCACACTTCTATCGAGCAATTAATTACTTCCATCGCTGTTTCTTGACATCCACTGTTTTCCATACACGTACTTTTCCCATTCCAGCCTCAATAAAAAATATGTGGTTCAAAACACATCATCCACCTGCCAGAGCAGTTAAATACTTCACAGTCAGACCCTGAGAATTATCAACTATAAGAGGCAGAAGCCAGTCCTAGTCCTTGCTTTGTGTAATTTAGACCAAGAAAGTTTTCCTCAGCCTAACCCAACACACTTAGCTGGTTGTAAGGAAGCACCACAACTCTGTGATCCCTAAGTAAAGACTGCCTTCTGCTGGGATAAAGTACCTTGCACACTTATTTACTCTTACACAAGTCTGATTAGCATAGGCTGATTACAAATACCAGCACTTCAATAGCACACAGCACGTGAAGGCAATTCATTCCGAGTTATCAATCGAGTCTGTTCACTCAGGACAGTTAAGTCTCTCTCTAAGGTGCCAACCAAATTAGAGGAAAACTGTTCCCTACTACTGCAGTACCTAAATGCTCACTGGAGTCAGCCTAAATTAGATCAGATCCACCCCAAATCCCACAGTCAAGGTGAACTCTTAGTTCCTTTTTAAATTCAAAATATCTAGAAATATTCTCATCGATAGAGAATGAAAAGAAATTATTGTCCAAAAAGAAGAGAAGTCAATCATAGCCTTTGTTAACACGACTCTAATTGGAGGCCCTGACTCAGTGAGACCTCTTCTATCTCTTATTCAAGCAGCCAAATGGCCCCTGGAGGCATTTCAAGACCAGGGGGGCTAAAACAGGCAGTTCAGTTTATCACCACATAACAAAACAGAATTAAGCTCTTTGTCTTTCCCTGATTACAAAGCACAGTCCTGTTCTGAGAGCCAAAGGCCTCAACATGCTTTGTAAGGCAGACATTTCACCAGGAGATGGCTATTAGCCAGCATATATCTCTGTCACTTTTAAAGATAATCTGGTTAAACAGCTACATCTTTCCTTCTTATGTTTTTGTTTCCACTATACACATGAAAATTAGCTTAGAGACTAAGAGGGCTAATTTACATTTTTAGGGATATGTTTTATCATTGTGTGCAGATAGGATTTGCAGTCTTTGCTGAATGCATTGTGTTACCAACCCACTTGCTTTTCTCTGCCTAAAGAAAAGAAGAAAAAAAAAAGGACACTTACATCCTGCGAATGGAGAATACAGTCCAGAAAAGCCTTAAATTATCACCCCTATCTATTAAAGCCAGGGAAAACTGAGGATAATAGGTGCTAAAAGGAAAATTTACCCAACACTAGTAAAATGGCAGGAGAAAGTACAAGCTTTCAGGTTTTGGTTGCTGCCTTTGAACTTGTGTTCTTGTGGACATGATGTGAATCCCACGTGAAAGAAATACAGCATAAAGTTTTCGCTCACAGTGGAAGGTAGTTGTAGCTGTAAATGATTTGCAGAAGTCTTGTTGCCAATCTTGTCACCAGCAGTAGCAAGTGTATGAGAATTATACTTGGTGCTTTACCTTTAGGCCAAGTTCTGAAAAGTGGATCTGAGATCTCAAATAGCAAAGCACCTCTGTGTATTTATCACATCTGGAGAGAAAAAAAACTTAAGGAAGGGAACAAAACACAAGAAACTCTGTCTCAGTTTTATTCCACTCTATTAATATAAAGAGGAGAAGAGTAAGGGAATAACCATCAATTCCCATAATTTAAGAATTGTGATCACAGAATGGGAAAAGGTTCAAATAGAAGGTATAAATGGATGCAAGTGTGAACAGAAAAAATTTTAAAATACTGATACAGTTTACATGACTGATAAAAAAACTGCCCATCACATTCAGTATTCTGTAGTGTGTTGGATCAAATGGCATCTCAGTCCTCACAAAGGACTACAATCACATCACCAGCACAACATCAGTGTCAATGGATTTTATACACCCACATGTACAGTATTAAATGATATTCAATTGGTATTTAATCACAGAATGGCCTTAGTTGGAATGGACCTTAAAGATTATCTAGTTTCAACCTTCCTGCCATGGGCAGGGACAGCTTCCACTAGATCAGGTTGATCAGAGCTCCTTCCAGCCTGGCCTTGAACACTTCCAGTGATGGGGCAGCTACAGCTTCTCTGGGCAGCCTGTTCCAGTGCCTCAGCACCCTAATGCTCAGGATTTTTTCCTAATATCTAATCTAAACCTCCTCCCTTTCCCTTTGAAGCCATTGTCCCTTGTCACTCCAAACCACTGTAAATAGTCTCTCCATCTTTCCTGTAGTCTCCCTTCAGGTACTGAAAGGCCTCAATTAGGTCATCCCTAAGCCTTCTCTTTTCCAGGCTGAACAATCCCAATTCTCTAAGCCTTTCCTCGTAGGAGAGGTGTTCCATCCCTTTAACCAGAGTCCTGCTCTGGACTCGCTCCAACAGGTCCATGTCCTTCCAAGACACGTTTGGCTTTCTGAGCAGCAACCACACATTGCTGGGCCAAGTCCAGCCTCTCACCCACCAGCACTCCCAAGCCTTTCTTGGCAGGGCTGCTCTTGATCTGTTCATCCCCCAGTCTGGGTTGATACCAGGGATTGCTCCAACTGAGGTGCAGCAGCCTGCAATTGTTCATGTTAAACCTCTCTTGCATCTTGTTCAAGTCTCTCTGGATGGCATCCCATCCTTCAAGTGTGTCACCTGCACCACTGTAAACTTGCTGAGGGTGCACTTGATCCCTATGTCCATGTCATTAATGAAGATATTAAATAACACCGGTCCCAATATGGATCCCTGAGGGACACCACTGGTCACTGATGTCCCTCAGGACTCTGTTGACCACTACCCTCTGACCATCCAACCAATTTCTTATCCATCTAACAGTCCGACCATCCACATCTGTCCAATTTGTGGGGAACTGTGTCAAAGGCTTTACAGAAGCCCAGATAAATGACATCTGTAACACTTCCCTTGTCCATGGACGCAGTCACTCCACCAGAGAAGGCCACTGGGTTGGTCAGGCAGGATTTGTCCTTGCCTTTGTGCTAAGGCACAGCTTCTATAGGAGGTTCTGTTCCATGATCTCAGAGGGGATACTGACATGATTGTAGTTCCCAGTTCCTTTTTCCACCCTTTTAAAAGATGGGTACAATGTTTCCCCCTTTTCCAGTGACCTGGGACTTCACCTGACTGCCATGACTTTCCAAAGACCATGAAGGGTGGCTTGACAACCACATTAGCCAATTCCTTCAGGACTCTGGGATGCATCTCATCGGGCCTCAGAGACTTATGTATATTCAGGTTCCTCAGGTGGTCATGAACCTGATCTTTACTTACAGTGGGAAGCACTTGGCTCCATCTTGCTCTCCCCTCCACTTGATAGCTGGTCCTTGAAGACTGAGACACAAGAGTTGTTGGGTACCTCAGCCTTCTCACCACTGTTTCCAGTTTACCAACATTGTTTATCAAGGGGGATGTACCGTCTTTGACCTTCCTTTTCTGGTTAACACACTTGTAGAAGCCCTTCCTGTTATTCTTTGTGTCCCTTGCCAGGTTCGGTTCCAGCTCCACCTCGGCCTTCCTCACCCCATCCCTATACAACTGAACTTCATACTTTCTCAGGTCACCTGTCCTTGTTTTCACTGCCTGTGCATTCACTTCTTTCCCTTTGGTTTGACCAGCAGGTCCCTACTCGGCTGTGCATATCTATGTATGTATGAAGGACAAAGAAAAATGCCTACACATACATACACACACATCATGGTCATTAGCTCCACCTATGCTTAATTTACACAACAAAACAAGCACTGGGAGAGTTTCATCTTCTGCAGAAGAGAGAAAAAGCTTCTCTGAGCAGCCCGTGCCACTGCCTCACCATCCTTGCAGTAAAGAATTTCTTCCTAATATCCAATCTCAGTCTGCTCTCTTTCAGTTTCAAGCTCTTTACTGCAAACAAACAGCATCAACAGAAATGCTGCAATGCTGAGAATTCAGTAATTTGTGTCACAGAGTTATGGATGCATATTTTTTAATCCTCCTTTCCACATAGTTGTTACAAAACCCAGCAGTCTGCCTTTTTCTGTAGTCTTTGCTTTTTTCAGTGAAGGATCTCTGGCTGACATCCACCCACACCTCCAGAAGCAAGACATTAGGGCTATTTATTTTCGCATCTCAATAAGTCACACTTCATGAGTTCTCACTTTAAGACGAATAAAATATTGGAAAGCAAGAGTTCTATTGTCATAATGATTTAGTACATATACCAGAGATGGAAGTATAAATAATTAAACCTCTCAATCTGAAAGACACATCTGAAATATCACTCCAACTGCCACCAAACAGCCAAGTTCAAGTTCATTTAACATCTAATACCAAAAACACTGACAAGAGTAAAACATTATACTGAAATAGAGGAAAAATTATTTATTCATAGAATCTGATCTTCCATGTCAGATGTTGCAGTTTAAATACCATTGAGCTACCTCACACTGGTTCCTTCTGCAGTGCTTTTTTTCTATAGCTATAGTAAAATGAAACAACTTATCCACAAAACCGGTAAGTAAAATACAATTCCCACATGTGACATTTAATTGACCAATTTTGTCTACTAGTCTTTCTACACAATCCACCTCCTAACTCCATTTGCTTTCCTGCTGTGAAAATTCAAATACATTATTAGGCTTCTCTATCTCTGCTAACATGAGAATTTTATATTTAAGATCTTATTTAAGTTCAATTACTGCAGAGTCGATGCTTTTCACTGAGCTATTCAATGTGTAACTTTGTAAAAAAAAGTTACTTAAACTTGAAACTCCTACGTAAAAGTTAGGGGATAAGACTAAAACAAGAAAATATTTCTTAAAGTGAGACATAATGACATTTTGACTGACAGAGGGGAAAAAGAATGGCTTTATTTAGCTTCAAAAACTACGATATAGTTCACAATAAAGAAAAAAAATCAGTGTAAAAACAACTTCTCTAACAGAGATACTTTATGTTCCTGGGAATGTTTTTCCAATTACATTGGCAACACAACATCAAACACAAATACATGTGGATGCACAAAAAAAAGACAGCTGACCTAATTCCAAGGGTACAATAGCTAAAACATTTGTCAATAAAAATTCAATTACACAAGAATATCAGCCATGATTTCTTTGACTGCAGGCACAAGGGAGTGTAAATACACCAAGTTAACACAAATGCTATTTCCAGCTGTTTGTGCCTTGCTTCTTGCAGTGCCAAAATGAATTTAAACCATGTATTTCAGGCAGCATCTAAAATACTGTTTTCTAATTAGAGGGAAGTACATCCAGTCCACAGCAATAAAACAAGACATATCCATAGGAATATCAGTGAAGGAAGGCACAAAACAGCAGGAGCTGCAGAGGGAGGGTGGAGGAAGACCTCGGAAGGGTGATGAATACCGTAACACAGCTACAATTTGTGATAACATTTAACCCTCTGCCCTCAATTTAGACTCTTTAAGACATTAAATGAATACCAATATGTCAATAAACCAGGACAAACACAAGCCCAGACAGAGCAACAAAACCCCTGCCCCTAACAGCATCCATCCCTCTTTGTCTTCCTGATTACAGGAGATGCCATGGAATCAGAAATCTTTAATCCACCAGTGAGAGCTGCTGGGGAAGAGTTAAAACAGACAGAGCCACCTGCACCTGCGGCAGCAGCTCATCTGCTCTCCCTATGCAGCCCTGCAGGTCACTGCACTTCCAAAAACAAACAAACAAAAAAAATCTGTCTGCTTGCCAATATCTATCACCACTGCAGCTGTATTACACAGCAGTTGGCATGGATAAAATAACTCCTTATTAAGGAAAGATTTATAAAATATGCAGGACATTAGCTAAACATACACAGCTACTAGTTGGGGGTGACAAATTCATTACTTAGACACAAGAAGGCAGGGTGGGGAACCAGACCAGTTCCTCTTGACTTTGTGTGGAATTTGCACGATTTGGAACAAGTACAAAGACCACAATGTCAGAACATAATTCTCAGGCTGATGGGAATTAAGGGTGAAGCATCAGTACACACAACAGGGTTCAGAAGAGGAAAAAACTTCAGTTAAGTGCTGAATTGCCCTAATATCCCCAAGAGTACAACTGCTAACACCCCCAACATCCATTACAGTAACCATTTGGCCTGCAAAGCTCCCTAAGGAAGGGACAGTGACAAATTCCTTCTTCCAAACATGGCAATTTGAAGCCACTTAAACATCTATCATGCCTTTGCCCAAACTGTGAGATATCCAGGTCTTCTCAAGCACCTCTTTCACCCTGTCATAGTCAAATTCTAGTTTCTGGCAGGTCAGGTCTTAGCACCTCCTCCATCGGTGGATGAGAAATAAAGAGCAGAAGCAGTTGGCCACTGGACTTCAGGGACAGGGATGAAATCCACCTTTGATCCAAAGATCAGCTCAGAAGGAGCCCAAGTGGAAAGAAATCCCTCTCTTGCAACCACCCTGGGACGCCTGGACCAAGGCACAACATCCCTTCCCAGTAGGACTGAAGAGCACACGGCTCCTGCTTGCAGGCACCAGTCCTGCACGTACCTCTTATCACTCCTTAATGAACAGCAGCAATTTGCTCCTTATTGCTCCCAGCCCCGTGCAGGGTTATTTTTCTGTTATTCTTCAATTTGGGGCTTTTTTTTTTTTTTTTTTCAGTTGGTTCTGGTTGGGGTTTTTTGTTGAGTGGGGGTTTTTTTGTTTGTTCGTTGTGGATTTTTTTTCAGAACTGACTTGCTCTGACATTCAAGGGCTACATTTTATTCTCCAGCTCCAATTAAAGGCTGCCGAAATCCGTCATGGTCTCGCCTCCCTGCATGAGGAGTCAGCTCTTATCTCTCAGTGGGGGGAAGTGAAAATGGGCTCGGTTGCCTAGAAACCTGAATGAGCATCTTCCAAGTGAAAAGCAACTTCTAGGCTGTTAATTCAGGAGCGGAGAGTCCAGGCAAGAGGATTGGTGCCAGTCACTTCACTTTCAACTTCTGCAAGGTGACCCTTTCCCGGGGAGAATGAGGGGTAAATAAACAGTGATTTAAGACTGAACAGAGTCCAGGTTTTTCTAAAGCAAGGATCTGCAGATGCTGCAAGCAGTGCATCAGTCTCTCCAGGTCAAGGCCATTCCTTCCTGCTGGGCCACAAGGGTTTGTACACTCCATACCCACAAAGACTTGTTCATCCATTTAATTCATGTGTGGCAACACAGGTACCTATTTGCTGGAGGAGAATCCAAAAATAGGCCAAGGGACATGCCACTTACCTGAAAGTGGTTATACAATCATTTATTACATGTGGTATTCTTTATTTTAAAACAAGCATGGGTTGGTCTTGCCTCAGTAAAAATGAATTACATTGAATTTCAGAGATCCAACCTATTTTTATATAAGGAAAAAAGCATTACTTTCTCTTGTCTAAAATGATGGTATTTACCATGGATGTACTGAGTATGTTTTCTTTTAATTTGCAAAGAAACCCATAATTAAGAGTATTTAAGGAAAAGTTTCCATGAAATTTTATATTAGATCTCAAATGTGTTCTCACCTGAAATGTTTTCACTGGTGAAAGCAAAATCTTCAAGATATTTCTCTAAAGTTAATCCTACCTTATATATTTGCCTTGCTGATAGCTGTGCCATAAGAGAAAATAATGTAAATAATAGTGTTTTAAACACTAGCTGAGTTTTGAAACTACAAATATTAAGGGGTAAAAACTAGTAGTGGAAGACAGTCAAGTACCAAAGCAGAGACCCTTGGGTTAAGGGTAAGGACCTAACTCCTCAAGTAGCTATTGCCAGAACTGGTGGTGTCAGGCAATGACCAAATCTGAGTCATTCATTGCCACAAGAACCCCAGTTCACCTGGGAAGCAGAAAGAGTTACAAGGGGAGCAAAAGGCTGTTGCAGATATCAGTGCACCCATAATTCTATGTGAAGTGGCTATTGCCATTAGGACTTGATATTAAAGTGAACATATTTAAGTCTAGGATCACTACAGAGCTACAACATTTTTGAAAAGCCAAATAATTTGGTGTCAATTTGCATAGCTCTTTGTGTCCCTATGTTTTAAAAAATAGCAACTTTCCCTATCTGGCAGAAACACTAAAAACAAATATACAAAAGGTTCTGCAGTATTCAGATATTAGAGGCCAAAATATGGGTAAGGTGAAAAGGAAGAATTCATCAGCATTACAAGTTCCATCCTACTTGCTCTTCTTGTCTGCTTGTTCTTATTTTATTGTGGGTTTTTTCCTATTTAAATCTCTCTTTTTCCCCTCTTCCTTTGCTCGAGTTCCTTCATTCTAACATTTTTCTTGATACAGACTCAGTAACATTCATATAACTAAAGGAATCCACCTGTTTTCCCTCCTCCTCCAGCCTCAAGTGTTGGACAAAGATCCACCATCACATGCCACTGAACCACTGCTGACCTCTGCTTTTTAGAGCTGCTGAAAGCTCAGATCAAGGCAAACTCAGTCTATGGTAATAGATAAAATAGTTGGCCTAGGAGCAGCTGCCATCTATGCTGACAACCAGCAAGGACTGAGCAAGAACACTGGTATTAACCACTGTCAGCAGCACTCTGAATAGCAAACAAAATACAATAAAGCTTATAAGCAACAATCCTGTTCTGCTACTTACTTTGTAGTCTGATATCCCTGTCTTAAATTAGAGACAAGAGTGGTTTGGGTTGGAAAGGACCTTAAAGCTCATCTGGCTCTCCACCTCCCTGTCGTGAGCAGGGTCACCTTCCACTAGATCAGGTTCCTCCAAGCCCTGTCCAACCTGGCCTCGAACACTTGCAAGGATGGGACATCCACAACTTCAATTTACACCTGATTTAAAACGATCCCTTTGACATGCCAGGGAAGAGAGGGAGCTCTTCCCCAAGCCCTCACTCTAGAACACAAAACCCACTGCTCACCGTCTCACCTACACATCCTCTACATCCCACAATTCATACCTTCTCCTCTGCCCTTCCCTCAAACTTCTGAGGGCCACGAGCAAGAGCTACTTAAAAAGAGCAGCACATCCCAGGCTCCAGTCCCAGCTGCAGGCAACCAATTCCCACCCCACTCCCAGGGGATTGCATTATCAGCGCCCTGCCAGCCGAGGTGGTGAACACAAGGGAAGGGGACTGGGAAGGGAAGGAAGGAGAAATCAAATGAAAAATATCGCAGCAGCTGGTCAGTGAGACTTGATTTTCAAGTCTAATCTCAGTTTGTGCAGTCAATGGGGGAGAAATGGCACGATTTGCATGACAACAGCCAAGGGAACTGAATAGTGGCAAATCAATTCTGTGGAAGAAGATAAAACAGAATATACCTAATATATTAGCAGCAAGGTAGAATCCAATTCCCGTAATGTCTGATGATATTGATTAAAACTGACACTTTTTTATTATTATTATTATTCCTCTACCACTTAGGATGTGGAAACAACTGAGCCACATAAAGATGCAGTTGTTTTACACAAATGGAAACATACTTGGCCATGGAAGAAAAAGTCCACATCCATTATGAATAATAGCCTTAAAAATATTAGGGCTGGCTATTTTAGCATGTTACAAAGATGGGAGCACAGGAAGGGATTCGGCAACTTTAATTTATACCCATCAGGAGAGATGTAAATAGCATAGCTGGAAGGAAGTATTAGGTTTTATTTATGGCTGAGTTTAAAATAATCAGCAAACACGATATCTCTGACTTCCTTCCAACTTATTTAGAGATTTGACTGTCAACGTTAACTTGCTGTTGACTTTAAAATAACCTTCACAATCACTACTGGGTTGCATACAAAAATAACCTATTGCCTATAGTTAAAAATTCTTTTTACTCAAACAAAATCCCCCTTTCATGGTCACCAGCATCATTATCTCATTTAATAATCTCATTTTTAAAGATGGTATTACAGCTGAATGAAAATTGCTAGTCTGACAAGAGAAGCACATTCAGTATGTAATAAAGGAAGTACCTACCAGGGATGCTCCTGCCTGCATCTAAGCAAAAGGTAATTGGGGGAAAAAAAAAAAAAAAGCCCAAGCTCACATGATTTTTAACAAAAGAATCTGCTATAAGATTCATTTTCAAGTTTAAAAAAAATACATTTTTCATGGTTTTTTAACTGCAGCGCATGTCATCATAAAGGGCAGAGACAAAGACTGACAAAAACACCAGCCAGTATGATGAGACAATGTATTCTGCAATAGCACTTGAAAAGGACAGTGTACCCAGCTGAATCTTGCCAACTCTAAAACTTTTTAGGGTTTTTTTTACCATCTAAATGAGAACCTCCCTCAGTCCCACTTTCCCCACTGTTTTAAAAGTTTCCCCACTGGATTTAAAATGTTTCCCTGCCATATACAGAAGAGCCAGAAGCTTCACTTTGTGTCTCCTTGAATACTAAACACTTCCACTGGTCTACACCCAGATCTTGTCCTTGGACTCAGAGACAATGATCTGCCACAGTGATGTGCTAGGAAAGGCAGCCTGCTGAAGCTCCTGGTTTTGAGGGTGTCCTACAGGGTGCTGGAAAAGACAGGGGGCTCTCAGCTGTGTTTGCAGAGGAACAGGGTCCCTCTCCTGCCTTACAGTCACCAGGGGAATGGGCAGGTACCACCCTGCCCTTGCACATCCTCCAAAATCCATCCTGGGAAATGCTCAGTTTGCTCTCTGCTGTGTATGCATTAATGATTCCAGACACACACATGCCCAAACCTGCCTTGTAATAACATTTCTTTCAGCAGGCAGCAGCCTTACATTAATATATATTAGTTTCTGTAACTAACTTGAGTAGAGATGTAAGTGACATTTGCTCCCTGAAGTGAAATCATATATTTATATACATCTTATCTGTTTTGCCATCACATTTCTTTACAGCAGTTCAGCTGTCACACTCTTTCACTCCAGCATGAAAGGAAACAGATCTTCTGGGTTTAACAATGAGAAGGCAAAAAACCCCCTCAAGAACAAGCCAATGTCAGTAGCAGGGCACTGAGCCCAGTTTATGGATCAAAAAGTCCAGGCACAAGACTGTTTTGCACAAAAAGGGTTGTGCTTCACCCATTTGCTCCTTCTCTAAGTTATCCTGCAGAAAACTGGGTGGTAACATACAAAGATTTGATTTTCTTCTTATTTGCTTTGTTTTAAAACTGAAAAATTCTGTAAATAGGAGGCCAAAAATTGGGGTAAATGCAGATATTTCCACTCTTCTGATTTTGGTGGTTGACTTCTTTTTTAAATAAAAAAACCACTGCTTTATACAGGACACAAGCATCCCACTACATCTCCACCAAACAAGTCCTTAAGAGACAACAAAAAATATTACTAATTTTCTGTGCACTTAGTTAGAATAAATGAAAGACAAGGAAAACCAACATTTCTAATGTCATTAAAATATGGTGATGAGTTAATCAGCCTGAACAAAAGGATTTAAGTATTTGGATGACTGTTTGTGTAAATTATTCATGCAGATTGTGTGAACAAGAAAAAATTCTAAGGTACCAAGAATGGATTTTAGTTTATCCACAGTTTGGAGATAATCACACCAAAGTTCTTATCTGAACTATTAGAAGCTCCTAAATTAAAAGTATTGATTATTATGAGCAACAAGAGTTCAACCAAATTTCTTAATCCAGTTGAACTTTGCACAGGGTTTTTCCTCCTTAAGTTGGATGATTTCAATTTTCAGAGTTTAAGACAATATAACACTGTACTAACACCAAAAAAAGTATTTTTGCCTTTCCTCCAGGTTACCTACAATGTCACCACTCCCTCTGTAGTGACCATCTGCACCCAAGTCAGATCATCTTTCTCACCTAACTAATGAAGAAACTGCAAATTAATGAAGAAAAAATGGCTGTACAATGAGACTTAACCTTGAAGTTACTAAAGATGAAAGGGGAAAAGGAAAGAATCCTTGTTCAGGTTTACAAAAGGGGCAGGACTGTTCCAGCAGAGGGCAAGCCATGGGCTCAGTAACTCACAGCAACGAGTAAACTGCACTGGAAGGTCTCAGCACAGCTTTGCTTTGCTCTCCTCTGTTCTTCCTGCAGCTTTTTTAGCCTGCATCTAACACTGTATGAACAGTGGAATATAACCTCATGCAATATGCATAATCTCATAAGGTACAGATTCAACATTGATGATGAAATTTGTTCAAACCCAACTCCTGAAAAACATTTGTGCCCTCAACATCCTTCATTCTTAACAAAGGCATAAGCACGTGATGAAAAAAGGATGATTTCTGGATGAATAATTAAAAATAAACATAAAGGCACAAATAAAAGAAAATTTCTCAAAGATTCAGTTTTTTTAAAAAAAATCTAGATTATTTTCATGTTTGTTCAAACATATGCCCACTTCTGCCTGTGACAATTAAATTGACAGCTTTAGAGGGGCTATTAAGATGCATCCCAGACTTCTGCAGCACCTTACCTCCTGTAAATTAACAGGACTTAACATTAATTTTAGGTTAAATGAGTGGAGACAGTGCAATACAAGTCCCATGGTTTGCAGGATGCTTTGTTGTCACAGCTCTCATCTCGTTAGCCTGTTAGCAGCAAACTGTTCTTTCAAGAAATCAACTTTATGATTTCAAGGACTTGCACTATGTTTCCGAATTCAATTAAATGAGAAAAATTCTTTTCTATACCTCATCCAAGGTACTAATAGCAAGAACCATAAGAGACGGGGAGATTTATTTATATAGAATTTTAAAATATATGCATACAGTATATGAACAAGACAAGCCTCAATCTCTGTATGTCAAACAGAATGGCTCAGATGAACATGAAACTACATCCACAAATAATATTACAGCTCATATTAGAAAGTGTTTGTGCAAATTTACAGATAATTGACTCATTTCAATCAGTTCTGCTCTTGGGTCTTAAATATGACAGTGGTATTAATATATTTTCCCAAAGAGTTAAATTCCCACTAGACTAAAAATAGCACAGCTAAATCTGTTTCTGACAAAGAACAGGGAAGAAGTCAATTCTCTTGTAGTTAATGGAGTTAAATTGGAGTAAGTGAAAGTAAAATGAAGCCCATTTGCCTGTGTTTGCGCAGGCACAACAAAGCCCGTGCCACCTAAACAGGAAATATTCAAGTGCCTTGCTCCTGGGAAAATTAGATATTTCAGGAAAGCCTGTGAAATTTCCTGTAAATCAGTCTCTAAAGAGGAGGAAGATTGGAGACATTAAATGAAAAGGGAAACAAGGAAAGGAAACCAATGAAGAACAGTTCCAGATGGCCTTGACTGTAAAATTAAAACGTTTTCAGCAGACAGGTATGAAGGAGGGACCAAGACCTTACTGGCTGCTGTTCCCAGCACACTGTGGTCCCTTGTGAGATGTGGGGCTGTGACAGCACAGACACCTCTCACACAGAGAATGTTCAAGAAGGGCACTGGACACTATTCCCATCCACTGCTAAGCACCTTATGGAGAACATCGCCCTTCTCTCCAACAACTCTACAGTAGCACAACCAAACCACAGGACAGCAGACTCCGGGAATATGAAGTTACACATCTGCTTCTTCCACTGTCTAGGTGACTTTATCAGGTTTTCATCAACACCTGCTCCAAACTCTTGCCCTTCTAGCCAGTGGAAATTGGATATATTCTGGAGGACTAATTCAGTCTGGCTGAAAACCTCCATTTACATTCACCTAGTGACACCAGAGCAGCTGACAAAGGGAGCTCTTTGCTCTCTGAGGTGGATTAGGGGACATTTTACTGGCAGCTGCACAGGGAGCAGTAGGTATGGGGCTGTCTGCAGAGAGGAGAATACTGAGAAATGTGAAAAATTGGAGCAATAGATAAGATGGAAAAAATAACAGATACCCTTCAGTATCAGTCAGGGACTTACCTAGAAATACTTCTGTCAGATTAGATTCTGCAACATTCTGAGCCACCAAAATTATTGCTTCACTGAATACATTTACAACGAATAATAATCAACTTCTCAGCTTCTTATGACTTGCTTCTTTATTCCCTAATCCTGTATCACACGAATCCAAACACATTTTTACTGTTAATATGGCGTCAAAGTGAGGATCACATGCAAACATAAAACAGTTCAGACATAAGGAGTGATTCTGATGATGGCAAGTTTGAGTAAGTGAAATATCAGTAAGTGATACTCCTGACAAGTGCAAAAGTAATCACACTTGTGGGCTCCTCCCTACCCACTGGAAGCTAAGGAAAATTGATTGGTTTGTTTTTGTTTTAAATCACACAATGCAAGAAACTACACTTCCAAAGTCTTCCATAAATTCAGATGCACGGTACTAGTTCCCCTTTTAAGTTTTAAATGCCTATGTTCCTGTCCAAGCTTATTTTTTTGAGCTACAAACCAGGCAGACAAGTAGAAGCAAAAAGTTAAAAGAATCAAAGCTTTAAAGGAGTCAAAGAGCGGTCCTGGTGTATCTGCAATTTTCTGGTGCATCATTCTGCATGAGAGGAGTAATCCATCTTTTGGGATGGCTTCCAAGAATGGACCATCTGCTCTCAGCATGACCACGCTCCTGGAAGCTGCACAGAATCTTTCACCTTCTCCTCGACAGCTCTAGAGAAATACAATCATAAGGTTTCTAAAAAGAACAAAGCCAATAAATTGTAAGCTGCTTTGCCTGAAATACTATCTCTCCACAGGTTCAGTACATCCAACTTGCATTAGTGGCCTTCTGCCACACATAAGTGGCATTTGACATGGAGAAAACAAATGATACTGACTGGAGAGAATAGGATTTTCAGCCATGAGTTCACAACACTAAAACAATAAAAACACACAGAAGTGATTGAGGGAATTTGCATATGTACAGTTTCCAAATTCTTCCTGATTTCACGCACATGCTCTGTCTCAAATGCCTCAAAGAGCAGCAAGGCAACTACAGAATGAAAAATCTCCATGTCTTTCCCTTACTCTGGATGCAAGGAAGGCTATGGGACAAAAGCCCCCAACCTTAATGCTCCAGCAAGGCAACTCCATGGAACAGTGAGGCCAGATCTCAAAGGGAAAAACAAACAAGCCAATCACTTTTTATAAACTGCTCTCCACAGTCAAATTTAGGCAGCTGGCTAAAGGGATAGGAAATCAAATTCCCATATCCACAAGGAGGGGAGTGCTGCCAGAAGAGGTGATGCTGTTCCCATAACCCTGGCCACAGCTCCACATCCTCCCCTCTCCCAGCACAAGCACTCACCTGACCTGCATGGTGGTCAAGCCTAAGAAACTAAACAAGCCTTCAGGTTTTCACTCGAGAGCAAAAGAAATCCTCATGAGGAGTCTTCAGTCAGGGGGAAAAGATCAATTCCAACACTTTCGTCAGCAGCTGCCAGGTTAGAATCCACCTAAGAGTTGATTCTTATGCAGCTGAAAACTATGCATGTGGGTCTGGCTGTGGGGCAAGGATGACCACAGCATCAAGTAGTTTAAGAGGAAAAGGCTCAGCTGCCCTCTTTGGTATTAAGAGTGGTCCTACACCCAATACCTTGCTTCCACTGACAGGGTGATGTCCCACTGTCTCCCACTTCCCAGTTGCATTCCTGCACGAGGACTAGTGCTCTTCCAAAATTCAACAGAGCCACACCCCCAGCAGAAGAGTCCTCCATCCCTCAGACTTCAAGCCAGAAAGTCAAGCTGACTTAAAAACTGAAGAAGGCCGGTAAGACTGGCCATTTTTACTGTGCTGTCATTATCCACACGGTATTGCTATTTCTTCACCTGAAGACCAGCTGGATATGGGATACCCTGAATGGGTGGATGTCATATCTTTGAAGTGGCAAACTCCATACAAAGCTCACAAAGGTCAGTGGAGGGGGACAAGAAAACATCTAACTAAGCTGTTATAGACAGTCTTTTTAAGAAGCCAAACTGTTTTCTAAACCAGTAGAAATATCTTTGTGTCTCAGTGTTTCAAAGTGCAAGACTGAACACTGCATGTATGAGAAGTATATCTCTAAAGCATGTGATTAGACAGCCAGAGGCAATGCCCATACTTGGCTCACATTTTAGAAGTTCAAAGTTGAATACAAGAGCAAAACACGGAAGGAAGCATGCAAAGAGATCAGTCGCCTTTTTTCTATGTAAAAAAAAAACAAAACAAACAAAACACACACACACAAGGTGTCCTTAATTATTTCACCTATAACTGTTAAGATTGAGGTTGAAAGAAGCAATTGCAGCATCAGACTTCTCTTGCTCCAGGTAGCTGCTCTCACACTTCAGGGCTGGAGGACCCAAGAGAGGTGATTGCAGCCAGGGCTCCATCCAGCCTCTGGTCTGCTCCTGGCCACTGATACAAACCTTCTGCTGTGAATCTCCAGGCAGAAGGACTGGAAATGGTTTCTTCCACAATTGAAGAGGGAGTTTGCATCCTCCAGACCACAATACAAAAAGGCAAACCCAAACATTCCCAGACAAGCCTTCTCATATCTTTCTTGAAGCTACAGGAGTAAGAGATGTCACTTCTGCCAAAGGGAAAAGGGGAGCAGGAGAGCAGACCACAGGGTGCAGTAGGGAGATGTTTGGGAAAAGGAGCTGTAACTGCAGGAATCTGGGGTGTAAGGATGAGAATGCATGGGCAGTGAAAGTGTAAGGGTAAGATGTGCCCTAGGACAGACATCCAGCTAGTGCAGAAATGGAGTGGAAGAGAAGGGAGAAAGCACAGAACCATCCATGTATGAAATCAGGTGCTGAAGCAGCAGGAATATGTGCAGAGGTGGGATTTAGAGCTTAAGTTAGAGAGGTGATGGGGGAAAAACACAACCATTATTTTGAGGCAGAGAAGAAGAATTCCACAGAACATTTCTCCTCTGGCTCTTGTACCACAAACAGGATAGCAGAGCTGGTCCCTTTTGTGTCTACACAGCACTTCAGTCAGGGCAGCACTTCTCCTGACCTGCCACAGTGGTGTCACTCAGTCTCCAGCTACAAGGACCCTAACAAGCCTCAGCCCTTGCTACTGGTCCTAGCTCCAAATCATCAGTCGTTGTACATTCAATTACAGCTCCAGTGCTCATCTTTTGCAAAATCCAAATATTTTAGATATTCAAGTAGAAAGAAAGGAATTGCTTGACACGTGAAAGGCAAAATTCAACATAGACTTTTGAAAATATATCTGGCCTGCTCATCACTCTGCTTTACCCTTTTTCATAGACATTTCCAAAAGGCAGATTTTGAGCTGCCAGATAAATTTCTCAGCTGGCAGGAGAACAGGCCACCAGACTCTCAGAGGTCCCAGCTGCTCCTCCCCTATTGCTATCAGGGCTCCCATTAGAGGCAACATATCCTTCCCTGATTAAAACGTTTCCTAGACAAGTCTTATACCAGCCTTAGTCTGCCAAATTCAAAAGATTTATTCTTGATTTAGTGCAAAATAAATGAAAGGAGGAATCAGTTAAGAGCTGAAGGAAAAAAAAATTAATGAGGGGAAGGAGAAATAACAGAAATACTCAGTCCTTGAGCTGCAAGACCATCTTTCATGTCTACAAGCATTGGCCCTAAAAAATAATTCGGTCATCTTAGGAATCTAAAATAACTAGTTTCATAAAAAAAAAGATGTTTTGATGCCTTATAAATGAACATGATCCAGTCTTGGATTAATACCAAACCACCAGGATTAGCTATCACAGAATTAGGAACGATCCACGTACACAGCTGCATCATTTCCAAATCACAGCAGAAGGCAAAAAGGACATAACGAATATGCAGAAACCATATTTACTGTTACAAGCAACCATCTTATTTGCCCTTCCTTCTGTTATATATAATACTGACACTCCTTTGTTCTCCTTTATACTGCTGAGTCTTGATGGATTGTTCTTGTAAATACTTTTTTTTAAGTGTTTCATCATCTGTTTCTACCTTTGGGACTCTACTGAAAGCATCTGGATCACAAAGCAATTCACTACAGAAATACTGTAACTGCCCCTAAATAGGGAAGCAAAAACCCACAAATAATCCCATTTTGGATCATTGCAGCTCCAAAGTCCACACCATTCATAGGTGGCCTTGAGCAACTACCTCCTTGCAGGCAAGGGCTCAAAACAGACACTGTAAGTAGCAACACTGATTGCTTAAATAGGATAATATGGATTATTGAGCAGCAGCTGCACAGGACATTAGTTATTAGTGCTACGGAGTTGGTGGTTTGTTTTTTGAAGGACCACAGCTAATTATTTCCTTTCATTCTTTTTCCCTTAATAGATAAACCATCAGAAAGTAGTAATATATTCTATTTGACCAGTGTTGTATCAAGTTGTCAGGTAATTTCTCCACAAATATTAAGGGGTACTTACAGCTTTGAAGCCGTGCTCACACTAAAAGCAACACTGAGAACACAAAAAAACTCATTACTGGTTTTCCGTCCTTTTTAAAGAAAATAAAAAAATACTTTCCATCCATCAGTCTTCAAGTGCAACAGTGTTGACAGCATGCAAGGACGTCCTTACCAAAGGTAACCCCTCAGTCTAAACGAGAGCAAACCCACAAGTCCCACTCTAAATGACACCCTACAGCATGGAGTGAAACAGCAGGAGGTAGGATGAGAACCCAAGTTTATGAGATGCTTTGTGCTGCACCAAACTCAAACAGCAGAGCACAGAAGTCCTTCCACACCTGAAATGGCACATTTTTAGTCAGCCACATCACCTAAACTGTTACACCCCCTTGCAATACTTTGTCTTCGTCCTTCTCTTTGCAGCTGACCTACAGCATATGGTTTATGTAGACATTGACACTCAGCTCCCAGTGACTCCACAGCTCCAGCCCTTGGAGCTGCCCTCCACTGGCAAATTGGCTTTTGCCAGCCACGTTACCACTGCTCTCCTGGCAGCATTTTCCATGGCAGTGGAACAAACACTCTCCTGCTCCATGTGTTCCCAAGTGAGGATGCCAATCTTTGGACACCAGCCCCTGGCATCAGGCCAGATGGATGCTTTCTGCTGCCCCTCTGCTTTGTGGGCTTGAATAGCAAGAGACTACGAGCTGTAAAAACACAATACTTATCTACTGAAGTAAAAATATTGGTCCTACACACAGCAGTGAAACAACAGGACTTGAAACATTGAGATTTTAGAGAGGGGAGCATGATGGGGTTGGGGGGTGGAAGGAATAATCTAACAGGAAATTGAAATGCAAATCTGGAGAAATAAATAACACCCAAATTGCACACTTGAAGTAATGGAGACACACACTGCTGCACCATCTTAAAGAATATAAGTATTACTTATATTTCTGGAACACAGTGAGGACCTTTCAGTTTTAGAATCTCTCTTCAGAGCTGGGAAATAACTACTCAAAACCTCTGAGAAGAGCTGTGACATCTGTCATCCCAGCAGTTCCTGAGCTGGTCTGCACAAGCAGGTGTTGTTTTCTGAACAGAAAAGTCTCCCACTTCTTCCCACTATCCTGTATTTATGCCCACACTCCAATCTTAAACCATTCCCCCCAGATCTACTTCATCCATCTACAGTTACTGTTCCTTACTTGAATTTAAAGAATATCAATTTACAGCACAGCTGATTACTCAAGTTGGATTCATTGCACTTCCCACTGCATCCAGGCACAGACACAAAGGGAAGAGTAACCTTTTTTGGCCAAACAACATATCAGCAGTTCTGGAGCCTGCTACACCCCGATACCATCCTGTGCACAAATAACAACAGTCTGTGCCTGTCTGGCACATTTACCCAGAGAAATCTGGCATATGTTTTACTGTGAATAATTAGGAGAAACACACAGAACTCTGTTATTTCAAGGTAGCTTTTGTTAAGGCTCCATTCCTCCAGAATTTTAAAATGAGGGTAACATGACGAGATACAAGACTACCAAAATTTAATTGAGCAAGAGGCTGAAACAGATGATTGGGTAGGAACTGGAGTAAATAAAGTCGCCACACAAGCTAAAGAAAACCAAACAAAACAGATATTAAACTGCACTTTGGAAATCTGTTCAGCTGTAAAAGTATGGCTATTTCACAGTTTCTCCCTGCTTTCTTCCTAAAGTGATTTAGATACTGAAGCTGTATAAGAGAACCTGAATTCAGATTAGACACGATATATGTAAATCTTGGTATAAGTAAAGACCGAATTTTTTTAAACATATATGGTGTTTCCTTTTAGCAAGGAATTTTTAGGTGTGAAAGAAGCTTTTCCATGGACAGGAAGAGAATCCACTGGAAAACTTAAGGAATAAGTCTCATTTCCCTTTTTGATTAGCACTGAGTCTCTTAAGTGCAAGTCCTGCCATATTTAAATGTTTCAATGAAAAACAACACTTTTTTTAAACAAACCCTGAGAACACACCAGATTTCACCCCCGGGCAGAGCCAGGATCCAGGTTCACAGGCCTGAAGGTGCACACAGGACTCCTGGGATTCACAATTTGAAAGGCAAACAAAGATCCCTGAATGTTTCAGTGGTGTGTAGGGTCATTTTAAAAAATTACCAGAGACACTACAGTATAATGTGATAGCCTTGAAAACAGTGATTTATTGAGAGACACACATGCTATGAAACACTGTTCTCAAAAAACCTGGCATCAGCAATACCTTCTTTGGCACTAAGTCCACCAAGGGTGCTAGAGAAACCCTCAGCTGCTCATTCCTGCTCCTCCCATCCTTTGAACATTCACAGGGACAGGCTGAGAACAAAGACCAGTTCTCCATATGTCCCCAAGGGGTGGCTTGTGCCCACCCCAGGGAGGTGGCAGCCAACCCAGCAGCAGGACAGAGCAGCAGCCCTGCACCAGTGCCAGTCACAACAGCAGCACACGTTTTCTGTACCTTGGAGATGACTTTCCCTCGAAAATTCAGGAATTGGCTCCCAAGAGCGTTCATTTACAAAGTCACACTGAAAAATGCCTCCATGGTTAGGCTGGGGGGGAGGGGTGGGAGGAAATTAAATGATCCTGTTTGTCCAAGTGGTCTTGGAAGTGTCATACTTGTATACAGGGATTCAAAACCAGCATAGGGCCAGGACCAACCAGCATAACCATAACTAGGTAGGAAGAAGGCAATTTGATTAAACTGGTTTCACTGAGAAGTTGTGACAGGAGAAACACAATTTGGAAAAGAATTACACAGGGCTTTATGGATATTATGCTTTTCCACACCATATGTTTACAGTTCCAGGCAGTTTTCAGCTGTGATAGTCACTGGTGCTGCAAGAATTTGGAAAGGGTTTAATCATCCCACAGCAGACAGCTACGATGGAAGCGATGAGTTACACGAGGCAGGGTTGGTGTCTAAATCAGTATAATTAATCTAATTCAATAATTAACCTGAAGAGGAAAGAGCTCCTTTAGGCTCAGGTAAAACAGCACATGAGTCATTACTTGGCAGTGACACTGAAGGGTTTAAAAATGCAAGTTGTGGTCTGTTAGACTGAGTCTGAACCTCCCAAAGAGCAAACACACAGGTTATTAGGTGCTAGGACAGAAACTTCAGGCAGTCTTTCCCTGACTACCAGAAGCCAAGACACCACTGTCACTAAAAGCTCTGCTAATCTGTGAAATACTAGAAAGTGTCCTTGGGACATGAAACGTGAGGTACAACTGCACAGCAAACACTGCTCTGACATGGGCCAGTTCAGCGGCGAGTACTACGGGCAAGGGCTCTTCGCAGGCAGTTTTACACATCATGCTGCATTTCAAACCTTTTTAATCACTGGTCCCCCACATGGAATTACTATAAAAATGATCTCATTAATATCCATACAAAAAACATGCCTTTCACGGTGCCAGGACCCATTTTAAATGCGTCTGATGTCTCCTAAGGAGTGCTTCTGTTTTTTTCATACAGAAATTGCAGAACTTCCCCATGCAACTCTGAAGCTGCATCTCCTAGAACAGAGTCCAGTTTCAGCACAACACAAACAACAAGCTGTTTAAGTACTGCCATACATTCCTGTAAATTTAAGGCAGCAAAAGCTGGCACAGCCACCAAAGGAAGCAGCCTACCCTTGCCAACACAGTGGTGTAGTTATTGCTACTCTCACATATTTCCCTTTTCTGCAGTATGTGGTTGAAAGAGCAAATTGGATGAGTGAATTGATCCAGGGAAAAACACTCTGAGGATAAGAAAAGTTACTTTTTTAAGTGTAGAGTTTAGGTTTAAGTTCAGAGCATACATACAAAATCTCACGGTTCCTTCCAGAAGTATGAGGAACTGTTGGAAGAAAAAAATACAAACTAAGTCACATCACATCTGACACCTGAGAGTTGTCCAGCCTCGATTTCACGTGGCTGTTTGCCAAGCAAGGCAACAGCTATAGCATCTGGAAATACATGACAGCAAGGGAAAGGCTCCTAGTGTTTCCTGGTTAATATGCCATGCCATCCATAGATTTAGCAGCCTGCCTGTGCACTTAACAGCCATGAAAATAATCGCCTCAGAAGCAGTGATTTATCCCCTTTGACCTGATCTAGAGTCAGCAGAGCTCAGCAGCAGCATCCAGCAAACTTTGGATAAAATTATTTACAGCTCATGCCAACAGAAAAGCCATCTTCTGTTTCATCTTCAGGGAACTAATACATATCAGATTCCATTTTTATTTCTTAGCTTCCTTTAGGGCAGATGGAAATATCGAAACTCTTCCATGAGCTACCATTACACAGCATGCAGCTAAAGAGAAAAATCTCCCCCCTTTTATTCAGATCAAAACCCATTACTACTCCTGTTACAAATAAATCACTACTTTGCATCTTTATCAACTCTGCATTCAGGAGTGTGCTCATCACATTAAGACTTATGCTGAGGTGCATAACCACTGCTGGGTAAAGCAGTAGAGAGGGAAAAGAAGAAGAAAATCTATTAAGGTTTATGTTGGTCATTACCAGAGTCATGGCAGCTGCAGAGACCCACATTAGATACTAACCACGTGCTGTTGGATGTTACACATGAAAATGCAAAGAGCTGTTTCAGATTTCCAACATAAATCTAGACAAAAGGCCACCACTAGTTTTTAACACGAACTAGAACTCAGTTTCCTTTTTTCCCCCTCAACTGTACAATTCCTGTTGAAAATTTGGAAGTGTTTTGTGTTACTAGATCTGATGAAGTAGCACAAAAACATTAACAAGGGCAGTTCAAGGAGGGCAAAGAGTGTGTAATAGCTGAAAGTTCAATTCTAGCCCAAATCGCAGTATTAATATGGGGGGAACATAACACCGAGGGATGTGGGGGAGTGCCTTCAGAGTAGTCATTGCCAAACAGTCACAAACCTCATTTTTCCTGGCATCCTGGTGGGCAGCCTTCTTACAGTGGACAAGGAACATGTACTTAAGGAGAAAAGTATTACTTTTCACCTGTGAAAGAAAACTCACCAGCTGTGATTTATGTCAACTGTTGTGCTCACACTAACAGGAATGCCAGCTACCACAGAAATCCTCCTCTCAGCACCAAATCCACTGCTACTATTCCATCTTCCACAACCTACCAGTTACAAAAACAAATGCACATGGCCTGCACATAACACACCCCACCCTAAACCCGTATGTTTTCAGGTTAAGCTTGCATACATCTAAGTTTTCCATAAGGTCACATACTAGTTACTATAGTATCTCTAAAGAAAAAACATCCTGAAGCCACGACTTGTATCTCATGCAATTACTACATAACACTCAACAAGGAATCCTTGCAATAGCCTGCTGACCAAAAAAAAGGCTGCTCTGCTGCACCAGAGTGTGCATTGCTCTGAGGAGCCCATATTAAGAACATTTTGAAAGCATTCTCCTTTTAAGCAAGACCACAGGGTTAGTCCTGCCCCTTCCACGGAAACAGCCAGAGCCAGACCAGAACCAATTTGGGGGACTTAATGAATAAACACATGAGTATCAGGGATATCACTGGCCTTGTACCCACACAAAAGAAGCAGGGAAGTGAGAACAGGAGCCCATGGCAGGCATGAGATTCGAGTCAGAGTAGCAGGACCAGCAACCCAAAGGGCTCACAGCAAGCAAGGTGGCTCCTGCCCTGCAGTCAGGGTGCAGAGACCACAGGGCATCTCCCAAAATCTGTGTAGGAACTACCTCTAAATGTCATCCTCTGTCCCCTGAGCAGTTTTCACTACAGCTGGTATAGTATACCTGGAAAATCTCTAGGTAAAGACACAACCCCCCTTCTGGACACCCTTCTCCCCTGCAGCTCATGTTTCTCCCTAGAAACAACTGGAAATTTTTTCATCTCTTCTGAGAGGGACTTTTAATTATTACTACTACCATGTTCTGCATCTTCTTGTTTTATTGATGGGAGATGAAAGACAACAGCAGTAAAGAAAGATTAAAAATTCGCACACCAGGAAAATTGGTGACTCTTTTTACCATCGTTTTCTCAATAGGTGTGAGGACTTGCTCTTCAAGGACAGCTGTGAAGAGATACAGCTCCCACCTGGTTGTATAGAGTCTTGAAACTCTAAAGAGGATTTTTAAAACAACAGGCACATGGAGAAGCAAAGCAGCAGGACCTGCCGCAAGGGACAGGTACGAAGGAAGATGATTATTCCAGCTTGGCAAAAAATAGATTAACTGTCAATAATGGAAAAAAAAAGAGTCACTCTTCATTCATGCAAGGCCATCTCAGAATCTGCAAAGTCATTTAACACATTTTCAGCTTAAAGTGACTATGTAGGAGGCAGTGGTGGAGTCTGGGCTCCATGATCTATAGCCAGGCTCAGAGGATGAACGGTCACTGATGGTGAAAGGCAGATTCAACACCAGGATTGATTATATTGGTTTTGATTACAGCACAAGATACAAGCACTCTCAACCCAACCACTGCTTTATTTTTTTTGTGAGGTTCTTTTTTTTTGTCTTGGGGGGTTTTAATGCATTTGCATCAAAAAAGACAACACCAAAGGTATGAATCATGAATGCCTGTGATGCTTTGGATGCACTACCTTGAAGCCTTGAAAAGTTAGTTTAAAATGACTGAGATTTGAATGCTAGCAATTAGACAAGAAACAGATGCCTCACTACAAGAAAGAGCAATAACTGTAACAACAATTACCATTTTGTGAGATAGAGTGTAATGCACACCAGAAAAATGCATTTTTAATTTGTCAGAGCTAATATTTATCCAGGGTGACAAATAATTTACTTGGTTGATTGCAAATTTCTGGAGCCTTGGGTTGAATCTGTACACAGCATAAAGCTCCCTTCAGCACCAGACAAATCTTCAGTGCCAACTAACAAATGGAAGGAAATTCAAAAGTACCAACACAAGGTTTGAACAACAAAGTGAAAAGGGTTTTACATCACAACCATAGTACAGAGCCTTGTTCTGCCTCCATATGAACCCTCTCACTAATCTCTACAGCTACCATAAAAAAAAATAATAATCAGACAACATATGCCTTTCTTCTAAACAATTCCTCAAGTTCTCTGATAACATTCAGCCACATGCAATCAAGACAGTATCAACACTGATCTGATCTTGCCTGCATAAGTGTGTAATTTGTGCTGTTTATCTTGTGGGTATTACCTACAGTATTATTCTGTCAGCACAGAACAGGTTTAGGTTTAACATTACCAACCTCATTCAGTCTTTGGGCTGTGAATGTAGACAGGCTGATTATATTACAGTACAATAGCAGTAATAATAGTTGTAAATGGCTAATGTGCATTTGATCTCAGATTAAAATAAGACATAACAAATACATGTGAAAAAATTTCTGCTTGTGGTTTTTATTGCACAGGGACAATTTTGTCTCAAATGCACTCAGAGATGAAGGTGTTGGATTTCTCCCCTTGACTGGTTTTGAATCAAATAATTTGCCTTTCCTAGTGCTGCACATTTGTTAAACTATGAAGTATGCATTACACACACACCTTCCTTTTAGAACTAAACTGCTGCAACGCTTAAACAATTTCTCTTTGTCATATGGTTTTGTATAATTGTAATCCCCCCCTCCAACTTGTGAGCCCCACTAATTACTGATACCTTATGGATTTGTGTAGAACATGAATGAATCCTGTCATCAAAACAACAACCAAACAGCTGGGGCAGTGACAACAATAGCTTAAATCCCTTATTGTCAATTTTCCACTTCATTGGATTTGATACCACAAGCCAGTGGCAACCCTCTGAAACCAAGCAGGGTCATGCAGGTGCAAGCCCACACAGAATACAACATATGCAGAGGTCAGATGACTTAGCTTGTCCCATTCCTTCTCAATCTGACACAAGCTGCTGTATTATTTCTTACTCTCATTTTTAAAAAGAAAAAAAACAACTCTCACCTTCAATTTCTGCCGAGTCCTCAACAATTTTAACTCATCAGACACAGTGTACCTAAGTAAATGTTGGACTTTAAGTATGCATTTAGAGCCATTAAACCACAAGAATATGAGTCTGGAGACATCCCATGTTATTTATAGACCTGCATGGAGGGCATGCACTGTTTATTACATGTGCTTCAACACAAGCTGAACCATCTTCAACATCCAATTACTGGTTTTAGCACATTTGCTACCTCCACTAAATAAAGTAAACCAAAGTAACAAATGTGAAAATTACCCATTCAAGTTGCATTCAGGTTATGACCCCTAAGGTGAAACAGGTGTATCTAGTTCAGGATGGTTTTTTTGCTGACTATACTCAAATGACAACCAACCTTTGCCAGTCTGTAACAAAAAATTCTTCAGATACCTTCACGTTTTTCTTAAAAATCCATCTTAAAAAGACATTTTAAAAAGAAAAATCCCTACTCACACTCACTGCACAGTCACAGGTTCAGCAGTTCAACTGATTCCTTCCGTATCTCCTTGGTTTTAAGACTTTTACACACACATGCACATCATGTAATTGTAGGTACAATACTTCCCCTTATTATTTAATCCCCTGAAGCTATAACTGAAAAATGCTAATATTACCTTGCATGCTTGAAGCAGCTTGTTAAGGAAAGGCAATTTTCTCATGTGTCAAAAGATTCCAGTCCCATGAGATCCTCTGGTTAATTCATAAAGTAATTTAATCATAATTAAAGCAAAATTGCATCTTACCCAACCAGCACATTTTGCAAGATAGATTTAGCAAAAACAAAAAAAGTTTACATTGCCAGCAGGAATAAAAGGCACATTACAGGAGATGGAGGGAATGAAAGGTTAGAGGCTGTCAACTCTCTACTAGAGGAAAGGGAGAACTTCTGTGGGTCTAGGTTCCTCTCCAGCTCTCAGAGAGCCCATGGGTAGCTGGGCCATGCTCATCTGCACAAGACAGATGACTTACATTGCATGAAATGAAAATGAAAAATCACTTACTTCAGGAACTCGCTCACCCTCAGTTAATTACACAGAAACAAAAGCACAGCTTTTGCCATTTGCCCCACATAGGCACCAGAAAGCAATGTGGACATGATGTTTTTCTGATGGGTTATATGAAGCTACAGAAGTAACTCTGTATTCAGTAATGACATTAAAACGTAGACAATTGGAATGGGACCCAGTGGTGGTTCCATGGATGGGGTGAATTAGCAAGAAACAGCACGCAAGACAACAAGGTCTGCCTCTGTAATAAGCCACGACATCTCAAGAATGAAAACAGAATAAGCTGTTTGTGTTTGTGTTTTGTTTTGTTCTAATTACTGAAAAAACGTGACGTGTGTCAAATACAAAAATGAGCTATAATGTCATTTACAGAAATTGCTAGGAGTCAGAAAAACTAGGTATAATACATTATGTTACTGAAAATATTACCTTCACTAGCAGCTACAGAAGACTTTGAAATCTCAAGATTACATTAGAAGCCCATGAAAGGAGGTTCAAGTGGGGCACTCTAAAAAATACAGGCTAGATAGAATTAGGCAGGATTTCCTTACATACAGAGCAGGTGGGGGTGGGGAACAAAAGCAAAGAAAACCCCCGCAAAAAATCCAACATAAAACCAAAAATAGGAACATAATCTAGAAAAGCATTGTCTTACTGCACTTAACCAAAAGAACAGCAGCTATATCAGATGGAACCATACTTCACACTCTCTAGCAGCAGGTCTTTGACAGAGAAGCAGCAGCACAGGAAAAACTATTATATTCCAAAATCCAACACTTGTTAAAGCGTGATTTTACCAACTCTTCTTTGCAGCAACCCACAAATCTCAAGCCTCAAACCACAAACCTCCTCCTGGGGGGGAAAAAAAAAAAAAAAAAAAATCAACCCAACGCTTTCCCCGTGGCTGCACCCAAGGCAGATGAACTCACTGTGAGATTACTGAGGTGGAACAGAGCTGATGCCTCCTGAAATAGAAGCTGAACAAGAAGCCCATCAGTCTCCTGAGACCACCTCCTCAGGGTCAGTCATGTCAGAGATCTCCCACACCTTCATACTTTTAAACCCCACACAGATTAACTCAAACATCCAATGCTCCCATTCAGTTACACTCTAGCTTTCCCAAATCCACAGACAGCTCTGGCCTTGCTAAAAACAACCAGGACATCACAGCAGTGACTTCAATTCACTAGCAAGACTCGTGTCCATCTTTGGAAATCCATTTATTAGTCCATCTCTCCTTTATTCCTTCCCAATACGTGCAAGAGTGCTTGAAGTTTAGAAAGGGTTGTGGCCTTCTTTAAACAAGTGCTTTTAGATTCCCAAGCCATTCCCTATAGAAGTAACACCAATACCAGCTACCAAGCTACAGAAGGGCCCTTCTAGATATCAAGAAAAGATTAAGATTTGGATAATATCTTGTTGTTTCACAAAAAAAAGGATGGATTTCTTGCTTATTTTCTGACAACCCAAGTTGCATTCCACAAACTCCAAGATATTGAAAGGTTTGGTCCACAAAAAATTAACTACCATGGAAAAATAACAAGTTGCTCTCACACTTGCAGACTATGATAATTATGATGTGAACCACAGTGAAAACACCTTTCAACGTTTATTTTAATAGAAAACATTGAAGTAATTTTTCTTAAGAATCATGTTCATGTCAGAAACATTTACTCATAGAGTTCTTCTTCAAGATTTCAATATAAATCATAATTTCCAACCATACTCAACTAATTCAACTACAACTTTTAAAGTCTTCAATAGACAGAGGGCATTAAAATAAGTTTTGATGTTATTCAAGTCATGCTTCATCTTTACTGCAAGGTGCAAAGAGCCTTTAGATTTCTTTTCAAGGAACAAACTAACTACTGAGGCTATAAAGCCTGTGCCATCTGCAGGGCTACTTCCAGGTTGATGGCAACATTGAAAAAATATAAAAGAATAGTTAAAATATTTATTATTACCCTCTTTAGCATCGAGATGATACTCAGAGTTAAGGAATGGTGGCAAACAAGGGACATGAGGTCTCCAGCACATTTGTTGACCCACCTGTAAATGTTCTAAAGGGGGATCAGTCCACCATCCCATGGGAGATTATTAGCAGCCTACCACACTGAAGGTCTAATAAATCACTGTCAGAATATTCCTATAGATATTCATCTTATTTTTGTTGACATTTGTCCCATATTACCTAATAATCTGAATCCATCTTGAATAACTCCTCTAATCAGTCTTTATGCTCTGCTGCTGCTAGCAAGTATAATACTGTATTCATCCCAGGTCCTTTGAAGGCATTTCAGCCTGACATGTACATTTTCTGTACTGCTGAATGGAGGCAGAAACAACCTGTGCATTAAGAAAGGAAAAGCACAGCCTGCATCTGGCTGAGACACAAGTGATTTATTTTAGTATAACCTAAATGTTCTCTTTCAAATAAAGGTCACTAATTAAAAGTTAAAGATCCTGATTTGCCCGACTGGTAGATCTATTAAATCAATTGATAATTTATTAACATTGATTTTTGACCCAGAGCACTGAGCATCTCTTCCTTCTCACATAGCATTTGAAAGATGCCAGGAATAAAATTGACACACACAACAGCCCCACCACACCAAGTGCTTGCACAGAGGAGATTTAACACATAAAACAGGGAATAAAGCAGAGTTACCTCCACAATTTAAAGTGTGAAAAGGCAAGAATCCAGTCCTGTCTTTGTCGTGCCGTTCAGTCAATGCTATAGGACTCTCATTTCCAAATCAAAACAAGACAGCATAATTACTCTACATGTCTTTAGAGGGAGTTAACAGGTTTTCTTTCACATGCTCCCTGACTACAGCACAGTTGCCTCCTTCCCTTCAGGAGAGAGTATTGTATTTTATAATACTATCTTAACATAAAGTACTCCACATAAAGCACTAATCCCACAATGGCAAAGTCACAAGGATATTATTGCTGTAATAATATACCATAGTAATAAGCTGGTGTCACCTTAGTCACAGTCAGGCTCAGTAAATGAAATTATGGCTCAGCAGCAGCCTTGTCACCAACTTGGGCACTGGGAAGGCTCAGCCACCTGCCTCTCCTGGGCAGGAGCCACGATGGAATCAGCAGGGGATCTCCCTATCTGACACTCACCAGCCCACTCAGGAATATATAAAATTATTTCTCCTGGGTGGCATGAGAAAACACCAAAACCTTTAGTCCATGATGCTTCTCAGGAGCTGTAAAGGAACAAAATCAAATGGAGCAAACAAAAACGAAAATTGATGTGGGTGTCAGCAGTAGATGACAGATGACCTAGATGGGGCTTTTGAATTAAGGGCTGTTCAATAAATTAATCTGGGAATGCACTACCAAATGATTATCAAATTTTTGCTACCAAAAAGATATTCTGAAAAAGCAATATTCAATAGCCTGGTTTACAGAATTGCGTCAAAACAAAGAAAAATAAAGTGACATCTTGACCAAATATGTCACAATACACACAGGCATGCAGAAACTAGTGTTACAGTATGCAGTTTTCTTACTGGGAACCAATGCAGTGGAACAGAGCACAAACAAGAAATACAACAGAAATAAGAAATTAACCCAGTCTACTGGCCTAACCCTATCCTGAAAACGTTGGGACACGTGTAGAGCTCTCCAGGTTTTTATCCTGAGCTGAAAACAAGGAGAATAAAAGATCTGAAAAGGAAAAATTAGATACTTTCATTTAAGACAAACATCCATAGAGCTCAGGCAACTGAAGTGAACTCAGTAATTGAGGGAATAATCAAAGGATTTATTGACCAAAGGATTAATGAACTGAACTGTCCAAATGCTTAATACAAACTAGTTTAAAGAGAATGACTGATGTTCATTTCTCATCTTCCTGGAATATCATTAACACATTTGTCATCCTGAATTTGAGACCACACAATGTTTCCAAATCAAGTTTATTTTTAGATGTAGTATCTACTCTGGGTTTTGGTCCCAACCTAAAAGCTCAAAGCACTTGACGTGAAACATGAAGATCATGTGTGTTTATAGAAACTAGTCCAGCCAAACTGGAACCAAAGGCTCAGAAAACTAAAAACCTGCATCACTTCATATTCTGTAACTTATTCTCACATGAAAATACCATTATATCACATACTTTTCCTATGTGCAAAGCAATTTCACAGATTATAGGAACCCCATGAAGAAATCCCCAAGTGCCTCAGTCTTTGCAATCATCTTGTTAGGATACAATTTCATCAACTCTTCAAGCCTATGAGGATCCTTTGTTGCAAACAAAATCAACTTCAGGAGCAGAACCAAAGTGACATAATTAAAAAAAATCCTGAAATGCCATGCCTCCACGTAGGAAGATCTACTTTTCAAATAAAATCACAAACCATTGTTCAACATTACAAAACAGATTCTTCTTCAGGAGGTTCACCCTCATACTTGCAAATAAAAATCTTTCTCCAGATCTCCCTTCCAAACCTAAATCCTTTGGTTCTAACAGTACATCTGTAGAACAACTGTTTCCCAACTCTCAATATCTCTGCACAAAACTGCAGGCAGTTAAGTTTCCATTAGCAAGTTAAATTGATGGGTTAGTAACTACTGTCATAATATAGCCAGTATTTTATTCCTCCACTGAGATAATTCCTTTCTAACAAAGCACAGCATTTCTGATCTCAACCTACCACCAAGAAATGCTGGTTTGAGCAACCATGGAACTTTAACAATCCCATTTAATGAGCTTGTAATTTTACAATCTGAAAGACCCCCAGTTTCTGTGTCAGCGTGTACTTTCCAGAGCTGACTTCTACCTTAAAAATAACAACCCATTTCTATAAGATAACAGCATTTTGAGAGTTGAAACATCTTGCCCTTTACTGCTTGCAGTGTAGCGCAAGAGATTTTGTAGGGGAGCAAAATTACCTCCTAGAAATGCTGCTGTACCAGTTGGGACTTTACCAAGTGATCCTGCAATCACCCCTGTACTGAACCTTGCTGAAATCTTATTTTCTGTAGACTGGTTTGCACTGGTGCTGCTGCTGACAATAGAAAAGAAATTGAGCTTTCAGAAGTGAAACAGGGAATCTAATTTAGCCTCAAAGACTTTATGACTAGTTGTGATGTGCAAAAACGAGAAAACACAGCTTGACTTTCAGAACATATTGCAGCTTTGCTCAGTTGGCAGTATCTGAAGCATTTTTCTTTCTTCCTAATTTGCAACCACAGATGTCTTCTTTAGTAGAATTCCAGTGGTATTTTTACAAATATAAGTTTCAATTATTTTTCTATACAATTATCATAAGTAATTGTCCTCTCCAAAAATTTTTCTTCACAAATCCTCTGATGATCAGGTTTTCCCTGGTCTCCACATAAGATGAGTGACAAGTGACACAGAACAGAGGTTACTGAGATCAGTTCCAAATTTTTCCAAGGTCTCCAGATGATAAAAACCACTAAACCATGCTAGAGTAAACAAATGCTGGAAAATACAACATAAATTTTGTTTATCTCTTAATCAGAAGAGAAAGGTGGTGAGATTTATTTTTTTCTATAAAAGTAAGCCACACTTCTGTAACATTTCCATAAAGTTAGTCTCGTAAACACAGCCAAAATAGCTAATCAAAGGATATCCACATTCCTGTTGGGATACAAGAGAGAGCATTTGTGCTCAGTGCCTTGAAGCAGTTTGGGAAGCCCTGATCTCCCTCAGTTACTCATTTCCAAGCACAGCAGTGAACTGAGCATCTCCTGCCACAGGGTTAACTGCATCCAGAAGTAATCCCAGCAGCAGGCAAAGAACTCTCAATTCCCAAGAAGAGATTCTTAAATAAATACAGGGACTGTCTCTTTTTTCAGCTGGCATTTTCTAACCTTGCCCAGTACAGATGCAAATGTGCACCTGCTGATGGAGGGCAGGGACTGGGATGGGTGGATGCAGCCAGAATCACTGCAGACATGTACCTGTATCCTTTTTACCTTAGAGAGACCTGTGTGAGGATGCTGCATTTAAAAGCTTTCCCTCATTGTTGGGATGAAAGCTGCTCACAGGGGATAGGTGCTGAAATGATCCTTTTTAGTATGCTGTTGAGTATTTTGTTACGGATCACGCCATCTGTCCAAGCTAGTGAATGCAAATGAATCCATCAATTTTTCAAGTATAAGCTTAAAAAAAAAATGCACGTGATGGTAAAAAAAACCATATAAGCACTTTCCACTGCACAGCTATTATTTGAAATCCACCACTGAAAATGCAAGATTATTTCAAAAGCATGTTCCAAGTTCCTAAAAAAGACCCCCATTATTCCCATCATCACCAGGTTTTGTATGAAAACAATACTTCTGGCTTTTTCATCTGAATATTAACAGATACAGTACAAAGTATTTTGTTGATATTAATGTGCTTACAGCTTATTACACCGAGTTAATTAAAACCTGAATAAAGTAAAATCTGGAAATTCCACATGTCTAATTTGTCCACTAAAGCAGCTTGGGTAATAACACCCAGCTCTGTAAGAGCATTAGGCTGTCACAATGCAGCATATGATTCTGTTCCAGCTCTATTCATTTCCCAAAGAAATAGGAAAAGCTGCATGGCTTTATGGACAAACCATTAGCTTGTCATCTCTGGGGAAATGGTTCATCAAAGCATTTCGGCTCCAGACAGATTAGATCTCAGTCTGCTTCTCCTTCAGCAGAATCTACTGGCATGTAGCAAGGCCACAGAAGGGATGTCCCAGTTGGGACAGCTGAAGTCACCCCACAGGCAGAATCTGAATTTTTTGAGGAGTGAGTCAAAGCCATCAGCAATTTATTACAACCACAAGTAGAAAAGTGCTGTCAGAGGGTCAGCATACACAGCAATACAGTTGCTACAGGATTCAGCCTAAAATTAGGCTGGTGGGAGCACAATAGTATCAGGCTCTTCTTCAAAAGGTCCAGTGTCACATCAGGGAAGAGAATTGCACAAGCCAGGCTGGAACTTGAAAAAAATCATGTAGAAGCATAGAATACCTCAGGCTGGGAGGGACACACGAGGATGCAACATCCTTCCTGCCCTGCCTCACAGAAATCCTTGGAATGCCATGCTGTGGTGGTACAGCCACTTCAGGTGTGAAGCCCCTGTGTTTGATACATTCATTGAATGTGTGCACACATGAACAGGCAGGGGAACACTGAGCCATGTTGTCCACCCAAGGTTTTACAGCCATAAGGCTGGATCAGCAGCTGGGCACAGCCTGACATCACTCACTTGCGTTAATGAAGCTGTGATAATTCACACCAGCTGAGGTCTGATCCCCTGAGAACCTCCACTGGCACAAGTTATGTTTGCTGTCTGCCTCCTCTCCTACACTGCTCTCATGCCAGCCTAAAGCTAAGAATTTTGCACCCCCCAAAAATATAAATATCCCAAAAAAGGTTCAAATTAGCACCAGGACAACATTCAATTGCATTTGCATTGTAACCAACTGAGAAAGAGTTTTTAGGAATTTAGTCCATGTAGTTTCTTCCCGAAATCTCAGTTTGCTTAAGGAACTATTTGCCATTTCTCTTAAAATCCCTGTCTCAAAGCTCTCGTGACCGTAAGAGAAATTTAATATCCCCCCCTAAAGTGGAACAACGTAAAACAAGGAAGATTCTCATGCTGCCTGTCATAGTCAGAGGAGAATAATATTTGACCAAGGCTCAAAAAACCTCAAATGCAATAAACCTAAGTTTAAAAGCCTTGGAC
The DNA here is from genome assembly GCA_013399895.1 of Serilophus lunatus. Lineage (NCBI taxonomy): Eukaryota > Metazoa > Chordata > Aves > Passeriformes > Eurylaimidae > Serilophus > Serilophus lunatus. The sequence goes on along the minus strand of VXBA01003635.1, from coordinate 106,705 downwards.
CATTTAATGAGTCATTCTTGATTGATCGTTATTTCTCTAGATCTTCAGAAATTAGTAGAAAGGCAGGAGCAACTGTGATTAAATGACATCTCAACTGAAGCACACAGCGCTTTTAATAAATTTTATTTTTCCCTAAATTCCACTCCTGGGTGCTCCTTCAGCATGCCCTGTGGAGACAGAGATGGATTGCTTTGGAAAAGCTTGGTTAGAGCTTTTCAGGAATACTCAGGCTCAAAGAGTGTGCACACTGACAGCATCTCTCTCTGCAGTCAGAAAAGAATTGAAAGCCCAACTCTGATCTCCAGTAACAGCTCCCAACAATTTCTGCCAAGACAGAGTTCCTACTCTCCAATACATGAAAAACTCACTGATGAACTCCAAAAAAATGAAAAAGGAAGACTTGCACTAAGGACCTACAAGACACGAGCATAAATATTCACACATTCCCATACTTAGTTTCCTACCTCTCATACTCCAGAGCGTTAAGGCACATGTTTTTCCAAGTACATACCCCACTATGCAGAAAAATTATCAGGAAAATCTAACACAGTTTTCTAGAAAGCACGTACATCACAGCAAAGTGATGAACTTCAGGCTTTGCTCCTCTGGTGTCACAAAGAACTCTGACAGGCTGGTGATTATAAGTAACACTCTGCAGTTACAGCTCTTCTTCCTCGGACAAGCAGGGAAAGTACCCAAAGAGAAACAAAGGGACAGATACTGCAAGTTGCCAAGGTCCTTCTAAAAGTTGCCAGTTGCCATCAGCTGTCTCAGCCTCAGGCTCCGCTCTTGCTGTTGGCAATTAAGGGACCATTCAAACTCAGACCAGAGAGGCGGATTTGGATACTTAAATTGCTTCGGATTTAAATGCTGTGGTGAAATCCATCAGAGCCTCCTACTGGTAGGCTGAGGTCACTCTGGTGTCACATTTTGTCTCTTCTTTAGGCTACTCATCACATGCAGGCTTCAGATTGAGTTTACAGAAAGGAACATGTGTTGAGTATTTATTCCTTTATGTCTCCTCTACGAACATCAAAAACTCCTGCAGTCTTTCCAATCTAACCTCACAGGAAGGCCTCCAGCTCACAGAGGATGAAGCAGGAGCACTGGAATCCTTGGGAAGGTGTGGTTCAACAATTCTCAGCAATGGCCTCTCTGACCAGCTGGAGATCAGCACCAACACAGCAAGTTTTCCCTACAGGAAGGTACCGAGATCATATGAAGACAGGAGAAGATGGGACCACAGAAATGAGGAAAACTGAAGCAAGGATAAAAAGTGGTGAATGCAGTGACACACAAATCAGTAACAGGACAGAAGGACACGGAAAAGAGATCCCTGGACAGCTGAATAAGTATTTCTAAAAAAGTTTTTTAACAAAAACCATTAGGTAAAAAAAGGAGGTCTTTTTAAAGCAGACCGGATAAAACCTTTTGAGTCAATAGGGTACCAAAAGGTAACAGTCTTAAACTGTTTTTCATTGAGATACTGAGAAGTTAAATTTCTGATGGGCCACAGACCAACCTGTATCTTTTAAACCTAAGTCATGAGAGTACCAAGGTTTACAAAGCAAAATGTCACCTGACTGGTAAATAAATAAACTTACAGCTGCTACCTTATGGAAAAAGACTCAGGACAGTACATTTCATGCCCTAGATCTGAGCTCTTCAGCTGCAACTGAAGTTTACTTGCATTTTGGAGCCAATTGCATTGCATTTCTATAGCAGATAAAACTAGATAAAATTCAAATGCAGCATTTAGATACCTGATCAATCAAGGGAGAATTAGGTATTGATTACATGCAAATTATTATTTTACCATTTATCATTTTAATGTTATGTCATTATCATGACCATACTTTATCTTCCTCGTCCCAGTCAATAAGATATTTAGATCTCAAGCCATAAGGCAAAAAAAGACATGCAGGGAAAGGAATAAAGGAACAGAACACCCTCAGGACACACTGTCATATCTTCCATCCTAAGCATTGACAGAGGTGTTGATTCCAGATTACTTAAAAAATGAGGCCTAACGACTAGTCCTAGTGATTCCAGAACAAGATTATCAGGAATGAGCCAGAGCTCAAACTGCTTGGCTTGAAAACCGTGTTTAAAACAAGGCCACAAAATGTCTATGTCGACTTTTTTGGGTTAATGTATGTTGCTTAACTCAAGTCATCTCAACTAACGAGTGGAGAGGGAAGTTTTCCATGAGCCCAGCAGAGGCAGGGACTGACATGCAGGGACAGTGGACCTCTCAGATAAAACTAGGAGCTGCAAGAAGGGTTTCAGAGAGACAAGCAGAGCTTTCTGGGTGGTGCATTGTACCAATGTGGTCCTCAGTCACAGCCTTCCTCACAGAGATGTGAGGACAGCTCATGTACACAAGCACCAGCTGTAAGCTGTCCATCACAGCAGACACAGGGATACTTGCTCTTCCTGCAGATAGTTCCCACTTATCTTGAACAGTGTCCCTGTCTCAATTTGTTTCAGAAGAATCAAGACAAATCTGGCTCCTCTATTTTTTATCTAGAGTGAGGGGAGGTGGAAGTATTCAAATTATGTTTAAGATACATTAGTTTGATTTCACAACCAAACAATTCGTGGCATCTCTCCATTTAGCTATCTGAAAAATAAAAATTTAAAAATCTAATAAATAATCCAGAATTAAAGATTCTGCAGTTTATTGTTTACAAATTCTTTGTAGTCAGATCTTTTTCCTCCCCTACTTGTATTATAGTAGTTCTTATGTTTTATGGTCAAGCTGACTTTTGACATTTAAAAAAAAAAGTTATTTTATTTACCTTTACATCAAAATCACATGCAGAAAATAAATTAAAACAAACATATTACAAATGCGTACGTACAAACAAAACCAAAGCAGAACCTTCTCACCCACACCACACTTTCCACAATAAGCTTTGTTTGCCATTAACATACTTGATTCATATTCAATGTTTTGTCTGTGCTGTTCTGACTTAAACATCATTTTAATTTAACCACCTTTTTTTTTTTCCCGTGGGGACTTCTTGTTAAAATTCCATTCACAACCCAGCTATTTCTCCAAATTACACTGATGTAGGGATGAACTGATCTTATCAGCATCATTGAACTAGCACAGCACTTAATACAGGGGGTTTCATTATTTTCTCTGTGACATGACTTACATCAAACCTATTTACAAACACTAAACTGGTCTGAAGGAGACCATCAGCCAGACAGGTTGGCAGAAAGACTTGACAGCAAAGGCTCAAGCAACTGCTTCCATCTCTGCACTAGGAAACACAAGAAAAGCAGAAGTGAAATACAGAGTTTAATCGAGAAAAGCTGGGGGAGTTAAAAATTACAGAGTTGGGGATGTACAGTTACCCAGCTAAACCCTACAGTTTCAAATAAAAATATCTAGTAAGACAAAGATTAGCCCTTTGCACAGGCTCTCCCAAAAGACAACAGAGAATTTGCTCATCAGAAATAAAAGCCAAGGCCTCCACTGAGTGTTATTTAATATTTACTTACAGATTCAGATAGGAAAACTAAAACAACAGCTAGGAAGGAAGCAACCTCCTTTGATAACATGAGTAGGAAGATAGGAGGGGTTTATATTTTGTAACTGTTGTGTACAAGCACTGCTCTGGGACACCAGCAGCACAGATTGCAGTGCTTATGACTATGCTCCAAACATCATGTTTTCTCAGCAATGAGATAATACACAAAAAAATGAAATGTATTAGAGGCTTTGTTCAGTCTTCTGCAGTTTCAACCACAGGCAGGTTTCTTCTCGGTTTTTTTCCTTTCTAAACTAGGAGAGCCAGCCTTTTTCTTTCAAAGCCAAATCTAAGGTAGATAAGCAGAATACTCACTCAACCTCTGTCCTCCAATATTTCACGGTTCACAGTTTACAGTCATAACAGGATTTTGAATCTCGACAGCAGCCAGCATCGTGCTGGTACTATTTAAAACCTCCCTAATGGCACTGCCAGCAGGAGGGAGATAACAAGAACTCAGGTGTTTACAATCCAGAGCAGCAAGGGAAGTATCACAGCAGAGAGAGATTCAGCTGGCAGACTAACTGGGTTTTTTTGCCTTATTAAGGGGTGAGGAGAGGGGAAGAATTAAACCAAAATTGACTGGTGGCCCTAAAGTTTCTAGGAAACAGCTCCTCAGAAGCACCACGTCTTTGTGATGATGTTTATAAACCATGCCCTCCAAGGATGGACAAGGCAATCCCTCAGCTCCCCTCTCCTATTCAAGTGCAATTCAATATAAACAATACTATGCAACTACTTCAGAGGAAAGAAAAGGTGAAGCTTAAAGGGTCTATCAGATTTCAGTACAAATCTGCCACTAGAAAAGAAGTCTTTCATCTTACATGCAGGTGACATTTGAGAGACAGGTACCCACTAGGCATGCAGGTTAAAGCTCACCTCATTAAGTTTCAATTTTTGGCAGCTACTGACTGGCAGTATCTGACTGTTTCTATCCTTCAACTCAAGACACCCAAATCAGCAGCAATTTCCTACCATATGCTCCAAGTAAAGATCTTCAAATACTCCCACAGTCAAGCCATCTCTGGCAGGAGCTGTGAATTCGCGCTTTTTTTTTTTTCATCCGGAGTTTCACCTTGAAAGCAGCTGAATATCAATGAAACAAAAAAATACCATAATCACTTTCATTTTCTGTATACAGAACAAAGATTGAGAGCCCATTAAATAAGAATGTGACTAAAATAGCTGTTATGAGTAATGCAGAAAGCCAACCAGACACAAACATCTTGCTCTTTTGATCAATAGCAATTTCCCCTTAAATGTTTATGCATCGATGTTTTTAATGAAAAAGACCCTTCTTTGAGATGTTCAGTCTCCAGAGGAGAAAACAGTGTACTTAATTCTAGTAAGGCCTAAACAATCTCATTTACTAGACATAGGAGGCTAAAAGGGAAATTTGGTAGTTCATTGTATTAAGCTCTAAGACAACCAGTTACCCTGACTCTGTAACAATTAGATTCACGCATTTCCCTTGCAAGTTCAGGTCTTTAGTTTTCCTTTTCCTCCCCTGAAATACAACTAGCAAAGGGACTGTAACACATACCAATCTGCATTCTTTAATTAAAAACCTCCCTGCTGTAGTTAGCTTTTGCCCATTTTTCTGCAGTTAAGCCCATGTGTCTCAGTTTCTTTTTCATGCACACATAGGTAACTCCAGAACAATTTGGTTCCTCTGCTGACTTACATTGCAGACCCACACCATTCAACTTGGGCTAAGTAACAACAGAATACAGCAAAAGAAGTGGGAGCAGCAGCCAATTACCATTCCCAAAAGCTCCAAGTCATCTCTGCATCAAAGCCAAAGCTGGAATCAGCTGCCAGCCAGCAGGAAGCTCCTACAAGGATCCCACAGCTCCATGGCCCCATGATGCCACTGTCACACTTCTCCTGCCATCAAAGGGGCAGGCACAGCACCACTGAGTGTATCACATTTTCCAAATTCCACTCAAAATTATGATTCCTCTTGAAATATGTTTGATAGCTGACAGCAGGGTAAAAATTCTGACCTGCTGTGGGATTTTAGAAGCGTACCCTGATATCCATCAACCTGCAGCCCAGCCAACACTTCTCTTCCCATTCTGCTCCAAGTGCCTTTTCCAGCTATGGACATTAATCACACGCCTCCCTCATGTCCCCTGATTAGAGCAGAATTTTGCTCAACAGATATTTATTAGAAAAAATTAAAAGTGTGTTAAAGAATTTCTCTTAGCTGAGAAATATTCTGTAGTGTCAAATATAGAGATGGCAGGAAAAAAAATGACATTTTTGAGGCTGCACCTTGCCATCCTGTAGGAAAAGGAGCCTGTCAGCAAATCAAACTCGACATTGAACTTCAAAGTAACTGAGTACTTCAACAGAAGGGAAATAACACTTATTTACATCAATGCATAAAACAAGCATCCCAGGCTTGTTTTAAGCATTTTAACATCATTTAATAGAAGCACTTTGCAATCTTAGCACTTTCTAATGTGTTAACAGTGCTGAGTAGATTCTTAAAAAGACAAATATAAACTATTAATATTTTATGTGCCAAGATCTTCAGAAGACTTTGAGACTATTGATTACTTAAACCTATTAAGTGCTATTTTGATCTTAAATAGCTAGAAATACCTGCAAAGAGATTCAAGCTAAGAGGTAATGGCTATTTTGAGAACATGCAGTTTTGGGGCAGTTATCATTACTGATAATGAAGTTTGCACTTTAGAAGCCACTAATCAGGAAACAATAGCTACTAGGACAATTTTGCCCAAAAGACTGTTTCATCCTGTATTCCTTTTTTTCCTGCTTTAAACATCTTCGAGTCTAGTTCTTATCAGGAGCACAGACCAAAAGACAACCATAAAATTCATGGCATGAGTGTTCTTGCTGTGTCATTTCTGCTTATCCTTCCAGAAACAGCTGAAGGTAAGAATTTAAGTTTCCCTTCAATAGCAAAAGCAGATCACAGCACAACTGGGATCAAGAAAGAGGCAGGAGGAAACAACGACTGCATTTCCACCTAGTGAACAAAAAGAATCATCAACTCCAAGTGTCTTCCAAAACACTAAGATAGCTTTAATTCAAAGAATACACTGAATAGATGTCATTGACATCTTCATTTTCATACTCATTCCAATGGTCAGTTCAGGAAGAAATATAGTACATGCATGAAACTTGTTCTTGAAAATACTCTGAATGAAAAATAATTATATACCCTTAAGAAAATCCCAGCTGCCCTTGCTGTGATCTGGTAAATATTTAGTCCTACAGTTCATACATGAAAAAACTCTCTTTTCACATTCCCAAAACAAAAAGCTTAAAGAATGAAGAGATATTCAAACAGATTTGGTGTTTTGGGGTCCGGATTGTTTGTTTGGTGGTTGTGTGGTTTGTTTCTTAAAAAGCATGGCATAAAAATCCCTCAGGAGTGTAAAGCAAATCCCACTGAAAGAACAAGAAGTTTCCCACCTGCCTTACTGGGAGCCTTCAGTGATGTCAAGGTAAGAACCTGTATCTGTGAAGCTACTTATTTGTTATCCATAGAAAATTGTATATTGCACATGGAAGTAAAAGTGTGTACTTCCCAAAAATCTGCTCTTTTTCCTTCAAAAGGCATTTGAGTGGAAATACATTGAAATAAAAAAAAAACAAAACAAACCCACAACCCAAAACAAACAAAAACCCCTGTATCCTTTTTCTGTACAAAAATTATTCCGAAGGTAAAGGACTGCTACAAAGAAACTAGGAAAAAAAAAAGTCACATTACTTTGAGCAGTACACTGTGTGTGTCCTTATTGCTCTGTATCTGATCTATAGCTGAAGTCATTCCTGGTTGCCATAAAAGAGAATCTGCAATCCCACACTTTTATCAACATAGGAAGTGGGAAGAAGCTCTTTCCCTGGAGAAAAAAAAAAAAAAAAAGCCTGAAAAAGGAATTAATAACAAGATCAGCCTAGGATTGGAAAGGACCCAGAACACAAAAAGTGTGTTATAAATGCTTTGATGTGAAGGATCTCCTCTGCAGCTGAGCAGTTTGTCTCACTGAAAGGCAGAGGAGAACACTTTGCAGTGTGGTGCAAGGAAAGGATTGTAACTTCACACTAGCTTAAAAAAAAAATTCCAAAAAAACCAAACCAAAACCAGAGGCAACCGCTTGCTCCAAATTACTGCTAGGACACACAATCTGCTACTTGTATTTCATGCCTACAGTGAATTGATAGTAAGCAGTATGTACCTCAAAAAGATTAATACCCAAAAGGTAAAAAAACAAATCACTTCAAATTCATAGTCGCCATTTATCACAGCAAAGCAAGAAAAAGCAGTGTATTACAACAACAACATAACTATAACATCACCTACTTCCATACCAGGTTACAAAAAACCCCCTTGATTTTCTGTAGGTGATGTATTTTAGCAGGCAATGTTATCCTGTCCCTCCAGAGCTGAAGACTGCTGTGTTTAATCACAGCACAATATATACATCAAACACATTCAGAAAGTGATTGATGATGTGAAATTCAAACCCATAACCCCCCAAAACAGATAATATGTTTACTGGACAAAAAAACATAGCAGTCTAGCAGCTGCCTCCAAGACAAGGACTGACTTAATTTTTCTCTTTCCTCACTCAATTTTGAGCTACAGTTCTACTGGAAAAATATTAACACAGCACTACTTATGTTGCTGTATCTGCACACATAAAAGTGCCTCAATTTGTTTTAAAATTACCTTTCAGAGCAACTGTTTGCCTGTGTCCTGCTCACAGCTGATTAACCTCACTGTACCACGAGACTGACAATGACTCAGAGCCTCTTTTTGCTTAGGACTTTTAATTAAAAAATGGTAACACAAAACAAACTACCCAGCAAGCCTCAGAAAAATAGTGTTTATAAGGTTAAAAACAAGGACTTGAAAGGGGTTTTTTAGAATGGACTCAAGGTGGGATAAAAAGTGTTGAGTTGACACCAAGTAGGTTTAATAAGGTGTGAAGCAAGAACCTGTTTAAAATGCTACCCACTGCATATTAACTGCAGGTGCTCAACATAGAAGATTTACGTTTCATGTTCTCCTATGATACACAACCCTTTCTGTAAGTCCCTGAAAGGCATCTGACTTCAGCTCCTAGAGCTCACCTCTTCCAAAGTCTTACCTAACAATAAAATCTTCACTGCACCTGAGAAAAAGGCAGCACTGGTGTCCCCTCTCTCAAACACCTCAGCAGGACCAGCCGGCTCTGAAGTCACAGCACAAGCCTGTCTGCTCCAAGTCAAGTGTATTTGACAGAAAAATAACAAATTGAGCTGTTAAGTCCATATAAAAAAAATCCTGAAAAAAGCTGTCTTGAGAAACCACTTTGAAATAGTGACTTTAAGGGACCTTGAATAATAAATTCAAAACTCTGCTTCTCGCAAGGTGTTTTTCCTATTGAGACTCCATCATTTCTTCCCAGAGATTATGCCCCTATCTCATTAGAGAGCAGAAATGCAACCACAAGAGCACAGTTCCATCCACACCAGGGCTGAACTTCAGCTTAAGCAGTGCCAGGGGTTAAAAATGACAGGTCTGTTGTTGTTGCAGCCTTTGCTACTCGACCCAAGAGGTTCCCATGTCCTCCCGAGGAGCACATTGAATTATCCAACCTGGCAGCACCACACAAAAGGAGAGTCAAGTCTGCTGCTCAAATGCTAAGACAGAGCTACTCAGGTTGGGCTCTTCCTCCAGTGCAAGGGCAGTGTGGAGAGGAGGGATCGCACGCAACAGGGATGGGAAGGAAAGGTCAGGGAGAGAAAACTCCAAAATAAACAGGCTTGGGGCTCTCTTCCCTTGCAAAGGGAGAAGTCATCTAGAAGCACCTCTGGGAAGAAAGAGGCAGCAACAAGACAAAGGAAATTGAGACTAATTTCTTGCACAGAGCCAGGATTGCTGTTTCACTTGACCCACAGGAAGCAGGGAAACGCTATTTATGACACCAACAGGAAAAAAAGTCATTTTTGAAGCCAGGTAGTACTGCTATTCTTAGTTCTCTTAATATAATGGATGAATTTGAGCTTAATATAATGGGTGAATTTGAGGTATTTAATGATTCACTAAATCCCACAAAAGGAGGTAGCCTACTGCTCCCAGCAGCAGTGCTTCCCTGGAGCTTGTGCCAAGCTGTTAAGAGAGCAGTGAACTCAAGTGCTTTATAAATATTTCTGCAGGACTGTGAATAGCCATTTCAGTGGGGAATACCTGTGTACACAGTGGAAATACTGAGGCTAATGCAACAGCAAATAGGAGAAAAAAGTGTTACCCAGAACAAATCAGGGGCCAGGTGAGAAAGGATGGAAAAGGCCAAAGGAAACTATCAGCATTTGGAGGACTTGCACCTTTCACTGGTCTCCATCATCACAGCCAAGACAGAAATGAAAGGCATGAAATAGCTTTAAGAAATGTGCTTCCCAAAATAATGCTCATTTACACTTTTACTAAAAAGCATGTGCTATAAGATTATTGGGGAATGATAGTGGGGTGGGTAGGAAGAAGACTGGGAGAAGCTGTTCTGTGGTGGGAAAGGGGCCCATCCCTTCATTCAGGTTTCTGCAATATCTCACAGCAGCAACTTCCTACCCCTCCACATCAGTATCAGCAGCTACAGAATCATAAAATGGTTTGAGTTGGAAAGGACCTTAAAGATCATCCAGTTCCCAAACCCCTGCCATGGGCAGAGACACTGCCTATCCATCTCTGCCCCGAGGAAAACATGCACAAAGCACTTAAACATTTTATATATTCAGGCAGCATTCATATTCTCACATCATGCTGGCTTTTTACCCCTAAAAATAAAAATTCTCCTGGCTGCCAGCACAAACAGTGATCTAGGGCTACACTGCAACTGATCACAGGACCAGGCAGGATCATCTAATGATGGAACTGCTCAAATGGGATGTCAACCACACTGACACAGCACAAGGCAGTGACACCACTCACTTCTCCAAGTATGTTACCACTCCACAGCAGAAGAGTAAGCCAAACATGGAGACCACAGCTTAAAATGGCAAGCATGATGGATTCAGATTCCATGAAAAGAAAGCCAAGAATGGCGACTTGGTGAATGCTGGAATGGGAAACCAAAACTCCCAGGATCCTATCACACACACAAGCAAGTCATCAGTCAGGAAGAAGCCATGCTAAAACACAAGACAATGTAGCAGGACTGTGGTTCCAGTATCATGGAGGGGTCCTTTATTTCCAGTTTCTTATTTCCACTTTTTTTACCTTAATGTTTAGCTCCAAACTCCCTAATTCTTTATAGTCCTTCCCTGACTCCTAGGGTGTCCTGTTAACATCTTTACTCATAAGTTTGAGCATGTTAGCAACAGCTTATCTTCTCCTTAATCAGTCATTCTGCATTTCAGATGCAAGTCAGTACATGGAAATAGCTGTACCAAGTGAGAAAATTTTATCTATTTGTGTTTACACAAAGGACTATCCATTTCACATTCAGGATCTAACACACAGATAAGCCTTACTGCAGAAGCATAATTGGGAAAGCTCACCAAATAAAAGACCTCAAGGTGCCTGTGCTGGTTTTGTCTGGGGTAGTTAGCATCTTTCATAGCAGCTGATCTGGAGGTATGGTTTGGGTTTGTCCAAAATGGAAACAGGGCTGGTAACACAGAGATGTTGTAGTTACTGCTGAGCAGGGCTTACACAGAACACAGTTCTTTCCTGCTCCTCATGCCACCCATCAGTGAGTAGGCTGGGGGTGCACAAAAAGGTGGGAAGGGATGCAGGTGGGACAGCTGATCCAAATTGATCCAAGGGAACCCACAGTGTCATGCTCTGCATTGTAAGCTGGAGAAAAAACCAAGGAGGGCACATCTTAAATAAGCATGAAGAGACAAAACTAGAGCACTTACCCTACTTTACATCTTTGCTGTGCAAAGAATAATACTCAAGCTTTTCCGAATTCATAATTCAGCCTGTACTGGAAAAAGGCTAAACCACACAACAAATGCACCAGTGTAGTTCTGATTAGGAGTTTTAATCACAGAAGACACATCGTAGATAAAACTTGGATCTTTCCATTAGCTACAAGGTCAGACCCTGTTCTACAATCACACTTACAGGGCTAGCTGCCTGAAAAGCAGCAGTTTCACCTAAAAGAGACATCCAGGAAGGAAATGATGTCTTTTGTCCCCCCCTCTCAAACAGGAAATTCTTCACAGAAGGGGCAAGAAAGTTTTACTCCTTGCTGAGAGCTGAAATAACTATAGTTACTACAGATACTTATGAGAAACCGTAAGGAAGGAACTACAAATACACTGCAAACACATGCATCCAACTGTGGCGGCAGTCAAATAAATGACTCGTGCACACCAACAAAAAAAAAAGAGAACAGCCTCTGGACCTCCCCTTAAATACCAGGCAGACCCTGATTTAAGCAGTAAGCCAACATCACAGACAAGAAACTTCACAGGAAAACATGTACCAAAACAAGTCTTCCACTGAAATAATATTCTTTATCTTGAACTGCCTATAGCAAAGACCTACTCCAGAGACATTTCTCCACCTTAGTCACTTCATCTAAGGGCATTTATATAAATAAGCTTAATTTGATTAGGTATCTATGACCACTATAATAAGACTTATTTTAAACTTTGGGCTCACTCTTCATCACCCAGAACATGTCTGAGCTTAATCTGAAGTGAATATTAAGTCTAAGCTCCCAATTACAGTCACTCTCTCAATGAACACTAATGCAGCTGGTGTTGAAATTTTAAAAAAAGTGCTTGTTGTAGGGAAGGAATATTCAAAAAGCCACAAACTTCTGGGAAGCCATAACCCCAACATCCCACTACAGTCCTAAATTGCAACTGCAAGGCAAGAAGAGGTCACTGCACAGCACCACTGTGACTCCTCACAAAAGGTCAGCTCTACTCCATGTATGCTTTCAGAATGAATCCTTAGATCTTAAATTCATGGAAACATAAAGCCTCACGAAACCAACTGCACAGAAGAAACAACAAAACCATAATTAAGGATACCAGAGTTTATTAAATTTTGGGCAGGAGCAGGGACAATCTGAGTATTTTTCTATTTTTAAGACAATACTTGCCTCTCCATTATATTTGTGGTTTACATGACTGTAGATGACTCTCTTCTCTCAAAGAAGAGATTTTGAAGTACCAACTTAAATGTCAAAACTGTTATTTTCAGTGCAACTATGACCTTTAAAATAAGTAGGTACTTAATGAAAGAGCAACTGTCCAAATCTTCCAGTGACAGTGGAGTGAGGAAACAACAAGCTACAATTTTATCTTATTTTTTTAAAGCTCATTATTTCTTCCAGTATTTGGAACAGCTGGTAAAAGTAATCATTTGGCAAGGCCGGTCAAGGGATAAAAAAAAAATAAGTGTATTTGCTATGGTAGATTACATACTTTAAACCATAATGAAAGGCTGAAACATACAAATATTTATAAGAGAATAGGGGGTTTCAGACTTCCAAACTGTGCAATAAATATGCATACACATGCATTAGTTCAGTGTGCTATAAACATACCCCTGTCATTTTATACTCCACTATTTAACTCCTTTCACAGATCCATCTTCACAAGCCACACACTTTCCTCCTGACATGCCCAGGTAAAACCAAGTTTCAGCCACAGGTAGCCTTCAAGACTTGGTGTTGTTTGAAATGCTTTATAAAGTCATGTCGTGAAAATTCAGCATTTTTTTCTTCTACAAAGCCATCGTTTTAATTTCATCTGGGAAATTGATTTACACAGACCAAACAATTCCTGGTGCACACTGCTTGGTAACACGAGGGAGAGGATGACAGAAGAGTCACCAGAAGTCATTAACCACTTCAGAAGTTACAGTTGAAACCACACACAGGAGGAATTAGTACAACCCCTGGGTGTGCTTGGCATTCAACTGCAACAGCAGCCCCAGACAAAACGAGGTATGTGGAGCTACACATCATTAGCCTTCCTGACAGACCCACACAGGGCCCAGGTTAAGAACATGGTAAACAGCTGCTTGGCAAGACAGTGTTTAGTCTGTCAGTTTAGTCTGAGTTCCAGCCCAAAAGATGTGGCCTCACTTCTACTGACCTTTGTTGCCAAGCTTTTCTTTTTTTCTGCACTATTGCAAATTTATCCAAGCTTTCAAAAATTTTAGGCTTTTACTGGTACCAAAATGAATGTCTCTAGACAGCTTGTATCAACTCATCCTTCAGTGGAAGCTTAAAAGTAAGATTTTTTTTTCCTGCTCTAAGAAGCCCATTCAAACAAAACATTTCTTCAACAACATGCTTGTCACACCAGTTGAGGAAAGCACATAACTCCTAATGACACAATGGCACTTCTCAGTCTTATCTCATTAGTTCAGATAAGCATTAAAAAGTTTGACTGACTTGGATGCACCACTGAACAAAACCTACCAGGCTTAGCTGAAAGGATATAGAAAGAGAAGTGTTAATTAAAGTTCTGATACAGTTCCTTCCTTGCCATTACACAGCCATGGAATTACAGATCTCAGCTGACCTATGGAATTCAGAGGTACCTCAGAAAGCCTTATTTCAGACTATTCACACACTCAAACCTTGCAGTAATGGTAACACTGGGAACCTGAGAAGCAGCAACCACAGATGAAGTACTTCTAGGCACCTTCTATCTTCACGTGCATCATCCTGGCCTTTTCAATGCTCCTTAGTAAAATATTCTTAATGATCATTCAAAAGTCTAGAATGAGGATCCAGTAAAACCAAAATATGATTAAGAAACTGAAGGGGAAAGGTTTTAGTCTAATCTCAAAATACCCAGTGTCTGCCTGAAGCAGTCTAACAGATGGCCCAGAAACCCCTTTTTCTGGACTTCTTCAGCAGCCCACAACTCCCAGTCCTGTGCCTACACTAAACCTCATCACTAAACACAGAGGTGCAAGGATTGCATGTTAAATCAGGACAAACTGATGACTGTACATGACCAAAACGCGCATTAATTGATTAAACTTGTAAACTAACTCTCAGAATGCATGTTCAGGGACGAGTCATGCAGGTTGTTCTTGCCTAAGACAGGTATTTCAGCTTCCCAACCACACAGGTTAAGCAAGGAGAAAACACTTTATCTACTGGCTTTCCTCTCTCCCCAATGTGGATTTTAAATCCACTCACACTGCTGAAAGGGAATCCTTTATGTGGTGAAATAATATGAACAGTAACACACCAGTTTCTCTACTGGAATAGTTGCCTCTAGTGCAACCACTAGAATGCTCAAAATCACGATGGACACAGTGCTCATCTTCCAGTGGAACCACACTGACACCCTGAATTCACTAGGGAAAACAAGACTTATTTCCCTAGGGAAAAAAAAACCCTGTCAGAATCAGTATCACAAGTTAGCAATTGCCTATCTGATAGGGAATCTTTTCGACCAAGTATGAGCATTTCAGACTAAGCCATTAACTCGCAAAGCCTAAGAACTGTGAGACCCCCAGTACCACTTTCAAAGCAACGTGACCATCAAGCAGTTGCTAACACACTGCAACAGGCCAGTTCTACTTTCCAAATCCCTTCCAGACTTGTTGCAGTGCACAACAGGATTTATCTCAAAGCATTTTAACTGAAAAAATCAAGTATTTCTTATGGAAAAAGACATGCCCTGTTTTGTGGCTGGTATTCACAGGACTTAAGTTCTTCTGCACTTCACTCCTTGCCTCGAAGCTATTAATTGCAAATGACTGTGCTGCTGAGGAAAGTACATCTTTGGAAATGCAATCCTGTTGTTTCATGGAAAGTGTTTTTCTATTGGCATACTAGCAGGTCTCCAGCACCTCCGACCACCATACATCACCTTCCTCAGGATTTTCTAAATGTATTTCAGGAACTTACCTTGAGCCTAAAATGGCAAGGATACTTCAAGTGCATGTTTAAAAAGAACAAAGAGCAAAATAAAGCCCCTTATGCAAGGCCTAAAATGAGAAAATCCATTTTTCTTTAGACCATATTAGCATCATCACACGACCTTACTTTTGTGAGACAGAATTCTTCTGTTGATCACAGAGGCAAACTCACAGCAGAATCAGAAGTGTCTAACTCAGACTTATGAATTCCAAGTATCCTGGGAAATAACACAGGCCTTAATATCACCACTGGCTGTCTCCAGCAAAATGCAAATTAGGTTGTGAAAAAGACTACAAACCCTCTCTTTCTCTCCTTCAAAAAAACAACTAAACCAACAATTCGTCAGCTTTTTTTCCATTTCCTTCACTAGTTACACCATTCTCTGTTGCTGAGGCCTGGATGGACCATTGAGGTCATGGAGTATAAACACAGATAATCTATTTCAGTCAAAAACTGCAAAGATGAGAGCTGAAAAGAACAGTAGACTATACCCTGAAAGCCATCACAAAGCTGTTCTGTGCCAGGCTTCTTGCTCCTCCACGAAGCAGGAAGGCATGAGACCATTATTGTTACAAAAAGGTTAGTGCACCTTAATGGGCAGAAAGATCCAGGCAAAGCCTCCACCTTTTGTTTACGGCCTCAGTTTGCTGTGTACCTTTCCACAAAGAAATGATGGCGATCTCACCACCTGTTTAGACAGACAGAAGGATGAAGGTTGTGGGATGTAACAAGACTTTTGCAAACTTTCGACAATTTAATACAGTTTTTCATCCTCCTTGTGTGAATACCTTAGAAATACAGGTCAGAGCAAAATAGTCAATGCAAAAAGAAATGACAATTTGATTACTTTTACTGAGAGCACTATATTGTTTCTCTGCTGTTACTGCGTGCCTGCAAAACTAACGCTTTCCAACTGTGTTTTCTCTCCATGTGGCACAAGATTTGCTATTCAACAACCTTTCCTTTCCAAGGCTGCAGTGAGAAAAGGGAGCCAATTTATATCATTCTTGCTTTGTATAAAGAGCTCTGCTGTGGTGTGAATTTTGTTTAAATTCATTCTCAAAAATAATTTCCTCTGTAGCTCTACGTGAGCTTGTATCTCAGCACACAGCAACTGTACAGCAAACTTTTAGATATGTCACCTTCAGTACAATACTTGTGACATGCTCAAAACACTTAAGAGGAAGGAACAAATGAAAGGCTTTTACATAGTCACCATCTTGTTTTGCTGAACTTGCATCCCCTCCCATCATCATCTCATAGTTTAGTTTTATTGAAATATTCCTGCACCTTCTCTGTTGGGCTCTGTTTTTATCCAGGGCTTTTTCTGGATAAAAACCTCCTCTGTTTCTGAGTGAACAGATATCCCCTTCCTGTCTAACCACTTACATCATCAAGGAAATCACCCCCTTGATTGCTCTAACAGTACATTAACAGTTAAAAATATATCTATATATATATTCCACCACTTAAGCTTGCCTGCCTGAAAGAGCAGATGATGCCCACTCAAGCAGCTTTTCTACACTCAGCTGCCCCATCAATTTCAATGCAAATTCCCCACAGAGAAGGACTACAAAGACTGGGCTCCAGCAAATATTTGTAGCATAATTCAACACAGTTAATGAAGTAACCATGACACAAAACAGAAAGAATACCAGTTTAATATGTCAGGCCTTAGCCACATGAATAGAAATTAATATATACACATAGATACTATCTAAATCATGAAACAACTACAAGCTCTGCATTACTAAATAGTGCAGCTGTAACAACAACAACTAAAAAAACAACCTTGAGACCTGAAAGATAAAGAAGTTTAAAAGACAATCACAATTTCTACAAACAGTAGAAAAGCTAAACTTCATTTTAGAAAAAAAAACCTAACCTGATTTGGAAAATCAGTATCAGGTGACTTAACTTATAGTTCAATTTATCTCCACTAGATATAGTGAGATGAAAACTACTTCTGTACTACCAAAAAGAAAAAAAAAAAAGCTTCATGTTAAATGCCATCAATTAAAAGAAAATAAAAATACAGCAATTGAAGGACATGTACTTACATGAAAGGTATCCAAGTATGATAATAGTACCTATCTTTTCATTTCCAATCATCAGTTTTACACTTTTTACACGTTGCCTGAGAGATAAGTTCCCAGTATTCAGTGCTTATCGGTACACACACTGGCAATTTCAAGCAGTTTTGCTCACAAAAAACAAGACTTCTGAGCTGCAGTCATCTCGTTTTTACAAGCATCTGCTATCTTTATTACTTTAGGATTTAACATTCAAAAGGATATATGAGGCATCTAGTGATTTAAAAGGTTTTCTTCCTCACAGTAAAATCCCTTAAAAATATGCTTCTGTGCACATATGCTTCCAGTTCAGTTGTATTGGGAAACCAACAGAATTCAACCTAAAACCTAATGCTCTTCTCCCATAACTACATAAAAATCCTACTTAAACTAACACTCATACCCTTGCTTTTCAAAAATAATACTTGAATTACAATGTGAGAAGTGAAAGACATTCATTCTCTAATTAGATATTCTTTTCCCATTACCCAAAAAATTGGTGTTTGATGCAGTGGAAGTGTGCACAACACGTTATTAATCACTGTCAATAACGTGAAAGGTTGCAAAGATAACTACTCCTCATTATAGAGTCTGGGCACATGGCCAAAAAGAAAAAAAAAAATCACACAACAAAACACAGGGATATTAAGTTATCATCAATGATGATGAACAGGTTTTGGCTTCCAAAGTTCAACACTCTAACATCTGACATGCCGACTAGATCTTCCTTACTAAAGCCTTGGTTTCAGAAGGCTTAACTGCACAATGTTCTCTGGGAACATATAATGCACTGCCACATATGCTGACTGACAAGGTGCTTGGACTGTGGTCACACAAGAATTTAAGATATTGGAGTCTAAGACTTGATTTGGAACCATTTGCTGAAGTGCACAGTCACATTTTCCTCTCAGGCATTAAGGATAAAACTAACCTGATAAACAGTCACGATGTTGTTTTATGTTACTTTTGACATTATCTGCAAAGGAGACAACACTGCATTACAAACAAAAACAGTCTTTATCCAGACACTAAACAGAAACCAAGGCTGAATGTTTTCATTATTTAGAGGCTGTAAAAATTCTAAATTGAAATCCACTTTCTAGTTAGTAGGACTAGATACAAGAATAGAAAATAACTGTCATAATGTAAAATGCACTCCAGATCACTAATCTTAATTGGCAACAAAAAGGCATCATTGAAGTTCATCACAGCAATTGACTTGCAATGGAATAATTTCAGTGTGCTGATCTCTTTCAGAAGAAAATCAGTCATTCCAAACTCCCAAGTGAATTTGGTCTTGATACCTGGACACCCCTTAAGTTGGCTGAAAACACATTCAAGCTTTAAGCAAACACAATTCCATGCAGTTGTATCCTCAGAGGACCACAGACCAACAAACTCTCTTCAAAAGGCCCATCCCCAGCTGGGGCAGCAGTTATAACACACTCTGGAGCATTTCATGCAGCTTTAGGTTGTTAATAGTGTATGTGGAGCTTCATCAGGGATGGGGGCTTTGTCTTCCTGGCCCCAGGAACAGATGCAAACCTGAGAAACTCCTCAGTCAATGAACATCTACCAGCATTAACTGTGGTGCACACAGCACTTGCCAGGGTTGAGACAGAATAGATTCTGTCCTCCTCCAACCATTCCATAGGCTTGGACTCTCCCCTTCAGTCGTTTTTCTTAATTTTTAGTGATTCTTGTCTAACTCTCTCCAGAACACTTGAAATATACCTGCTGAAAAGCCATCTATTTACAGAACACAGAGAGTAATTGGGGAAGGGCTGTTGCTGGTTTTATTGCTGTTTAAGGGGGTTTTGTTTTGTTTGGGCTTCTGGTTTGTTGGGTTTTTCTTAAGAAAAGGACAAGCATATACTCCAATTTTTAAGTAGGTTTTCTCATATAAGGTGGATGCTTCCATCATACTTGCTTTCATGTTGCTTACCCTGTGCTCTCCTTTGCAAGACTAGAACAAGTATTTCTCATCATTCATTAAGATTATCCAGTTCTAACCTCCATTTTACTCATAGCAACAAAAACCCCCAAACCATAAATAAAATCAGCACTGCAAGAACAAGCCAGTTCTCCTCCAGCTTCCCATTCTCCATCACTCTTCTATTTTCCCCAATCCCAAAGTCCAAGGATCTTGGAGCTATGTTGCCCAGAAGCCACAAAGGGCCACGCTAACAGCTAGATTCATCTGAAAATAATGCCCACCTCTAAAAAAATCCAACAAAAATTAACTTAATCCAAGGGAAACCCAATACTGGGAGCTGTCTACTTCAGATTTGTGTAGGGCAGCCAGACTCAAGGAGCCAGATCAACAAGTTAGCCCTTGAAATGTGAAGCTGCAGCAGCAAGGCAGTGACAGACAGAGCAGTCCAGCCCCTGTGACACACTTGGATTCTTAAGGGTTCTTTGGACTGAATATTTTAGTAAAGCTCCAGAGATGCCTCTTGCAACTGGAACATCCCCAGATGGGGCCAATTACGACCACCTTGCTGCAGCACTTGCCAGCACAGATCCTGTGGTAACACCACAGAGAATGTGGGAGATGAGCTTTGCTTTTACACCTCAGCACTTTACACATTCCTCCTGAACCACCTATTTCCTCCTGTTATTTCAGATAAAGATTACAAACAAAATTAGATTATGAACAAAACATTGTGTTTATGCCATTATTGATTATGTTTAAGAAACCTGGATTTTCTGTTATTGCCACTCAATTCAGCATCTCATCTCACTGTGATTCTGTGAAAGCATTGGACACGTTCACTTCACACAGCTACTGTAAATACAATGCATAACATTAGACCACCCACCATCAAGATTTAAAGTTCCAGGCTCTCATGAAAGCAATCATCTGCCTATCTATCTAGAAAGACCCTTGTCTGTACACGCTTCCATCTATTTTGGCATTTCCATGCGCTGTGCTGCACTCCAAGTCACTACATAGTTTACAAGAGGTAAAAAATTTCCCTCACGCTCAACTTTCATCCTCTGCCAGCTGGTCTATTATGCCATTTGAGTTTTAAAAGGATGCATCCATGTATTTATTTTTCCCACCTGATAAATATTTATGAAGATTTTATTCCAGCCCTAACACATACACACTATAACTAATCTCCCTTTTATTTAGTCAAGCATCTTAAAGGAAAAGGAGTTTGAAGACAGGCCATTCCTATTGCCAAGCCTGAGCCCCAGAAGTCAGCATATTAAACAAAATTATGCCAGTTTGGAAGGGAAATTAAGAAGACAACAAACCAACCAGTACATGAGATTAACATCAGTTTTATAAGAGTGCAGCATTTAAAACTTGCAGAAATTAAATGTTTGAAAGAAAGATCTCCTCTGGTGTTTTGTGACAGTTTTCTTATCCACAGGATGTAAGCTGTCAGCCTAAATAACATTAAAGCACAAACATTATGCAATTAACAAACAGCTGATGCAACTTTCACTCATTTCTAATGTCTCATTAGATTTTGATCAAGGCTGATATGCAAAGGACATGCTTTCAATAACTGAACCAGCACCATCCAGGGTTTGTTTGGCTGGTTTAACATTCACGTTGTGAAGCAATGGATCAATAAAGGAAAAACTGAGGCCCAGTTTCTGCCCATACCACAGAAAAATTAATTACAATTCAACTTTCCCTATCCAAAGCCTAGCAATTCTGTCATCTTTGCAGTTTCTAAACAGCTCTCTTTCTGTGTTCACAGGATTTACTTAAAAATTTGGAATATCACAGCACTAAATTGAAGACCTTTTAAAAATTCATTACCTTGTCTGACATGATACAGCAAACATCAATGAAGAAAACAAGGCACCTGAATTAGAAAACTTCAGAGGGAGACACTGAAGTAACACAAGGAATTCCATCTGCCTTGTTACATTTTTGGAGTAGTCACATCAGATGTATGTTGTTTATCCAAAACAAATCCTCCAAGTTACTGAGGATCTGATAGTCACTGCTGTCATCACAACACAGAACTGAAAGACTTTAGAAAATAAACTGCAAACTGAACACTTTGCAGCACGTGGAATTCTCATTTTCCACCCCTAAGTGAGGTTTTTCATAACGAGCCTACCTTGTCTCTATCGATTCCTCAACTATTATCAGATCTCAGAAGCTACTCCCTTGCCCCTCAGCTCCCTTGAATTCAACTCCTTTTTTAGTCCAGAACACTTGAAAAATAGCTACACAAGTCTGAGTACATATTTATTAGTATCAATGTGCCATAGCCTCGAGAGACATCCACACATCATAATCTGTTAGCAAGAAAAGGAATCACAGTCTTCAATACCATGCTATTTTTTGCCTAATGCTGCAAGGACAAGCTAATTTGTAAGCCAGATCATTCCTTTCTAAAAGATGAATGACAGTCTTCTGTAGAGAAGGGATTTTTATAATTCTACCACAAAAAAACCAACATCCATCCACTTACTGACTTTTACTTCCAAGGGAATGTTGCAGGAGCCTCTCAGTCTCCCCAAAACAGGTCTGGTTCCCATCAGAAGCTGCACTGGGCTCCTGAGGAATGGCAGAAAGGTCGAGGTGGCTACAGTGGCTCCATCTCCCCTGTAATGCTCATGCCATCCCACCCCAGACTATGGCTCTCTGTCACGTCCTACCCTGCAGGTTATTTTGCATTGTCAGAAAAAGAGCAGAAATAGAGAATAAACTGTCTGACTGGCAAAAGGCTTTGTGCAAAGGAAAGGCAAGAAACTCGGGCGTATTTCCCTTCCAGTCTTCCTCTGCAAAGGGAAACTGTGACTTGATCTAGAAAATAATAGTAAGATTCTTGCACCACAAAGGGATTTCAGCTGGGAGACTAAGTCATCTTAGTCCAGCAGCCTCATACAAATATTTTAGAGTTAGACCAACGTAACCTTGAGCAATTTCAGAAGAAAACAGCTGCTTTCATCTGTAACACATCTGTTTTACTATCAGGCTCAGTTACATTTCAAATATTCCTCTTAGCAACCCTTTGAAAATAATATATCAACATGAAGGCATACAGAGACATGTGATGCTTTCCAAAGAGGGATGACACACACATTTGTCACACTTCACCTGCACTGCATACCTATTATAGAGCCACATACTGCACTGCCAAATGTGCTTTAAGTTGTGTGCTGTACTGGATCTACCCCTTAACACAGAAATCTAATTTCCTTGTTAAATACACTAGAGCTCTCCTGCTGCTGGAAGTTGTCACTAATACTTGTTTTTTAAAAGTTATGAATTGCTGCAGTGCGAAAGCATAAATAAATCTATACCACATCTGTCAAACTAGAGTATAATCAACCAGAAAAACCCCTAACACTGAGTGTCTAAAAATAAATACTGACAAAAGCATGTCTGTCTCTCCCTAATGCCTCTATTTCTGAAAGACCCTTGAGGTCCTCTAAACTTTGCAATATGCCCCAAAATTAGTAAATAAGCCTGAATTATCACAGAGATCATTTCCTGTACACTCCTTCCTCCTTTTACCCATTCCTTTTCCAACCACTCCCTTCACCAGGGATATCACAATAGATAGCAGACCTCAGGGATATCAACTGTGCTTCCAGGCACAGACATAACGAGAGGCAGTGTCTGACTGGCCAGTATGAATTTCCCAGCTATTTAGGTTTTGAAGAATTTAATACCATGGCCCACACATTATTCCAAGTGACAATTACTTCAGAGCCAGAGGGTAGCCATTTGCATAATAATGAACATTTTTCTAAAGAGGTGTGTAGGAAACTACACACTAAAGACTTCTCATGTCTGTTATCTGAAAGTCACACTTGCTCTACAAAAATAATTAAAAAAACAAACGCCAATGTTTACCTACTTGCATCTTTTATGTAACAGACTTCAGGGACATTTGTCCTATTAAATGCACCAAAGCCACATAGGAGTAATTTTTACAGCACTGAGTCACCTGAAGCTCAGTGATTTATGCTGGGCTGTTCATGTGTGTAAGGACTGTGGGAGTGGGCTGGTTTCTGAAGGGGAAATGCATCCTATGGCACAGAAAACATGGGATTGCTACATCTTAATCACAGAAGGAACTAGGGAAATGCAGCAAGTTCTGCTAAATCACTGTAAGAGAAGGGGACAAGGGATGAGGTGCATTTCACAGCTGCAGAAGTGTTCTCAACAATGCTTTGGCATCAGGGGTAAATTTTTTTTTACAACCTCATCAGTAACAGAAGAATTTTTTTCTACTTGGCACAGAGCTCTCCTGAGCACCCTAAGGATTGTACCCACGTTTGGTACAAATGTATCAGGCTTTTCCTTTTTAAGATCAGAAGTCCACTTTACTTTGAAACAGTGCTGTTTATGCCCTAAAGACCACACACTATACTACACAGCACTTAGCTGTATTTACTCCTTGAGCCTTTTGGTTTCATTACCTTTGAGATCAGATTGATGAAGCCATTAGGATCTTAGCTATAAAGCCCTCATTTATACCACAGGATGTGGAAACCTGGAACAAGAGATTCACTAATGCACTGAGACACAGCTACAGCATCAGGTCCAGCCTTCATTCTTTAGCCCACACTCATGTGGGGCCCAGACAAGAAACCCCAGAAGCCAACCAGAGAACACAGCATACATAATCCACCACAGAATCAAGATGCCTGGCTAAATTTTGAAATATCCCAGCTAATTTATGACCATTCTTGTAGCCATCCAAGACGAGAACAATGATCACACGTAATGCCTGAGGGTTTAAAGCCTCTTGTCAGCAGCAGCAGCAGCAGCTGGAGGAAGGGCTGGATTTCTTCCCGACACACAAGGCAACCAGCTGATGCATCATATTGTTGGGTTTGTCCAGCTCTGAAAGATCAGCTATTGATCAGTGCCACAGGCAGCTCAGCAACACCAGACACACTGTTGGAGGGTTGGAACGAGCAGATCACATCGGAAAAGAGGGGAAAAAATCCACTTTAAAACTAGATGCTATGTAGATACTATCAAATGAGAGCAGGGAAGTTCTTGTAGGCAAGAGCAGAGTTAGGGGCATCATATAAAGTACTCATCAGCATTAATCCTCACTTCTTTGAGACTGGAAATACTCAACTCTTCCATCTTGCTCAACACAGTTTCAGCAAACAAATAATTTCTGTCTGCTTTTGTGCAGTTCCATTTACAACAGCATCTGAACTTATCTAATATGCAAATACTCTACCATGTAAGCGTTTTCAGAGGCGTGCTTGCCAGGATTCTGGAATAAACCCACAAGAATAATTGTTAGGGATTTTGTTCATGTCAGGCTCTTCCAAGCACATTGCAATTCATCCCCATGCCCTGTTTTTGGGCAAGACAGTTAAAAAAACAGGGCATCCTGCTAAAACAGGGCCACCAGCAAGTTTGTAAAAGATGTTACAGATCTTTCCAACAGAGACTTCTAAAGTCCTGTCCTTTGTAGTGCAATGTTTCTTTTGTAATTCTCCCATTACTATGCAGCCACAACACAGGCAGCAGTTGTTTATCCATCTCATCACCCACTTGGTTCCATCTCCTGATCAACTTCACTCTCTCCCTCTTCACCAGTCTTTAAGTCACTGTTAATGTGGAAAGCCAATATTATCCTTTACCACTCAAGCCACCTGTGAGATCAGAACTTTCTAAGTCATTTGGGTGTTCTTAGAAAGGAATGCTCCGCTGCCTTGCAATGCCATTTCCTTACACATGGATATTTCTTCCACATCCTTAGAACTTCAGATGAAACTCCTCAGCTGAGTTATTTTCAAGATAATGAGCTTCACTTGGTATGAGGAAGAGACTCGAATATGACTACAGAGTCTTTTGCCCATTATTTTCCTGATGTTTATAGTGAAATAACTGTTGTGCTGGTTCAACCCCAATGACTTTAAATTCCGTTTAGCACTGTCAGCCAGAGAGGACAGAAGTGTGACAACACACCAAAGTATTTTTAAGCTAATTTACACTGATGTACATGTCATTTAACAGAAATAGCATAACCTAGCAATATGAACATCGGAGATTCACCTGACCACAACAGGAATAGAAAAACAGAGCAGCACATCTCTCTTACACATCCCATCCATACATATTTGTAGGAGTTTGAAAGGGGAGTGGGGTGCAGGGGGGGTGCTGGCGGGTTCTTGGAGGGAGTGGGGAGGGGGAATGGGGCAGGGATCGCCTGTTTTTGGTATAAACCGCTATTTTTTCAGGGTTTTTTTTTCCCCTCGCTCCCCTCCCTGACTCACTGCTTTTTCCCGGGACACGCTGCGGCAGGTTTAACCCCAGCATGGCCCCGGCGCGGGGCCGGGAGCCACGGTGTGCGGGACCGGGGTGGCTCCGGGAGGCTGCGGGGCTGCTTCC